>ML682133.1:1660668-1832560 GCA_007922195.1 Podocnemis expansa
ACACACACACACACACACACACACACACACACACACACACACACACAAAATTTGTTAACTGTTGGGGGAGAAAGGAAGGAAGGAAACAGTTTTCAGGGTTTTTTTTTTTGATGAAAACATCAAAGATTCCAGAAATAATTTACATGAAAAAATTCCATTTGTGTTGATACTACTTGAGAAAATGTTTCCTGATAAGTTCTAGTGCACTGGCTTTATCCTCAAGTGCAATCAAGCAAATAAACTATATTCATGCCCACAAATAACAGAAGAGTGCGTTCTGTACAGCTTTCAGATACCTTATAAAGGGCTATAAGATGTCTACACAGATTAACATGTCTTCCAACCGAGAAAGCACCACAGTAAAAACCCACTGGCTGAGAGAAGCCAGGTGTAAGGCAGAACCCACTCCTATTAAAGGAAGGGCCACACAGAAACAGGGCCTTCCAATTGTTAATACAATCCAGATAGGTTTATGAATGCAAAACCTTCTTCTTCAGTATCTGTCCACAGTTCCTTAGTGCAGCCAAGAATCCTCAGAAGGGAACTTATTTAATAGGAGTGGAAAATGTAAATATCTTATTTCCTGCATTTCTCTCAGTAGCTGTCACGAATATGGAATCACCATCTCCCTGAACCTGAAAGCATTTCCTGAAGAAAACAGTCATAGCCAGAAACAGACTTCCATGCAGCTTCAGTTACAGCTGAGTCTCTGTTGTTTACCAGGCACCATACTATACCAGGACTCGCATATAGCACAGCTGAACAATACACAACAAATAAAGACAACATTATAGCAGTTATACGGTGCCAACCAATTAGCTCTGCAGGAACTATTCTGCTCTCCAAGCAAACTTATCAAACTATGCTTTGTGAGATAGGGGCTTTTGTTTCCAGACAGCCTCACATGGATGTAACCGAGTCCTGTGATTTCTTTTGCAATGGAATACAAGAGTGGACTGGATGTTTTTTCCCCCTATGGAAAATTTAGGGTTTTGGTAAAATAACCTGAATACAGAAGAATCTGGCTAACAAAAAGTTTTGATTTGGGGTTTTTTGATGAGAAGTAAAAGTTTTCTATGGCAAGTGGAAACTTCCTAAGAAAAAACCTACTTAGGGAAAAAGCCAATTTTCCACCAAAACAGTTTTGATGGATAATTTTCAACCAGCTTTAGAATACAAGGGTTTTTTCTGGATTCCTGTTAACCCTCTCTCCACAACCCATCCATCTGTGTGAGCGTCTCTCTCCCTCTCTCACACCATCTGCTCTGGCTACTGTGAGCACTGAATGTTTACAAATCTTTCTGTGTTTGTTGAAATATTCTCTGCGGATAAATGCTCAATATTTTTTTTTTTTTTTTTGGCTCCTCTGCTCTTTTTAAGCTGCCTTCTGCATCTTTTAAAAAAAAGGATTTTCCTCAGTGTTTACTTCCTGCCTCCACAGGTTGTTGCAAGTTCTGAATAGTTTTCCTTACTGATTGGGCTTCTTCTCTACAGTGAGCTTAAGCACTCTGGTCTGGCCTCTGTGTCACACATTTTCTCCCTCTTCAATACACTGTTTAGCTGTAACTGAGCTGAATTAAGCCTCATTTCTAACATAGTTCTTGTTCCTTGGCACTAGATTTTTTGGGCCCCTTTAAAATTCAAGAAAGCTATCCTTGGGGGAACCTTCTGGCATTTCTTAAAAATCAACTTTTGTAGAGAAAAAATCTCTATAATGCTCCTTCTACTGGTCTGTTGTCTTCAGGAAAATGCAGTTCTTATTAACAGAGTCCACAGAAATGTTTATTTGATACTTCTAAGATAATATTTGTAAAAATCTCTTAGAGAAGAATGCAAGAAAACAACAAGGATAATTAACCACTGGAGCAATTTATCAAGAGGGGTGGTGGATTTTCCCTCACAGACATTTTTAAAATCAAGACTGGGTTGTTTTTTTTTTCTTTTCTTTTTTAAAGAAAGGCTCTAAGAATTATTTTGGGCAATTTCTTTGACCTGTGTTCTATAGGAAGTCAGCCTACATTGTAACAGTGGTTTCTTCTGGCCTGGGAAACTGTGTGAAAGAAAGGCTCTCCATTCCCCTGATCATCCTCCTGGCTTACACAGGCACCTGTTCAAAACTGAATTAAACTTTTTTTGAAGTTGGTGACCGAAACTGTGCACAGTCTTCCAGATCAGGACTCACTAGTACCTTCTACAATAGCAATGAGACTTCCTTGTCTCTCCCGGAACACCTCACCTGATTTCCTGCTTCTTGCACAGAGCTCTGTTACACAGGTACTACACATGCACAAGTGAACATCACACATCTTCATTAAAATGAAAAAAAATATAATGAACAAACATAAGACCCCTCAAATGTGATCTGAAAACTTGTTACTGTAGTGGGCAACTTCTTCCTTCATCCAGAGAGAGACTAACTTTACTTATATGTATTTCAGTTTCCACTAGGAGCCCCAGTCATGGGCCAGATCCTTATTGTGCTAGGCGTTGTGCAAACACAGGAATCAAAAAGTTCCTACCCTGAACAGCTCACCATCTAAGTATATTTAAAGGTTGTTCCTGCTTGTTTTTCTGCTTACTCACACCAGGAAGGTCAAGTTCCAAAGGGGCAGCTGTTTTAGTCTAGGAAGGTCGTGTCTGATTTTATTAGTGTTGGTCCTGGAGGGCCTCTCAGGAGATGTATGCTGGGAGCTCTTCACCCTCGTTGAAAGCCTGACAAAGCTGCCTTTTTTGCCAAGTGTTCAGAGGCTTTGGAATGATGCAGGGAGTGAAGGGAACAAAGAAAACAAAATGAAATGTTTACAGGATGACTGAAACTTCCTTTCCCTCTCCCTCAGTGCTTTGGGTTTCAATCTCCTGTGGTGTCATAACTTCTCCAATTGTCATAGTTCCTTTTACACAGATCTGACTTTCTGGGGTGAAAAACTAGAGGGTCTGTGGAGAGGGGGATGGACAGAGAGATATTTGCACGCCTGTTTTTAGTTCATCCTAAGAAGACATAAAAGGGCACGATGCATCCTATTTCTACCTCCCCTTTAACAGAGCATCATCCTAGAAACACAGTGTCATGTCATCATGGTGACATACAAGAGGATTTTCCCCTTACCGAGGTTTAGGCACTGACCCTGCCATGTAATCTGCATACAAGTCACACCATTTGTTTATAACCTGCATTGAAAAAAATGGGGCTACCTGCTCGGTTCTCCTTATGCAAAAGAACTACAGGATGACAAAACCTCCCAACTTATCCTTCACAGAGAAAGACAAGCTGGGGGCGGGGGCAACTTACACACCTTGTTAACGCACCTGAAAAACATGATATTACTTTATATTTTTAAAAGAGCATTGCACGGTTTTTCTAGCTCTTGTATTGAATTTTGAATCAATAATTCATCAAGTGCTTTGGGATGTTATTAATCAGAGCACTGGCAATAGAGGCCAGAAGGTAGGAACACTGCGGGTAGCCTGCTATGTTCCTGTCAAGGAGCAACGGCTTGTCCTGGATAGCCTGAACTACTCCTTGGGACAGCATTTACCTTCCAGCTGTTTTACAGACAAGGCAAACTACTGCCTGCTGGCACTGCAGAAACCAGCTGCTCCTGGTTATTTTCATGTCACTGTGACTGTACCCTGCAGCAAAATATTAAATTAAAATTGCCCAGCTTCAAAAGAAGCTGTGAAGGAAAAAAATATCCTTTACTAGTTTTTCTTTTAGTGGAGGAGATGGGCAGTGAAGGAGCATGTGCCATAGAGGCCATATGGGAAATTTAGTTTAATGTGAAGCTGAGTGGTACTTCTGCTTGTATGTCCTCGTGTTTCTCTTGGTGGTGGCTGTTAGTATTACTCGGTCCACCTCCACTGAAAGTGGAGTGTTGTTACTGAGGGGCTCTTGATTCAGCTCAAGTCAGTATCAAATATTTCACTGACCTTGCCTATGAGGGGGTATCCGCTGGGGTTGAACTCATGTTGCTCAATACCAAAACACTGACTTCCAACACCTTAGCTAAAAGAATTACTCCTCTTGCTGGTAGAAGCAGTCGACTATTATCCTTCATATCCACCAATCAATAAAAAGGTGCACAATGCAAGTTTTACCTCTGGGATTTAGAAGGCATTTTGGCAGAAAGGAAGCAAGTTGATTGCCACTATGGTGGCAGGGTCTGGGTACATTTGGGTACAGCCATGGCAATCAGTTTTTAAAGTATATTAATTTGATGAAAATTACCCTCCTGTAGGAGCTGAGCATCAAGAGTCTGCACCAGGACTGATGGTGCTGCTCAATTTAATTCTAAATAACAGTTTTCTCACTGACGCCGCCAGCTGCAGAGAATCCAGTAGTAACTTAGAGGGAAGGTGGGAGACAGGAAGGCGTCAGTAGCTTCTCTAACTATAGCACTAAGCTTCCAGTGGGATGGACTACTGCTGCAAGTGGACTGTGCTCTTTTTCAGCCTTGCACATGCGCTGTGTGCATGCATGTTGATGCAAGACCCCTGGGTTAGTTCTCGATATCTGTCTTTTTATCAGTTCCAGCAAATCTCTGCCTAAGACATGGAGGGGTATGCGCCCATCCGCATTTGTGTAGCTGCAGAATAGCTTTGCAAACAGAATCGCATGAAAAGGCTCCAGAAGATACAGCTGCATTATCCCTTTGGAAAAATAAGATTTGAGTGCTCTGAACCTAAACATTCTCAGCTATGCACAGTAAGGCTCCAGAAATTTAAGTTTACCACAAGCCCTGATGATCTGACAGATGAAATATTAAAGACCAAGTAGCCTGCTATATATTATATGTGCTGAAGTTACCTTTTATTAAAGCAAAAAAAAAAAATTGGTTTGAAACAAACTTCTTTGAAGTCCACAATGCCTTTGGAGACATAAGCTTGTAATGCAGACATCATTTAATAGACTGTGCTGAATCAGCTAAAAGTACCTGGAGTAGCTGGCAAACTTTAGCAGCCACTGGTGGTCACCCCTGCAGGCGTCTTATCGTCGCTACAAAGAATTTGTTATTAAAGGCACAAGACAGCTAGTTTAGGCACTGAATAAAGAGAATGGGATGATAGTACAGCTACACCTTTGCTGTATAAGTAGGCCAGATCAGAGAGCATAATTCCCCATTAGTTTAGCGTTCATTCTCAGACCTGGCCAGTCATCTCTGTTTTAACTTGGCAGGAGGTTGGCTGGTTGGGTTAGTCCTTCTCTTGCTTTCCCTTGAATAGGGATAGAGAAGACATGCCAAGGTTTCTCTTTCCTGCCAGTGCCTTCAGTTTTAACAGCCACCACACATTAACACATCATCTGCAATACACTGCCGATCCCAGAGTAGAAGCCAGGTACACAGAATGAGGGAAGCAAGCTAGGAAAATTACTAGAAACGTGTGTATTGAGTGGGAGTACGTTTGGCTCAAAGCACTCTTTGGAACTGGGATTTATTTATTTATTTAACCAACACAATAGTTAAGTCACTGGCCAAACCAAAAAGAGTTGGGGAAGAAAATTATATATCTGACAAGTGCCCTGAGCCAATGCAAAAGTGAGAAGGAATGATGTAATTTAATGCCAAACCATAGCCTGAGACTTCTCAACATAGCCGCTTCGTCTTAAAAAATGAAAAAATAATCCAGTTTAAAGCGCAAGGTGAACCCCAACACTCCATCATGTTCAAAGCCATTTCTGCATTGATTTAGATGGTTGCTAAAGGCAAATTTGTAGGCTGGGATAATTTATGGTGTCCAGATCTAGAAGTTGCCTGAGAGCTTGAGATAGTCATACCAAATAATTAACAAGTTTTGTCCAATGTGATTCTTAAAATCAGGCAGTTGGGTCATCTGCATCTGTTTTCTGAATACGGTGACTTGATTGGCTGTATGGAAATTGCCTGATTTATCTGTAATCCAGTGAATTGTAACCAGAGCCTTTGAACTTTAACACATGTGTAAGTTTCTTGGCAGCTTCCTCCCCAGCTCTCCAAAATGCAGCAATGAGTCAAATAGATAAATGCACAGCATTAGTGAGTTTATTAACACCATATCTAAACTAAACCTTGAATGAGTCTTTTAGCAACTAGGAGACCTTCCATGAACTTCTTCCATGGGTCTGAACTCTTGGGAGCTTGGTTACTCACTCTTTGATACTTTTACTTTTTTCCCCTACAGCCAGAAACATAACCTGAGTTTACAGAATCATCAAATAGTACCGGATCAGCTTCTGTGATTTAAAGGGATGCTACAAGGAAAACAACATGCGTACTACAAACCTGTCTGTCTTGTGTTACAATCACAGTTTTAAAAATCTAACTTACTTTTCACCTTTCTCTTTGCATGTCACTTATCTATCTCACATATTCCTGGCTCAGCTTCAGTTTTGAAGCCAGGCATCACCACAGAATTAGGTGCAAATTTTAAACAACTGTAGTCCCAGGCAATGTAAATCAGAGTGCAGTTCAGCCCTTGAGTTGGAGAGTGGGCCAGCAGCGCAAGTCAAAGAGGTCAGAGGTCTTCAGACTTACATGAAGGATGAATTCTCTAGAAGAGGTTACACGGAGGTTTGTTTCACTTGTCTCTTGGGGGAATGACAGCTCACAGGAAAAGGTCTTACATCATATGTGAAAAAAGGCTGAACTTTTGGCCAACATGTTCTCATCTCAGTGAGAAACAAGTCTGACGACCTGAGTTTGCATAGGAGCTGTATCTGCATGCGGGATGGTGGCTTCTTCATCTTTACAATCATGGCTTAGCCAGCACAGTGCACATTACTTATTAAAATGTTGTGGGCACTCTGAGGTATTAAGGGTGCTGTATAAAGCCTGTTGAGCAAATTTTCAGAAATCTATTTGACACATGGGTTTAGGGTCCATAGGCTTAGTGGCAATCTTATAAATACAATACAAAAATTTCTGTGCCTTTCACAGTGTACTATAAAGGAGAGTAAGTTATCAAATGTCTGAACATAATTTAATCAGCACTCGTTTACCTTATGTGACCCTGCAATTGTTGATCTCTGGGGCTGTCATGAACACCACTTGCTCCAACTCCATCATGGGAGAAAGATGAATTTGCAGCGGTTAATTCCTCTTGACCGCTGTGTAAACTAGCAGTTTTCCGTAGTGTGAGTGTTTGCCTACATTCTCTATGTGCCCTGCTTTATGGAGATGGGACTCTCTCTTTGCGGCTAACTGGATTTCCAGTAAAACAAACAAGGAGTCTGGTGTCATTTTTAAAGACTAACACATTTACGTATCGCATGAGCAAACCCTTTGGTGAACATTCTGATTTATATGAATTATTAGATTAAGAATGTATAGACAAGGGAAAAGAGCCAGAGAACATGTCAGCCCCACCACAAAGGAGTACAAGATCCAGGATGTTGCAAATCACCTGGGGTCATCTCCTAGCTCACACTGAATTTGGGAGGCTCAGTGTCCCAGTTTCAGTTAAGGTTACCGTCTCCTTCAGAAAACCAGCAGTCTTCTAATCAATCCACACCTATCTACTGAAGTTGTTTACGTTCAAAGATCCCCAGTGACCCATTCCTATCTGTTCTTGCTTCCACAGCTAAGATTGTCTCAAACCACCCAATGGTAAAGCAACTTCTACTCCTGATCTTTTGTTTCCTGCTTCCTTGCTATTCTATTCCTAGTTCCTCTAGAAACCACCAGTCCTTCGTGATTCTTCTGCACCCCTTATAGTTCAGAGCAGTTACTTTTCCCCCTCCTCACATTAAGATCATGATGCTGCAGGAAATGAGATATCAATACCCAGACCAATTGCTGATATAGCCCCAGAACACTAAAATTTTAAACAAATAAATGTGCATGCATTCACAATATGACATATTTTCTATTACCAGAATATATCCACATGCCATGAGTGGGTCGTAACATATCTGGTACTGGAAAGAGCACAGCACTCAACTTTTATGAACTTCAATGGGTAATGAAGGGTACTTGGTATCTAGCATGATCAGGGCTTTCATTTATATTCCTAGCTAAAACTTTTCTCTTAATTTAATCCTCTTTAATAAAGTTCGTATGTTTCTTTAATTTACTGTAGTTTCATTTGCTATTGGTTTGTGACCTGGCATTTCAAAGTATACACTGGCAGCCTCCTTTGTTCAATGCTGTCCAGGAACTAAACTTGTATTTCTGTTGACAACTTGGAGGGGGAAAAATAACTGGCACATATTTACTCAATTCAAGGCATTGTTAAGGAAGATTCACTTTGCTCAACAGTATCTGCTGTTTAATGACATCTGCTCAGCTTAAAGACAGCTTGAATTTGTGTGTTGTCAGGGGACGGATCCAGGATTGGTGAGATGACAGCAGCTCACAGCTTTCATCTGCACCAAAGCCCCCAGACGGATGGGATGTTACAGAATGGGGTGTCTGTCTGGAAAAAGCTGTGGGAAACAAAGAAAGTGATTGCTGTGGAGACAGCTATGAGGTCACAAAGGCATGAATGTGACTTCAGGTGGGGAATGAGCAGCAGGTGCAGATGAGACTTTCCAAGAATAAAGAGTCTGTTTCAGAGGAAATGTCCTTAGATGGTTTAATTAGAAGGCTAAGAACTGCAGAAGACATTGGATAAGACATGGAGGAAGAATCATTTCTAAAGATGTCTTCATCCTCTTTAAGGGAAGCAAGAAAGCTCAGAAATGACTGAAATATAGAGCATATTTTATACAAGTTATGTGTAAAAATACACACAGAGTTGTGTGCCAAATTTGTATATGCAAGCACTATAACTGTGGAAGCAACAGCTGGTGATTTTTGCACAGTTTTTCCTCCAAGCAGATAGGAAAGTGGTAGGGGAAAGCAGATTCTTCGTCTGGATCTCTGGCAAACAGCTCAACTGCTATTAAGCATGTAAAGTTATGCAGACTTTTTGTCAACTTGGGTACCTAATGTGTACATTCCTTGATTCAGCTGGCCACAGAAATAGCAATTATACACGGGGGATCCTAAGGATTATACCTGCAAACTACATGCACGGTTTTGCTTACGACTCATTTAACAACTATGTGCAGAAGGTGCAAGATGTTGAGAAGTGACTCTCAAAAGAGAATTGGAGCAAGCACCCATTGACATCTTTAGGTGCCTAAAAACCATTTTTAGAGCTAGTCCGTAGACACGTAGGACCCTGAGGATCTCTGGATATTAATAAGAAAATCAATGACACCTTATAATATTTAGCGTAACTCTAGTTGCCAAAATATTTCCTCTCTCAGTTTCAGGAAAAGGACCCTTGTGTTTATCCATCTTCAGAAGGAATGTTTCCCACATCTTCACCTCCCATGTTCTGTGCACTACAGCAGTGGATGCTGAGAGCTTTGGGGAACCCTGGATGTTATCCAGGCCCTAGTCCCCAAAATGAGACTAGTTGCAGCCTCTGAATGGAACGTCCACACAGTTTATAGTTAGGGTCTTTACCGTAAGAGACCTCAGTGCTGGTGAAGGCGATGGATTGACAGACCCAGAGAATAAACACATCAGTTTATCAGCAGGGTAGGGTCAATTTGACTGCAGAACTCTGGACTCCAGCGGAACTTTTTAGTTGTCTCATGCTGATGTCTCGTTTCTGCATATAATGCCCTGGAAATGCATGAGGCCCACCGTTCTTACATGGACTTCATTTTCTGGTTTTTAAAGTTAACTTGAAATTGGGATTTCTTTAAAAAGTAAGAGAAAGGGACTTCTCAGGAGCCCCCACGAGAATATCCATCTTTTAAACTTATTCCTTGTCTGTGCAATAAATGGTAAAGTTAAAGCAATGCCTTCATGTAAAAGTTAATAGTTTATTGCCATTCTCATTAAAATGAACCATTGTGCAGCTGGTCCAAGCTCTTCTGAGGCACTTTTATCTTTGACAGCTTATTATGGGAGCTATAACAAGCTGAAATGAAAGCCAGAGTAAGTCAGGGAAAGAGTATGCGACAATGAGAAAGTTACAGCAAAGACTTGAACTAAAAGTTAGCATCTCCCCTACTTTCCTTTTGCTTTTACATGCTCAGTCAAGCCCTATTTCTCTTGTCTGCTGGAGGAGCCAGTTTCTGTGCTGTCTGAATTGATAGCATTTTTTTCCCCAATCCAGGAAACTGCTTTCTTGAGTAGAATATATGTGGTACCTGGGCCACTTGGTCCACAGCCTTCAATTGCTTAAGCTAATACTTCTATAGCATTCCAGTTGAGTGCTTTCCATCTCCAGCAAGTCAGCTATGCAAACAATACAAGAAGTGGCTGGTTTCTTACTGTAGAAAATTACATGGCTGAGGAAAGCACAAGATATAGCCTAGGGGTCAGCAGTGAAAGGTGGATTGTGCTCATGCCTCTGCACTGGCACTGTGAACCTTTCCTCCATAAAAAATAATCCTGAGAGCTGAAGGGGCCTGTATAACATCTAACGCCATGCATGCTCTTCAAGATGGGGGAATGGCTTTCAGCTTGAAGAGGTGCCCTGAGCACTTACCAATCTGAACCCTGTAAATAATCTAAACAATAATCAAAAAACATTTTCTGGCTTCAGCTAGACAAGTTTCCATTTTTGTGGCTGATATGGAGCTATTTCTAGGATTATCAGAAACTGAAAAGGTCTGAAACAATATGGAACCAGGATGACTAAGTGTGGCTCCTAGAGACAATTTCTTTTCTATGATTTGTGGCATCTTAAAATTCCACTATTCTTCTCTATGGGTGAAATTTACCCAGCACACTTTGAGGACTGAATTATTTCAGAAGCCTTTGAACTGTCCCTCTGCACAAAGTTGAATGGCACCCGTATACAGGAGTAACAATGCCAAGGGGACCACACAACTCAAACGGAACATCAGCCAGCATCCGTTTTGGATAGTGCATCATGGGAGCTAGAGCACTTGATTAGGGTTTTAATTTTTGGCTTTACCATGGTCTTGATGGGTGGCCCAAGCAAGTCTCTTCCCTACCCCCGTGCCTCAGTTCCCTCATCTGTAAAAGGGGGATAATGACAACACTCTCCTTTCTGAAGTGCTCGGAGAGGTATGCAGGGAAATTGCCACAAAAGAGCTAAGTGTTATTACTCATCTATACTGTTTGGATGACTGGCATTCACATGAAATTAGATGCATAGGCACCTGTGCGTTCAGGATGACGTTTCATTTTTTATTTGCTTTGGAGTTTGAACGGTTAAGGAGGCCAGGCTTTGGGTATCTAAGCAGAGGTTTGAATATATAGGTGGGCTTGCCACGCATTGCAGGAAAGGGCAGCCACAACCAGTCTTTGTTGTCAGAGAACGATGCCAGTCATTAAAATGAGGTCTCTGCAGGAGGGATTATTGCAGTGAAGTAGGTCACTGGGAAATTGCTAAAGCAGTTTTCATCTGTATTTTAAAAAAATGAGTGAGTTCCATGGTTCTCAGTGGGAAATACACAAGCATTTTCAATAAACAAACAGCTGGAGCCTGGGCCAAGGGTATCTTTTATCTCACGATAACTGTGTGCATCTCATATGCCCCCAAAACTGCTCAGCTCCTTCACAATGATCCCTGGCCACAACATCCTGAAAATGAAAGCAAACGTGTGTGGACTAAAGAAATCAGGAGAGCAGGGAAGGCTCAGGTGTGAGTCAGTCACAAAGAGATAATTTCATTTACTTTAAGAAGGAAGATAGAATACCTTCAGCAGTGATTCAGTTCTGTAATAGCCACCTACCGTCTGTAACTGCAAGCCCTTTTCTTAGCATTGCCCTCCCTTCCCTTTCTGACTGCCATGCTTGTATTTAATCCGCTGTACGCTGTCCAGGGGAGGACCACACCCTAAGTAATGCCACAGTTCAGGAGAGCAGGTCAGCATATACTTAAGTATAAGCATGTACCTAAATCCCACGGATTTCAATAGGGCTTAAGAAAACATAAGTGTTTACTTCAATGGGGACACAAAAGTTCATATTACCAGAAAACAGTGGGGTTTCTGGCTATTTGGGCTTGTTTGTTTTTTTAACACTGCCAACTGTGAAAGAATGAGGTGTCTATCTAGCAATCTGCTATATATCCCCTTCTTCCAATATAAAGTTTCAAACCTGGGAAAAAGAAACTATCCCTGCATTCAGTCTGACCTGCCAGACAGACATGGCCAGTTACAAGGTTTGTTCTATTGGGCTTGTCAGCTCTTTGTGCTAGAGCCTGACTTTTGTTCCTTTTTTGTGCAGAACCTAGTGCAAGTGGTTCTGATGAATGACAAAGGCTCCTAGGCGTGATGAGAACACACACAAATAAATAATAATATTTAAATGTATGGCACAGCTAATTTTGTCAACCTCCCATTTCACATTTGAATTCTGCTCCCCACCCTTAAGATTTCTTCGATAGAATTCAGTACAGGGGAGCACAGGAACCTGTTGCTGCACCCACTGCAATGCTCTGGATCTGTTTTCTTCCTTTCTCCCTTGATTTATTTATTCCCCCCAAGGCTATCCACCTCCAGTGAGTTCCTGACAAACCCAGCTTGTGACATGCAGCAAAATCTCATCAAGAATGATTGCTTTTCACTGAAAGCTCATCACCAAGCAGCATAAATAGCCCTCATCTGACTCCTATCTCACTGTGGGGTCCTCCTTGCTGCTGCTTTTGTGATGTGTTTTTTCACTTTGTAGTCCCTACCTCATGGAAGCAATGTGATCAGGCTTGCTGCTTCACTGTGAACACAGGCAGCCTATTCCCTACCACCCCACCCCACCTTATTTTGTTTTACTAAAGTGCAAACAGCTAACACCTTTATTCTGTAAAGCTATGCCTACACCCAAAGGCTTAATTCAGACTTTCTTAGTCTGAACTAAGTAGTTTGAACTTAGTTCGAACTAAGTGCGTTTTTTTAGTTCCAACTAATTTTTAGTTCCAACTAACTTTTTAGTTCCAACTAAAAAAAGTGCAGTTAGTTCAAACTAAAAATCAGTTTGAACTATAAAACCATGCTTAGTTTGAACTAACCGCTAGTTCGAACTTGTTTGGTTTGTACTAGCGTGTCTCCATAGGACAAGTTTGAAGTAAAAATGCAAATTAGTTTGAACTGCCTCTGAACAGCCAAGCACTGTGGGCACAAGCAGGCGCTCCCCTTCAGGCCGCTGACGGCTCCCAATGAGTAGTCCCAATGACTTCGTTCACAGATTTAAAAGGAAAGAGGAGCAAATGTGCTTTGCTGCCCTGTGCACAGAACTCCTGGCTCCTTGGTGGATTGACCTTGGATAATTTCAGATGCTCAATATTTGAGTATCAAAAGGGAGAGGAAATGTGACAGTTGTCAGCTGGTGTCACTTTTTGCCTTTCCCTCTATGGCCCGGACAGGTTGCCTGTGTGTGTTTAGGGGTGGTTCAAAATGGGGAATTCTTAATTTTGCACGTCAGGGTGTTTCATTGTTACAAGGGAGAGAGTGGGTCATGAAAATCAGCAAAGGACGCTCTATTTAATTTATGGACAGCCTAATACTGGACTAGGATTTCCCTGATTTCATTTCTGTGGAACCTTCCCGACCTACCATGGGCACAGTTCTAATTCTACAGTTTTGACACAGTGAAGTAAAATCTCTATACCCTGGCCGTAATACAGATAAACGCTGCTCTGCACTGACACAGAAGCAGGTCTCAGAGAAGGGTAACCAGACCACTCTTGGTTCTAAAGCGAAAGCAGCCCCAAGCTCAGAGTTTAATGCACTTGCATGCACAGGTGAGGTTACTTAGACACAAAATAGGGGCTGCTTCCTCTTAGCTTGGAGAATGAGGAACACTTTGGGGACCATCCACCTACCATGATCATTTGCTGTGCAATGCTCCAAAGGGGCAGCCGTGTTAGTCTACTTCAGCAAAACAAACAAACAAGGAGTCCCGTGCAGAGCTGTAATGCTCTTTTTGGCCACCTGATGCATGTTCCAATCAGAATATGCCCCTTGCAGTTAGTGGCGCTTCAAGCAGGCGCCACGAAAACCGCCCTTTAATAGAGCAGCTCCACTGAGCCACTCCAGCACGCCTGGGGCAAAGCCCCATTGGCCCTGCCCTAGTGGTGCTTAAAGATTAATATATTTACTTACTGCATGAGCTTTTGTCCTCTGTATGCTGTTCACCATTGTTTGAATCTTTACAACTGTTTTGATTTGCTGTTTCAGTGTGACCAGTTCCCATGACTTGCACTCCCCTGCATTTATTTCCTCCCATTCTGTAAGTTCCCCCATCTTCACAGCATCTGACAAAGTGGCATTTTCTCCCACAAAAGCTCATGCAATAAATAAGTTTGTTAGTCTTTCAGTGCCACAGGTTTCCCTTGTTTGTTTTGCTCTGCAATGTAATCTGCTGGCCCGTCTGCGTTCTCCACACAAAGAAAGCCTAACACTTGTGTGGGGCGGGGTGAAAAAAAGATGAACGAACAGACTGTTTGTATAGTGGGATCTGCAGATCTTCCTAACAAACAGATTCTTCAACTGAAGCGTGGTCACCCCTTCCCATTTTCTGCATTTTCAGGTTCCAGCTAATGCAATTTCTGGCCACATTCAGATAAGGTCTGAATAAGCATCCTATTTTGGGCGAGTATAGTGGGGGTTAACTAGGGTACAAGACATTTCATTCTCCCAGCACTCGCATCAATGCCTGTGGTGAGGGATCTTTGTTTCTAAATTAGTTGTGGGATTGCACATTTATGTGTCTGCTACGCTGCAGTTAGTATAATTGCATCAGAGGACAAAAGCACTGAAGCAAAGGAAAGAGAAAACAAAAGCAGCCTGCAAAATAGAGGCCGGAAAAAATCTCTGCAATGGAATCCTCCAATGGAGGGTCCAAAGGCGATTCAAAGGCAAGCCTGGAGCCTGGGGAGGCTGCAGAGGCTTCTGAAGAGAGCTAGAGTACAAAGACTGCCTTTAAAATGCTTCCCAGTGCCTTAAAAGGAAGGGAGACAGGCAAAGAACAAACAACAGTGACGGCCAAAGGGATGTCAAACAGCGCAAGCTCTTCCCTGGCTGTGAGACACCAGCTGCTACTTTGGATTCTTGAAGGAAAGTGCAGGAAAATAACCAGGGGAGTTTGTGGACACAAAATTCAGCATGCCATATAGCCATACACCATGTTTACTAAAAACCCTGGATTTTTATAGTAGCAATTATCTTGGAGGAGGACCAAAAGCATTTTTGCAAGCAGTAATCACGACATCTACCACCGAAAGGGGCCCCTTCTAGGCTAGAAAGTGGCAGCTGTTGAATATCACCAATTCTGTTCCACATGGGTTCTTATCCCATGGTCAGCACTGCACTGCACAGAGCAATGTGACTAACAGCTGTCATGCACTGTTAGTAACTGCAGAGCAGCCTCGGCCAGGAATTGAAGAATGTGGCCTCCAGATGAAAATGTGATGGCAATTAGCCACCCTGGAGCCTGGCTGGGTAACTGATGTTTTTGTGAATCTCGGACTCTTTCAGAAAAGTGATTTGGGACCTTTAACGGCCAGAAGTAATCAGGGTTTCAGACTAAAGCATCATTTAAAAGATGGCATAGGTAGAGTGCTTCCTCCTGTCTTACAGGAATATCATTTCAGTCTCTATGCAAAAAGAAGCACGCTGTCCACTCAGGAGACAGCACCTCTTCCTACAGCAACCTGGATTTCCCCTCGAGGGCTCCCATCCAAACAGTGGCCAGGTTCAGCCATGTTGAGATTAGACCACACCAGTGGTTGCCTCCAGATTAGCTGGGAAAAAAAGAGAAGTGAAGCCAAGTCTGCAAGCAAGGCAAGGGCAGTGCTGCTGTGCTGGATGGAGATCCATGTTTCAGACTGAAGCTGACAGAGATGGACGGGAATGGGACAGACCATAAAGACCTCAGAACGCAGGCCTCATCTCACTTCCTCTCAAGCACACCCTTGGCAGAGCAAGTTCCAAAAACAAGTCCTGATACGGGGTCCATTAGGTTCCCACTAGGTGACTGTCTCTTCAGGCAGTACCGTGGTATGGTTTTTTCACACCAGGGGGTCTGGCTGGGAGAGGTTAGTGCTGGCAGCACATTAGTAGGTGAATTTAATCTTGTTATGAATATTCAGCTGTACACTTGCTGTGACCATTTTCCTTGGAGGCTGAAAACTGTGGTGGCCACAGCAGGCTCGAACTGGGTTATTTCTCTGTAGTCTTTCTGGCTCCGAGCACACAGAAACAACTGGGGGGGGAACTCCAGTTATGAGCAATGCAATTTATTTTATGATCAAATTACACCAGGGTAATGCGGCCTCTTGCATTAGACAATTCAGTTCTAGTAATTGCTACCCTGGGGGTCTCTTCTTTCCATATACCCAGACCATTTATAACACTAATGGCGGTAATGTGTGAGTAGAGGGAGGATAATAGATCTTAAATAGCAGCAACATCACCCTGGAGGAAAGAGAGGGCTTTGCCTTTATATTTGTGTCCAATTCTGGGCATTGTATTTTAGAATTAATGTAGATAAAATGGAGAGAGTCCAGAGAGGAGCAACAAAAATGATAAAAGGTTTTAAAAACATCTTAATGAGCAAATGTGGAAAAACTGGATGTGTTTCGTCTTTAGAAGAGAAGATAAAGGGGGGGCTTGTTAACGGCGGTCACAAAGGGGAGGAAGATCAATTGGTCTCCTTCTCAGGAAGGTAGGGCAAAAGGTAATGGTCCTAATGTGGAACAAGGGAGATTTAGGTTAGATAGTAGGAAAGGTAAGCTCTGAACGAAGCTTTTAAGGGAGTCTTTTGAATCCCCATGGTTTGATTTTTAAGAACAGGTTGGAGAAACAGCCTTCAGGGTTGGTCTAAGTCAAGGGTCTCAAACTCAAATCCCCATGAGGGCTGGATGAGGACTCGTATGTTAGCCTGAGGCCCGCACTGCTGAAACCTTTTCATGCAACCATATTGCAAATATCAGTAATGATAATGTTATTGCAGGCTGCAAGAAATAGCTTTAGGGGCCGCATATGGCCCATGGGCCAAGTGTCTGAGACCCCTGGTCTAAGTTTACTTGGTTCTGCTTCAGTACAAGGGGCTGGATGTGGTGAAGGCCCCTTTCAGCCCTACATCTATATGTTTGTGTGTGTGCCAGCTGGACAGGAACTTATACAATGTGTGAGACAGTGTGACCTGGGTGCACTGAGCCCCTTTCTCAGTGTTGTTGCTCACTTTGTCGGTGATGTCTGAAAGTGCATCTTGTCTGTGTGCACAAATGCCATGCATTTCCAAACTCGGATGCCCCTGCAGTATGATACATGTTCAAGTGGGTGTGCAGGAAGTTACTGAGTTAGCAAATGTAAAAGCATGCTTCTATGGGTGTGCAAAATGCATGGATCTGCAAATAACTGGGGGGAAAAAGTATTTCACTTTTCACAGCCACAGACAGTTTATGGCAGAACCTGAAATAGAACCAAAGAGGCGTTAAACGTACATCTCTGCCATCTGCACTGCAACAATTATGCCCTTACAAATTGTGTATAAAGTCAGCCACACACACACAAAATGCAACAAACAGAAAAAGGTTAACTTCCATGGAGGTAAGGAGAGAATTTCTGAAAGTCTCCAAAGCACAAAGTGGCAGCATCCTCGAGTTAAAACTGGACTTCCTGAGTCATTTCCTGGATTGTCTAACAAAAACCCTCAAAATCCTTCAGCTGTGTGCATTTGTTCTGTTTTTATGACTGATGTCAAAGTGGGATCTAAATTTCTTATCTCTCATCCCACCGTAGGTGTATTGCTCCCCACTTGTCTGCTGCCCATGGTGGCTACAGTAGCAAAGTTCCTGCAACCTAAACCAAGGTCTGCATGATGCATGGTGCTTGTCATCAGGTCAGATAGACAAAGTAGAAAAGGATGCTGCTGTCTTTTAAGTAGCTAAGATCTAAAAGCCAAGGTTTGCATCTACTCCTCTTTTTTACTCACTTTTGTGTTTGCGATCAATTTGTAATGCGATTTTTTTCACCTGCCTCCTTCTCTCTTTCTTCCCCCGCTCCCCATAACAAATGGTTCTGGCAGCCAGCGGGATCATAATTCAAACATGATAAGGCCTCTGTCTCTTTCTTGGTACAATATATTTAATAAAATACTGTGTATAAATCAAGCTCTCCCCTCCAGCAGCCAAGGGGGTGGTATTGTTAAGTATTTCTCTTCATCTCAAAATGCAAGGAGATCGAGAATGGATTGGAAGAGGAGTAGAGGTTTTTTGGAGAGTGGGAGAGGTGTGGAAGGGGGGCAGTCCTTACCATACATAGCCATTTTGGATCTAAGCATGGTATTTCTCAAAAGACTAGCATGGTGAACATGCTTGTGATGAAACCAGGTAAATAAAAGATGAGATTTCCAAACCTGACCCGAGGCACTAGGCACACGATTCCCATCACAATATTCTTTGTAGCAACAACTGAGGGCATCAGCTTAACTGACATTATAGACCTAGACTGCAAACACTTTGGGGCAATGACTGTCTTTTTATTGGGTTTGTAAAGTGCCTGCCCAGCAAGGGGCCTGTGATGGCCTGAGAGTGCCATCAATACACCCCAATACAAAATCATTATACTAATAATGGGCCTGTGTGCCTGGTACTGAGCAGCAGCTCTCAGTGAGATCGGTTCATGTGGCAGTGGTATTATTCCCTCTAAGCTGAGGATGCAGCTGAGCAAGTTCTGGATGCCCTCGGGAGCCAGCGGGCAGCAGGGGAGGGCCCGGTGGGGGCCGGGGAACTTGCTCAGCTGCCTCATCAGCTTAGAGGGAACACTGATTGGCAGTTGGCACTCCATAGTATCAGGCACCGTCTAGTGAATCGGTGCACTTACAGCTTCCTCACAACTGCTGTCTGAAAGCCTATATGCCAATGGAGTTATGCTGGATTTATACCAGCATGACCAAGAAGAGTATTTGACCCACAGATATTTTATCTGATGTTCAGACAAAGTAGCACATTTGAACTGGACGTCAGCAAGGGAATAAATACGGATGGCCACATTGGCAGTATTACAAGCTTGTTTGCATTTCATCTTGAAAAAACAATGACCCTTCTGCAGAGAACTGGGGGTGACCCTCAAAGATAGGTGCCTCCCCGCTGAGCATTAATAGCAGCTGAATTGTGTGTGTTTATCTGAACACCAATAGGAGACCAGCAACCAAGGAGCTACTATGAAGTGAGCAGGACACAACTAAAAGCATGCCATTTAATCTCAGTGTGCGAGAGAGACCACGGAGGTCACAAAGACTAGGAAGATTTCTGAGGTGGTGGTGTGGGGACCATTTCAGTGTCTAATTAATAGTGTCCTCAGGAGACATCAGAGCTGAACCAAGACTGTTGGCCCTGGGAAGAGGATGACTAAGAATGGTCAAAAGCAAACAATCTTGGAAGACCAAAAATATAGCTTCTTGACTCACAAGACTTGGGTGCTTAGCTTTATGCATTAGAAACAGTGAATACCCCTTTCCATTCATACAATTTTGAGTAATAAAGATCCTCCAAGCCTACAGACTTGCTGTCCTGGATTTGGTACACAGATGGCACAAAGCACGAGAGGCTGTGTGGTCAGGGGTGTTCAGCATGAGGCAGGAATTCTGCTGAAAAGTTGCAGAGCCTTGGAGAAGTCTCTTTACCTCAGTTCCACCTCTCTAAAATGGACATAGCACTTACCTATGTCATATGTGATGTGGTAAAGCTCAAGTAGTTAGCCTGTAAAGCTCTGTGAGGCTGTACAGCTTTGAGTCTCAGTTGGCGCAACTAGGAGTTGCTCTTCTAACTTCAGGTGAGCTGCACAGATTTATAGAAGCTCAGGATCTGACCTATCTTGGGAGAGTGTCTGGATAGCTAGAGGGTTGGATAGTGTACTTTTGGGGCATGCCCTTTGTATAAGGAAACCACCAAGCTATGTTGAAAACTAGTTTTGAACTATTTGAAATATTTAAAACAAAGAGTGTGGAAAACAAGGCAAGAATGTGAGAAAAACGGGGTTTGGGTTTGTGCACTGATGACTGCCTAAAGTCCCTTCTAAATCTAATCTTCTAGAATTCCATGCCCAACTGTGTAAATGTTTGTGAAATAAAACAAATTGCTATAAGGCTGAAAACTGTCATTTTGATTGGAAAATGGCAAGTCTGAGGTAAATTCATAAATATGGAATTTTTCCCAGAGCAAATATTTTACTAGTTTTCTGGAAAAACAAATCTAAGAACAACTCAAAATGTGTTTGTAGGAGGCAAGGGTGAAACTCATTACCACTAGTGAAAATATTAGAGCTCACATTTGAGCTCTCTCCAAGTGTGAGACTCATGGCAGTGCAGACCACCCAAACCACACTCATCCATCACTCAAGTCTCATGTAAAGTGTATTTTGAAGCTGTCCTTTGTGCTAGTCCCTCTGCACAAGGGTGATTCTACTCAGAGTAGAACTGGAGTCTCTTTAGTGCATCTCACTTCAATGAGGAGTGCTCATTAATCAGATTACGGGTCACACAAGAAAAGGGCTGGTTAAAAAATAGGAAAACTGATGGCCACTGAAGAAGGCCAAAGCCCTAATGTTAGCAGACTTTATCCTGGGAAGAGCTTGAATTATTTTAAACTGGGCTATCTCTGCAATTTCAGTTATGTGAGGTTTCACACAGTTATAAGGGAACATGACAACAACCCTGGTGAGAATCCATGAAACTGAGAGCTGGTTTTTAATTTATTAAGCAGTCTACATATAAAAGGGTCCAGGTGAAAGATTCTGAACAACTTGGTGGCATTAAGAAATAGATTTTAGCAGTATCTTCTCCTCTTGTTTCTGGGATAATGCATTGATGGGGGGAGGCAGGGCAGAAGGGGGAGTGTCTTGCTACAGCCTCAAATCCTGGGATCTGAATGTGCTTATTAAAAATATAACTCCATCTAACATTGGATTCATCCCAGTACACACCCCAGTAGCATCTCAGCTCTTCAGGACACGAATGAAGTATGTAAGCCAAAAGAAAAAAGCCATCATTCACTGTCCGAATTTTCCTCCTCTGCACCACTCCTTTTTTAGGCCAGACTCTGGAACAGGGACAATAGGGTCAAATTCTCTGGTTGGCTACATCCATTTTCCACTGCAGAGTGTTCCCTTTGTATTGAGGAAAGATCCACATACGTAAAGCTTGAAACAGTGGCTTAGCTGCCTCCTTTGCCAGCACCAGGCCCCCCTACCCCAACCCACAGCACAGAGAGCTGGGAATGATTCCCTGGTGGTCATCACCCTTTTACATTTTCTAAGGGTTGTGTGTGGCACAGCTGAGAAGCTACTGCTGCATCTATCACATTCAATAATAAATAGAAGAGACAGGAAAAGCATGGTGCTCCCTTGATACTCTATGGATAAAATTCACCTTTGTCCAGCAGGCCAGCCCAAGACCCTGTTCAGGTGCCACAGCCATGCATGCTCCTTGCAATAGCCTCCTTCACAAGGCTGAATGTTGCCCCCAAACGCACAGTGCTGCAATCTAGCCCAGACCCAGCATTCTGGGGGTGGATCCCTGTTAATCCCTGGCAACTGGGGCTGGAGATGCTTTTTAATAGCAATGTACAACTTAATTCCAAGGAAAATAAACAGGTAACTAACTGGGACCTTTACCAAATGCCTTCCAGTCTCTAAAGCCTTGCAAATGCTAAGCCAGCTACAACAGCAGGTCTGCTAGAAACCCCGAGAGGGCTTTTCTCTGAGCCAAACATTGTTTCTGGCATGCTGTATCCTTGTTTGTATTTCCCCTTCCTTAGTTCATTTGCCTTCTGCTATGGATGCGTTGCACACAGCTATGCCCAAGTCTCTCGCCCTTTCCTGCCTGTCATTATCTCACTCTACCTTCATGCTTTCTGTTATCTGGGCTCTCTTCCAAGCTTTGATCTGGCCCATTAAAGTCAATGATCTATTTTGGGAGCATCATTTCAAATGCCTTCAGATCCTTTCTGCTGTCTCCCTCTCCTGTATCCATAGCACAGAGCTACACACGGCTGCTGCTGAAGGTGCTTCATATGAAACCGGCAGGGCCTCCTGCTGCACTTCGGCGATTGCTTTGGTGTGTCTGTACTCATGAGTTAATACCATGCTGATGCACTGCCTGATATTTCAAAGCAAAAAGCAGCAGCTAAACACGCACAACCTCGTGGACATTTCATTTACTTTTAACTCCTTTCATTCCTCAGTGCTATTATAAACCGTGAGTGGAAGCTAAATAATGCTAATGTGCCTTCTGGTACCATGGGTAGAGTGGGTGGACGCTTCACTGTTTATACTCTGTAGCCTTGGTTTATTCTTCAACGTGACAGCTTGGATGAGTTACATTGTATTTTATAGCAGTGGCTTTTTCCCCCTTCCTCTGAAAATGTCTTAAATTGGTTATGGGGTTTTTTATGATGTCCCTGTAGAGGTTACTGATAGCAACTTGGCTTTCTGAAAACTATTATAGCTTCATATTTATTCTGGGGAAAGGTTATTTAAAATTATTAATATTATGTATTAGTATTATAGTGCCAAGCAGACACCAAGATATCATTGTGGTTGAATACTACAGACAGGCATCCTTTCTCTTGGAGAGTTTACATTTCAATCTACACAGACAAAAGGTAAAAGAAAAGGAATCTCATTATCCCCTTTTCTCAGCGAGAAACTGATGAACAGAGCAATTAAGTGATTTGCCCAGGATCACACAAGGACTCCAGCAGAGCAAGGAACTGGATCCATATCTCCAGAATCCCAGTCCAGTACCTTCTCAAACCTGTGCAAAGCAAGATCCCACTCTTGCATAGGCCCAGGGCCTGCCCTCATGGATCCCATTGCAAGTTTTGACTTGAGGATGAAACTCACCAGGGCCATGAATGATTTGTTAATGAATGACTCCAGCTTGCTCACTCTTTTGGAGCTCGGTGGATAATTCATAACAAATGTTTATACAACACACTTCATCTCTTTCTGTTTGTGCCTAGCCTGCAAAAGCCAGTCTTGAACACTGTTCATCATTATTCACCAGATAATACATGCACATTTGAAAGGGTGAGTTTACAATTGACTGGAGACCCAGCAAACCACATCCTGCTTTCCTAAGGCAATAAGATGTCCCATGTGTGAGGAGACTCCCCCTTCTCATTTCTTAGTTAGTAAATGCAACTAAATGGACACTCAGGACTAGACCGAACCCTTTCCATATTGAATGGAACTGAGAAACATGGAAAGATGATCTTCTGCCCCTCCCTGGATAGATGCATCTGAGTCTGATGCAGAACAGACTCCCTCCCTGGGTCTCCCCTCCGCAAGCAAACAGGCAGGTAAGGTATAGAGCCTCGGCTCACCTCATCCCACTCCCTGGCTAGAGCAGCAAGAAGCTAAAGGGAATTCAACTGTTTCCTTTCCAGCACAGCTTAACACCCTCTCCTTTCCTCTCCTCTCCTGAAGAGTGCAATGTAAAGAATACATTAGTGTCCCTCGAATTTGTGAGCTCTCTGGTTGCATTTACTTCATTCTATGTATTGGTCAAAGCCACAGGGCATCTGTAGCTAGGCCAAGATGTGTGTTAAGTTAGTAAACATGGCTATTTGGAATGCAGCTGTTCCTGGGGTTTCCTCATTGCATTTTTGTTGCACCAAAAGCAAAATACGTAACAGATCACAACTCACAATTCCGGGGCCGAGCAACTCCATGAGCCCCATTACTCAGAGTGGAGCCTATAAGCTCAAGCCAGCCCTAGGTCTACCACCAAAATAAAACTATTACCATGGAATTCAATAAGAAAGCTCCTGGCCAGAGCTGTTTTCACAGACAGTGTTTATTAATAGCTTAATATTCAATTGCTGAGTAAGATGCTGCATGTGCTGAGGAAAACACTTCATTACAATGGAAGGCATTGTAATGATAAAAGGCCATCTCTGTGATAAGAGTCCTTTCAATAGCCAGAGAATAGAGAAGAGGTGTAGCCACTATGTGACGCTTCCTTAATAAGCCAATTTACAATGTATGCAACTAGAAATTGAACTCTCAAAAAATATTGCCTCCACAGAGAGGATATGGATGGCAGGAACCGCCCTCCCCCATCCCCCTGAATAATGTGAATTCAGCCCTAATTGTCACTGGTCTGGCTCAAAGCTGGATTCTACACAATGGGTCCACAAAGCAGTAGCAGGAAACAACAACAGATATGCTGTAAGCCAGGGATCTCAAACATGCGGCCCCTAAAGCTATTTCCTGCAGCCCGCAACAACACTACTCTTACTGATATTTGCAATATTGTTGTACGGAAAGGTTTCAGGGGTGCGGCCCTTGGGCTAACATACCAGTCCTCATGCGGCCCTTGTGGTGATTTGAGTTTGGGAACTGCTGTAAGCACCAGCTTCACCACGATGGGTGTGATGGGCATTAAATGACCAACTAAAATCCAGCATTTCCTATCAGAAGAGTTATTTTTTAACTACAGTATCCCTGTTAAAAGAGGCAAGGCAGAAAATTTTGACTTATTTTGAGTTTGTAAGGAAGATGATGAATACAAAGAGAGAATTAAATGAAAGTGACTGACACTGAGCACTGAGCATACCCTACACATACCCCTTCCTCTGCAGACACCTGCTCTCTTACTCAGAGACATGCAAACTCATACAGCTTCTCTCACTCATACCTGCCATCACACTCTTTCATGTTCATACACAACTCCATGCCCCCAGTTACTTATCTGCTCATTCACATATATCTGCGTGCACACACACAACACGCGCACCCCTTTCTAAAATGGCATTGTAGCTCAATGGCACTGGAGTTAAATTTGTATCTCTTGCTAGCTTGACTTCACCAGCACTTAGAGACATGGCCTTTGAGGTTGTATCCCTTGCTAGCTTGGCTTCACCAACACTTACAAACATGGCCTTTGAGGTGTGCAGACCTTTTGGAAAGGTTTGGAAAAAACAGCCCCCCAGTTTCATTTCTATTTGTTCCCCTGCCAGCATTCAGACACCACCTTGAGGTGAAATGTTGACAGTCTGTTTGAGTCAGTGGCTTTAAACAGACTTTGTATAGTGTGTGTTTATCTTCTGCTAGCAAGCTAGAATTTCCATAAAAATTTGCAAACTTTTTTCACCTGTTCCTTCTATAAACCTACAAGGACAGATGTGAGAAATGGGACATTAATCTCAGCTTTGTTCCTTTTATCCTCAAATTAAATGGTTATAGGGACAAGATATTCATTGCAGTTTGCTTGTGCCTACACCCTGGTGTATTGCAAGATGTGGGTTTCTGTTTTCAAGTGCTCAAACAGCCTGGTCTTAAATTCAGTATTGATTCCTTGTCCCTGTCTGCAGGGGTAGCTGCAATGCAGCCAGGTTAAAAGCTTTTATTTATGATACGTGCTACTTGCAGCACAAGATGCTGATTTAAGAGGATTCCAATTTATAACGATTGTTCAACCACAAACACTCCAATGTTTAAATAATGATCAGGGTCTACAATTCAGCTCCTTCTTACACAGCAAAGTTGATAGCTCACCTCTTAGCATTATGCTCTATGGAATCTCATTGCAACATGCCGAGAATGGAATCAAAGATGCACAGAACTGTAGGAACCAGGAGTGGTAATATTTATTCCATGATGAGGCCTGCGGGGTGGGGGAATTCACCCCTTGGATAGCTCTTCGCACAGGGATGTATTTCACTCATTGACGAGCACTTGCTTTTACAGTTAGTCCCCATTGGTTGATGCATCCTAATTGTGGGCTGGCTGTTGATTTCAATGGCTCCCTACATAACTGATGATCACCATTCAAGGGTGGCAGTCTATGCAAGCAGCCTCACTCCCATTTGGATGTGTTCCTTAAAGTTCTGCTGATGAACTGAACCTTCCCCTGAATTTCAGATCAAAAAGCCTGATCTGGGTATCTTGTGAGAATAGGGTCCCCTGTAGGGTGTTGCATCCTGCATCTGCTGGCTGCAGATGGTGCATGGAAAGCATAAACAGGGGGGATGTTTGGAAAATCTTAAGCAACTTTGCAGAGCCTGCAGAAAATTTTGGTTTGAGTGTTTGGCCATAATTACCAGAGCAGGGGTTGCTATTTCAACTTATTCACTTCTGTGTAGGTCAGGTCCCCCTACTGCTACAAATATGTTGATTTGACTCTCTTTTTGTAAAGTCAATCAGCTTTCTGAGAGAACAGCAACAGCCTAACCTCACAGAGCTCCTTTTGCATTCAAGGCACTACCTATAACCATGTGCCTAAAAGTAAATCCACCCTGCCTCATGCACTTACACCTTTTTGCACCCAAGAAGTAGGATATAACATTGCTCATAGGATGTTATGATGCAGCAGCATCTCAGGATGGATCTATAGCTCTCAAAGTGATCACCCATTGATGCTGGGATAGTCCCCAAACAGGGACATTCCAGAACTAAGCTTTTGAAGCTTCAAAGTGTCTGACAAAGTGGGATTTTTTTCCCCAGGAAAGCTCATGCGATAAATAAATAAAATTGTTAGTCTTTAAGTGCCACAGGACTCCTTGCTTGTTTTGCTGAACTGGACTGACACAGCTACCCCTTTCAACCCAGAACTAAAAGTTATTAGTGAAGGAGCACAGCCCACAAGCTTTAAACACGCGTCCTGTCCTGCAGGATGAATTCCTCTAAAAAGGTCCTCCTTTCTTTCAAGATAGTACTGGGTGAAGGAAATCAACAGACTGTCTATTTACTTTTGCAGCTACACACTTATAAAGTGATATCTGCTCCTAAGTGCCCCATGGCTTTCCCCTTCAGTCCTCCTAGAACTATAGTACAGGAACTAGAAAAAAATTATTTCACTGAAGGGGAAAAGAAATTCTGAATGAGAGAGCAAAGACAGACATGGGCAAAGCTAAAACAGTCTTCAGAGCTGAAGCTTAAAGAGCCAGAAGAAGATGTACCATCACACACACAGGATTTTTTAAGCATCTTTCAGTATTTTAATGAGCTTCTGGATTTTCAGATGACTGCTTTCCACTGTGCTACATGGCCTTTCTAATGGCTATACTGACAGTGAGACATGTTCACAGAGGAAACCACTTTCAAAGAAATCAGGCACCATCTGAGCAACTTCTAGTTATAACAAATAAATCTGATTAGAGAACTTTTCCCTCCCTTTTGCCCCAAGAGGAGAATTAAAATTAAATGGAAGTGCTGCTTGGCATGTATGCCACTGGAGGGAACCTGAATGATTCATTTTTTAGTGCATCAGAACATCTTGAAGAAGCAGAGAGGGATATTTGATTGTGCACATTTCTATTCGGTTTCCATTTAAATGGAAATGCTGGCTCCAATATATTTCTCATAGATCCCAAGGCCCAAAGGGACCACTGAGATCATCACATCTGACTTCTTGTACAACATGGCCACAGAACTCCTCCACAATGGTTCCTAGAACAAATCTCTGGAAAAACATCCTGTCTTGATTTTAAAATTGATGATGATGGAGAATCCACCATAATCTTTGGTAAATTGTCCCAGCATTACTGGAGCACACATTGTACTACTGCACTTCTAGTTTCCCCATAATTTTGAATATCCTTCTTCTTTCCTGTGCAAAGAGCCTTATTCTGACACCTGTCTGCAAAACCCAACAGTTATGCACACAGCTGTCTAAAACAGGACCATGAAACACCTTGTCATGGGATGATTTAGTGGGAGTGGTTCTGCTTTTAGCAGGGGGTTGGACTAGATGATCCCCTGATTCAACGCCAGGATTCTATGATACTCTCCATTAAAGAGAGTGACTTGCAGGACTTGTAGGTGGAGGCAATGCGACTCCTTGTAATTGCCTTTTAATGCAAGGACGGAGGGGATGCTGTAGTCCCTCCTGCAGTGTATTTATTGGCACTGGATTACATTTCACTTGAAAATGCTCCCCAGTTTTGTAAATGATTAATATATAAAATCTTACCGTCAAATTCCTTGCCATCAATTTTTGGGAAAAAAAAAAACCATCCTTTTTATTCTCTACTGCTGCCACGTATTCTGTAATGAGGAAGGAGCAGAGCATGATCTGTGTACTTCCTTCCTTTTCCTTCATGATTTAGAACTAGTCACGTATTTTGTCATCTTTGCATTGTCCTGATTCCTTCCTCATCTCAAGCTATTTTGAGTGACAAAGAAAAGTAATCAGCTGTGGGCTAAATTCTTTCTATATGGGTTGGTAAGAACCAAAATGGCAGAAGTGGAACCTTAGGGGGAACAGGACTCCTCA
The DNA here is from genome assembly GCA_007922195.1 of Podocnemis expansa. Taxonomy (NCBI): domain Eukaryota; kingdom Metazoa; phylum Chordata; order Testudines; family Podocnemididae; genus Podocnemis; species Podocnemis expansa. The sequence continues at coordinate 1,688,838 of ML682133.1, forward strand.
TGCAGAGGGATCTGTGTCCCTGAATCTGAGTGTGGCAGAGGCTGAAGCCTACATTTTCTGTGAGTAAAATGGTTCGGGGGTTCGCGTCCCTTTCCTTTTCTCTTTGTCACTTATTTAATCTTTTCCTGCATTTATCTTCTCTTTCCTCTTCATTTGCATCTTCCTCTCTCTTGCCATATACATTTCTCTTCCCGTCTCACTCATGGGCCAAGCAAAGAGGTTAGGGAGATGATGGCATCTCCATCCTTCAAGGTTTTTAAGGCCCAGCTTGACAAAGTCCTGGCTGGGAAGGTTTAGTTGGGGTGGTCTGGCCTTGAGCAGGGGTTGGATTAGATCAGTGTTTCCCAACCAGTGTGCCACGGCACACAGGTGTGCTGTCAGGTCATAGCAGGTTTGCCACAAAATTTTTTGAAAAACTACTCAAAGAGCTCTGGATTGTCTCATTAATATTCATGAGTTCATTTGGAAACTATATGGTAGTGTGCCTCAAATTAATTAAAGGTAGCAAGGTGTGCCTCAGCAGAGAAAATTTTGGGAACCACTGGACTAGATACCTCCTGAGGGCCCTTCCACCCCTAATCTTTTATGATCATAGGCCTGAAACAAAGTCCTCGTAAAGACACTAATCAACAAATTGAGAACTGGACCAGGGCTTGGCCTGGATTCTCTGTCCAAGGTTCTAACGAGTACAGGGTCCTCCCCCCATCTGATTATCTTGACTGTTATGCATGTTTCAGTGAGTCTACAAAAGACTTCACAAGTACCATAAGTTCTTAAGCCTGTGCAAAGGTCCCTATATACCCAATTTACCCCCACAACGCTTTTATCCAGCTCTGCTGCACGAGGGGCTCTCTCTTTCAAACCTTCCAAGGCTGTTTATCTGCAGTGTCTGATATCCTGGGCCTCTTGCAGCTATGTGCCCCACCCATACTGCAATGGGCATGTCCCCAAAAAAAAAAAAATCCCAACCCAAACCCCATAGACCCACACAGCAGATGGCAGTGGCAGGGCAAGGCATCGCTTAAAGAATCTGTCCTTTCCCCCTGTGGTAGATTACAGGAATTAAAATACCTAGTCCCCTGGCAACAGGGACTTCTCCTTACATTTCTACTGCAGCTAAGTCTTTGATGTGCTCTCAAAAGGGAATCTGAGCATGAAAGTGGCCTAGATTGCATATTCTCATTATACTCCCTTCAGTCTACAACCATGTTTGAAGAGTGCTTTGAGCAGCACATGGAAGAGTTCTGGAGAGCTCTGGTTTTACATCCGCCGAAATGACTGGCGCAAATATACAGGGAACGTCTCCTCACTGCGTGAGTTTCCTACGAATGAATGCAGTCTTCATACAGGCATCAAGTTTTGAATACAACAATATTCTCCTCCAGCATGTCCAAAGCAGAGGAGTGTCACAGCATCAGTTAGAAGCTCTGTTTGTTTATCCTCTCTAGTAGTCAATTTGTCACTTGGACAGGGGCTGTTTGAGAAAGTGCCTGATGGAAAGCCTGCCAGGGCTCCAAGTTTCCAGGAGAATTGTTAATCAATTGCTCAATACTCTTTTCAAAAGATTCTGTACTAGAGGGAGGAGTCTGAGAGATCTAGAAAACCTTCAGCTCTCGTTAGTAGCTTTCCTCAGCTGGAAGGAGAAATAGAATGATGGGCTCAACAGTTTTCTTTAACCTTTAATGAAACGGGTAACTGAAATGTTCATTCACTGCTGACAAGCATGGGTAATGAAGGAACCCCTCTCCTTAGATGGGCATCAGTGATTTATTTGTGAAATTGCCAGAGAAGGACTTGGCCAGGATCTTGACATTGATCTATCAGCATTTTTATTCCTTCATCCATTAGGGTAGTATGGAGACAACCCGCACGTGTTTGTGAATTACACTTTGTGACATCTTTGAAAGAAGGAAGCATTCTTTTCCCCAGTGATCCAGGGGAGGAATTTGGGCAGAGAGTGTTAGCAACGGTGTCCACATACCACAAAACAGAACTGGGGCTGGAATCTGGACCTCCTGAGCCCTAGGCCAGTGGCTAACCACAAAACTGTGAGTGAAATCCTGGCTTCAGTGGAGTCAATGGGAGTTCTGCCATTTCAGTGGGGCTAGTGTTTCACCTCATACTTTTCACAGGTAATTTCAAGTGCTCATTCTGGTTTGGAATAACAGTAAATGGAATGGGAACTCCAGCCTCCTGCTGGTTCCTGAATGCCAGTAGCCTGGCAACATATCATATATTTGTATGATAGCACCTAGGACCCTTAGTCATGGGCCTGGGCCCCACCTCTGTAAGGTTCTGCACACAAACACATGCAACAAATTCAGGGTCCTTTCCTCAAACAGCTATCACCTACGCTAAACAAGACTTCCTCTGTGCCCCATGGTTACTGCGCATTGTTCGCCATGAGATAACATGGAAACTGGCATCCAACCATCTGTGTTTTATATACTCATAACAGGTATGGAGTCACATGGAAACATTAAGTTTACTTGCCAGCAGCATGGAAGACACTTTTTCTCCCCAGCAAATTATTCAGTTTTGTTAAGCACATAAAGCTCTTCTCAGCTGGTCTTTCAGTGTGGTTATATAGCTATAAAAAAAAAACTGAGGAGTCGTGTGGCACTTAAAGACTAACAGATTTATTTTTCGCATGAGCTTTCATGGGAGAAAATCCCACTTCATCAGATGCTTCGAAGTGAGATTTTCTCCCACAAAAGCTCATGCGAAAAATAAATCTGTTAGTCTTTAAGTGCCACATGACTCCTTGGGGTTTTTTTGCTGGACTACACTAACACGGTTATCCCCTTTGGAAATTGACAAGATATATAGCTATAAACATACACAGCTGACATAAGGGCATGTTAATGACTTTTCTCTCTTTGCATAAGTGGCACTTTAAATACTCACATCAATGAAAGGGGGATATGCTCACTGTAACCTCTTTCTGCTTACAGATTAGGGGCAAACTTAGTCCTCATCTCTGCACTGTTGATGAAAACTTCCTAATTCCCTATTATGTACCGTTAATGGAATCTGTGAAGATCATTTATACATTATAGTGCTCTGATTGGATGTGTTATGGCGCAGCTTAATGCTTTAACCATCAGGCCGGAAATGCTTTGAGTGCTCTAATAATGCAGCTTCAGTCTTTTCAGAGGAGTGAATTTGCCCAGAACATTACATAATTTACCACCAGTGAGCAAGATTTACCACTGTGCAGAGAGTCAGCACCACGCAAATCTTGTTCGGAGGCTTCAGTAGAACTTAAATGCTACAAAGGTTTGGGGCTACTCCTCTGAATGGGGGTGAGCATCAAGTGACACCTGCAAAGGAAAATACTGAGTTGCATCCTTTTCTGCTTCTTTATAATGAATCAAAAGGAGCTGAAAGGCTTGGTTGAAAGAAGTTTTTTGTTTTGCACTGGAATATCAGCAACATCTGGACTTGTGCCTCCAGTGTTTGCTGCTGAACTCAGGGCTGGGGTTTGGGTATTTTCTGAATTTCAAAATCTTCCATTAAAGAGAAGTTTAGTGCCTCCATGTCTCCCCGTGGTTCATTTCTGGTTAAATTCACAGAAGCTAAAACTCTTAGCTCCAGCCCAGACCCCCGGCTGAGCATTGGGAAGGCCTTTTTGGCTGGGGATAGGAGGAATCCCATAGCCCAGCAATCCCACAGCCTCCTGTTCAGAGAACTGGAAGAGCCATTCTGCTGCAATGGCTGCTTCTTTTCAAGGGATGGAGATGTCTACCCTGTGTGTGGGGCAACAAGGAAATGGCTTCTTGGTCATTACGCTTCCCTGCTATGGGATGTGGGGAAGACAAGGAATGTCAACAAGGCATCCCGCTCCTAGTCTTTCCTTCCTGCCAGCTGCGAGCAATGGTGTCTACACCTGTGCAGAAGGAGGCTGAATTTACTCCCTAAAAAACAAGCAAGACTGCTCATATTAAAAGATCGGTAAAAAAAAAAAAATCAGCAGAACTACTGGGGAGGTTAGGTGCTCCCTGTTCATGGAAGTACCTCATGGGTTTGCTTGAGGTGCTTATACCTTTGGACAGCCCTGCCATAATTCTGCCTCCTGCTTGGCATGGGGAATAATTCTAGGTTATCTACCTAGCATTTCTGCAGGCAGCCAAGGTAATAAAATTTGTTATGATTTTTCTGGGGGAACCATCTTCCTGTTATGATGGAATACGGCGGTTAGCATCCCATTAGCCAATGCTATCAGAAAGCAATGAATCAAAATCCATCTCTTTGATCTCCTATTCTCTTGCTCAGTAGATTTGAAGAGTAGACATTTATCTTTCTACAACACAAAAGTTTCAGATACAATTTTTTTTTTCAACAGAGCTTTTTGGGTTTTTTTGGGTCTCTCTGCAAGTAAAAGCATTTGCAGTGTTTTAAAAGTCCCAGTTACTGTTTAATTTCAATCTAACAACCATTATGCAGATATTAGTTGCCAAAGAAGTATGTGTTTAACCAGAGTGCTTGGAATACTGTAAACTGCAATGTGATTAACAGGAAAAGACTGCAACAAGTGGTTAATTAGGGTCCCAGCTGAACATTGACAGTAATGTTTTGTGGTTATTTAGTAGGATCACAATCGCAAGTTATTAAACCCAGTTAATTTCAGTGGATATTAATTAGGGTTAAGTAACAATGGAGATTCTTTTCGTTACACCCACTTGACTATCCGGAGCCTTCTCATGTTTAATGATACTGAAATGAAAGCCAGATGAATTAGTGATATTTCCAGCTTATTAAAGATTTTTGCCTGTGTTAGAAAAAAAGAAGTTGCTGGTGATTGCAGCAGAGTCAAATGTATAATTATCATGTCATAGGGTAGCCTTCTGTTTTTGAAGTTCTTCATTCCTTCTCCTGCTACCGGAAGGTGAATTTATTCTTCTCTTGCTCTCTCTCAGTCTCAAAGGTAACTAAGGATTATGATACTAGTGATCTCTCAAGTAAGTTCTCCCCTTGGTGGAAGGCCAGCAAATGGCCCATGCACTGCTTAACATCCACTGATGGTTCACTTTGAGGGCTTAGTTTCCAGTTCAGGAGAGTCTAAGTCCATCCCTGGTAAGCAAAGCAATTATACTGAGCCTGAAGCACATGCTTAAGTCCCATTGGCTTTTTGTTCATTGACTTCAGTGGGACAAGCATGTGCTTAAAGTTTAAGCATGGGCTTAAGTTCTTTGCTGACCTGAGGACTCAGATAGGAGATAAAAAGTAATACTTGTGCTGCTGAGAGGATAAACGTCACTGCTCTTAGAGCACTAGCAATGTGCATTTAAGTGCCATGCCACAACTCATGGTGACAGCAGTACTGCACACCAGTCTTTCCAGATTTACACTGCAAATGAAAACACAACCCTGCTAAAAATGGCTGACCTTCAAAGCCTGATTTCTAGTATTTCCTTTCATCCTTGTCATTATTGCAAAGCCTAGGCATGCAATTCCCACCCCCCAACCCCCACTTTTGCTACTTTGGCGGGTCACCCCCTTTGGAGGGTTTTAACTAACACCACTTTAACCACTCACCTTGTCAGTTTATTACATATTCATTTCACTTACTTTAAAAAAAGAGAGTTTCATTCTGGCCAATCACATGTACAGAAGTGGGTTTGTACTGCAAACTGTTTATGGGGAACATTTTCCTTCTGTGAGAAGGAGTTAAACTGTCGCAAGCTCAAGTGGGAGCTCTCAGGCACTACCTATTTTTTTGGGCTTTTTGATGTTTTATATATTTATCTTTGCTCCCTGTTCATCATTGGAGCTGGCCTGGAAATTATCAAAGTTTTATCACTTTTTCAAGGATGAAAGATCTCTCTGGTCCCTCCCATTTCACATCCTTTCTTCTCTCAAATGAAGCCAAACAGCAAAGACAAGTACGGGAATTTTTCTTTCTTCATAATGAGTCTCTTTATGCAGTGTATTGACTCTTCACTGTGTCACGACTTGGGAGTATGAGATGAAAGCAAAAACATGTTAGTATTTATAGCGTTGAGGGCTAGCAATGATAATGCTTTGAACTTCTAAAGCACCTTTCATCTGAGAAGCTCAAAACATTTTGTCATCATTAGTTAAGCCTTTCATTGCTACTGTGAACTGAAGATTGCTGTACGCATTAAAGAGATGAGGAAGCAGGTCGTTAAGTAAGTTAAGGAACTTGCCCAATGTGTCCGATGCAGTAAGTCAGCAAGTGGTCTTGGACCAGCACCCTGCAGTCTTGACTCCAAGTTGCCAGCACTACCCTTTGGAAAGGCAGATGACACAGGTTTTTAAGGATCAGCAAACTGGTCCATGTAGTCTCTTCCCTTGTCTTTTGCCAGGAAAATTCTTTTTATGGATATATTTTTGGACGTTAGAAGAATATTTTGCTTTGCCATGAACTCCTCAAAATCTTGCTTTGCTCCTTGTGTATAAGCTACTCCTTTCTGGTCTGATCCACAGCTACTTGAAGTCTGGGGTGAGCGCTGTATAAGAGCACATACAGAGCAGAAGTGCAGTCTTTTAGTGGGGTGCTTTTGGCTCTGGATCAGGTCATATGTGATCTGGTGAGGTGTCACCTTTATGCAATGAAACCTGCTGGAGGGTTTGATACGTGATGAAGTCATTTGTAGCCTGGAACACTAGAGCTCTGCTTTCCCTGAGGACATTTCCATGAGAGTTAGTTTCTGTGTCATGCTACTTTTGCAACCCTTCGTAGTGTCCAGCTTGTGAAAAGGTAGCCTGGGCAGGGCACATTTGCGTTAGCTTTTGATTATTTGACCTCACCTTCTTGGAACCTGCAGACAATCGGTGTCCTCGTTGACGTATTTCTGATCTTTGATCAGATACATGCCGCTGAACAGTAATCACACTGGCTACCTCCTGCTGATGCTAAGTTCCACTTTAAAATGACTATTGGAAAAAATAGTTTGCCATGTAATGCATGCTTTCTAGTGCTGCCTTTTGTCTTCTCCCCCATCAACAGAATTACTGGCAGGAAATCAGAAGAGGGGCTCATGTTGGGCATGAGTTTGGATGAGTGATGGGAGGAGTTTGCTCATGATTAAAGCAACGGCCACAGGAAAAAATCAGAGGGGCAGTACAAGACCTTCCTGAGGATATGTAGTGTGGTTCTCCTCCTCCTTGTACCTTATGCTGTCACTTACACTTGGGTAAAGAGTGCTGAAAGCTGCCACTCTGATATGCTAACGTGTTACATCCACACTGTGCTGGGCTCTATCATTTCTTCATGCACCAGGCCCATCATTTTCCCAAGCAGCAAGAACTGTTCACAACACCTGATCTTGTAGATGCAGGCCAGTTTAAGAGATTGGATGGGGCAGCTGTGGTGCCACATGGTAGGGAGTTGCACATGAGATGGATTTGATGATAACGTTGGAAACCGAGTAAGCGCAACAACTCATAGGGCTATGCTTTAGCCTCAATGACAAACACCACTGACTTCCACAGTCCCTCCAGATTTACACTCATATAGCTGGAAGCAAAACTTGAGAACCTGGCCAGCAAGTAACCTAAAGCAACTTCTCTTTCCACCCATACTGTGGCTAACTCTGCTCTCACTTGCACCAGTGAATATCAGGAACAGCTCCATTGCAGCCAATAGAGTAACACCCACATGAGAGAAGCAGGTTCTGACATGGGTCACACTAGCTTTCCTTAAAATGCAAGCGTTAGACCTGTATACCTTAATTACAAGATTTCTTTCTTGCTCTTCTCTAGCCAATATTCTATTCCCATTTATTTTCCCACCCCCCTCTCCTCTCCCCATCTTCTAGCAAATCCTTTTAAAACCATTTGGCTATAAGAAGCAGGGAGGGGAGTCCACTGAACTAAATTCCAGCACAGTGTAGAGCAAGTCTGGATTTTCATTCTGTCTTAATAAGGATTAGTGATTTTGATACAGTTCATCACATGCATTTCCAGAACATTTGACTAACGAGTCCCCTTTCAAAGCAGGAATAAGCAACCTGTGACTGGAAGAGAGACAGAGCTGTCTGCATTTCCCTCCCGTTCCATAAAAGAAACCTGAGGGCAAAGAGAGCCAATGAGTTCTGCACACTGGCTTCTGGACTTTCCCCACAATCTGCACACACCATTAACAGTTCATCCAGCAGCAGGTACAATGGGAAGAGCCATTTTAAATTTACTGTTTTTTTCACCATCTTTTGTATTTTCTCAGATGAACTGTGCTTGGTGAGCTAGATTCTGACAATGGAAATTGGATCCAAGGGGGCATTTATGCCCAATCTATTAACTTGGGGCAAAATCTGCTCCTGTGTAGATGGTCAGCACAAGACAAATGCACTCCTTTAAACCCTACTTGAAAAAACTGTTTCTGAGATTCAGGTCTGCTGCTGCGCTTTCTTAACTGAGGTAGCAGGGCCCTGATTTGGGGTTACAGACTGGTACCCTGTTAGTCTTTTCTGTCCGATAATGGGGCAAATATTCTAAATAACACAGGGGAGTTAGGCACCCACCTCCCACTGGTTGTTCCACATCCTTACCTTTTGTGCCCTTGAGGGGAAAAATGCCCACCCTGGTATTAATAACTACTTTGCACTTACATAACAGACATCAGAGGGTCTGAAAAGGCTTCAAAAACATACATCGATTAATTCTCTCAATAAACAAAAATAAAATTTTACCTCTGATTTTAGATAAGGTATAGAAATTTGGACTTTTTTACAACAGCCAAGGGAAATGCCAATTAACCTGTCAGTACAAACATACATCAATAAGGGGCTTTTCAATACAATTGAAAAGAGGCGAATTCAAATGTGATAAAAGAAAGCACTTTTCACACAAGGACATTTAGCCTTTAAGACTCCCTACCTTAAGATATAAGGAGGCCAAGACTTTAGCAGGACTCAACAAGGGCTTAGATATTTATATGGAGAACAAGAGTAGCCACAGTTATTGTAAATATTATCTCTTCTGTCCATTCTCTCTGAAACACCTGGCATTGGCCATTGTCACAAGCTGGGCTACTGGTCTGGCTCATAATGGCTGTTTTTATATGATGGTCTATCGGGGAAAAGGCTTTGGAAAAGACTGAAATACTGGTGCTTCCAGGCTTACCCCCACCTCTAACTACTCAGGGGTTAACAAGAAACCTTTCTTGAGGGCAGATTTCCCCATAACTGGCTACACAGGGTATCTTGTACCTTCCTTTGAAGTCATTGATCCAGGCCTTATGCAAAGACAGGATAAGCTAGAATGACCACTCTCCTCTGATTCAGTCTCTCTCCCTGTTCTTGTCAAGCAGAATGGTCGACGTGTGTGCAATTATCTTGAAATACAAGGAGAGGAATACAAGCTTTAATGAACTTGCATTTACATAGCGTATTTCATCCCACAATATCCTAAACCATTTCCACAGCCATGCAAATTGATATACAAACTACACCATGGAGAGATCACCTCATCCACCCCTAAAATGCATTCACATTCAAAATAATTTTTTAAACAAAATTTACTTAATGTAAATCTTACAGTTGGGGTGAGCACTTTTGGGAAAAGATAAATCAGCAGTGACAAAATGCCATCTCATGACAAGCCTGCTTAGGAATGAATGGAATTTACTGAGATCCTTACAACCAGATACATTCATACCAAAAGCATCTTACTCCTCCAAGGATTCATAACAGATGTTCTTAAAACGTAATCAAGTATTAAGCCCCCTGTAATCAATCACCACCAGAAACTGATACTTAACTTTTTGATTAGAGGGTAGGTAAGCCGTTGGCAAGTAACGCATTACTATGAAAATTGTTAACTATGATAACGGCCAACTATTAGAATAATTGCTCTGAGAAAGACTATTTGATGATGGATTTGAGAAGAAGCAACATGTTTGGGAGCAGTGAATCAACCAAATTAACCGCAGTTAATTAAAAGTGACCTATTTTTTGATATCACTGTATTTGATTGCACAAAAAGCTCACTCCTGGACTCAGATTAGAAGCGTGCGTCAATCTGATGAAAAGCCAGCTCTGAAAGTTTCTGCTTTATTTCAGCATTAAAAAATGGAAAATTAATCTCAAACCCATAGCCTTGATTAACAGGGAGCTGAACAGGCAGAGATGGAAATTGTATATTATAATAGCTATGGAAGTTACTAAACAGCTAAAATATGGGATACATCATCATTCCCTCCCTGCCTGCGACCCTAGACTCCCCCCCACTTCAGCTCTTTCGTCTCAGATTCCTTCCTTGCTGACTACTGCCAACGGGACGAGCTGATATGCCAGCAGAATGAAGGCCACGTTACTGCAGTTCTCTGGCTATGGTGGACAGGAGGAAGAGGAAAGAATTTGTAGAGCTGAAGACAGGATAGCTGAGAGAGTCAAGATAAAAACATTTACAATGGACATTCAAGACCATGATGCAGAGAGCTCACCGGAGCAGATGGTGAGCCTGATACTGGTACTCTCATTTTCTCAGGCTAAATCTGGATTAGAATCAATTCATTGTGAAATTAATGTAAAGATGAAGAGAATCATGCCCCATCCCTTTTACGTCTTGACTGTTGTTGACCTTCCATTATCTAAGATTACGGGGGAAACACACAGCCATCCAGTATGGAAGACTGCGTTTGAAGGGTTAATACTCTACCACCTTCTCTCTTTCCTTTTTCAGTTAGATGGAGAACTTAATCTCTATTTTGGCCCAGCAGCACCCAAGTAAAGCAGAAGAAAAGCATTTTCATTTCTTCAGTAGTGGGAAAATATTCAAGATTTCAGTGTAACTCAGGTCATAAATTTGTTGGCCAAACCAACTCCAACAGCTAGAAACAAGCCCCATCAAAACAAGCTCATCATATTTGCCCACTTTGAATAATTTGTTATATTTCTAAATTTCCAGTGTGTTTGTTCAGCGTGGGTGAATGGAGATGCAGGGAAAAAATGTTTATTTTTCATACCCCTGCAGTTAATGACCAATTTTCCACGAATCATAAAAGTCTTACACCATTAGGTTTTATAATTAAGTCTTTATTATGTGCTCCTGTTTACTCAGCACACAGGCATTTGACAACCATCCTGTATTTTGTCAGACAATCCAGAAATTACTTTGGAAATATTGCCTTAGTTTCTCCCAAGGAAAGCAAAAGGCTAAGATGCTAGGATAAGAGACACAGGCTATTTCAATAAGACCAATAAAGCAATTATAAAATACTTAACGAGAGCTTCAACAGGTATGAATCCATGTAATGCCACCGACTTCAATTCACATGAGCTGAGAATACGCCTAACAAGGCATTATGATCGTGACTTTAATAGAGTTACAGCAATTTACCGCAGCTGAGGAGCTGACCCTGATTTTCATAGCACCCATTAATCTGAGGATCCCCCAAAGCATTTTGGAACCATTTATTAACTAAGACTTGCCATTTCCTTTGAAACGTTATCCCCACACACGCAGCAATGAAGTGACTCAGCAAAGTATTACACTCCTATACCACAATCAGTGGGGACTATCTATAATTATAAAAGTTGTCTGCCCTGTTAGTGTGGCTGTGTTTGTCCCAGAATACTGGAGAGAAAAGATGGGGGAGGTAATTGGTTTTATTGGCCCAACTTCTGTTGGTGAATGAAAGAAGCTTTCGAGCTATACAGAGCTCTTCTGCAGGACCTATGTAGCTCAAAAGCTTGTCTCTTTCATCGACAGAAGTTGGTCCAATAAAAGATATTACCTCACCCACCTTGTGTCTGTAATTTCAAAAGGGAGCCTCACATTGTCCAACAGGCGTGCTATTGGGTCTGCAGATACAGACAAGTGTACCACTAGTTATAATTGCTCTCCTGGGAAGAGGACTCAAGTTTTCCTGATTAACTGGAAGAAACATTTGATTTTCCTTTAGCTGTTTCCTTTCATGGAGATCACAGGAAAATAGGAGATTCACTGGCAGTGAATACACATGTGGCTGGCTCCTCAGGCACATCTCTAGCTGGCCTGGAACTGGTAGAACAATGAAAACCTTTATTCGTGATGAATGGTTTATTCTGTCATTCAAGTGTAAAAAAAGATCATATTAATAGGATGGATATGGCTTGATCAGTAATGTCAAGCCATTTATTGTTCAAAGGCACCAAAAATTATTTGGGTGACTTGCTCATAATAAAGAAGCTGACCAAGTCTCGCCAATAGTTGGTTTTCTCTGGCCATACCTGTGTACTCTGTAAGCTCCCCTCTGTGGCAGGGAAAGAGAACTGTCTCCTTTTCAACAAATCAAGGAACCACAGTGGCCCACAGCTGTTAAGTGCCAGGTCACAGAGCAAGCCCAAGACATGGGCAAGAATTAAACCCAGGACATTTATGGGCTTCCTCTTTTCTATTCCCACCATGGCCTGTGCTAGCCTTATGAGCGTGGATCTAGTGAGTGCAGTAGGATTATGAAACCAAGAATGAGCCTGTGTTTGTGCAGTGGTGAGGTACCTACATTTCCATGAGAAGCATCTGAAAGCCTCCAAATGCTTCCTGAGAAAAAGCAAAAAGTTGTGATTTATAAAGTGCTCCCCCGTGGTTGGGGGATGTATATACTGTGTTTGCCATAGGGGTTGATGTTATTTCCCTCTCTGGAGGAAGTTATGGGCTACAGTTGCTGTAAGTACTGGAGTGACAGAGAGATTAAGACGTAAGAATTTCTCATAAGTGGTCCAGCCCCAAAGGAGCTGAATGTCCTTACACTGCAATATAAAGCAGTCATTTTGCACACCAGGTCACAGTCTTTTGTTGTTAGGGCACTTGATTTTTGCACATGTACATTTAACTACAGGATGCCTTTTATGTTTTTTTTTTTTTTTCCCCAGAATGCAACTATGGGCAGTAAATTTTGTGGGTGACAAAAAGAGCTTTAAAAAATCAGCCATAAGGAATACAGATAAGTGTGGTTCTTTCCTGCTTTATACAAAATTTCCAACACTATAAAAGCCATCACTACATTGGGCCTACTTGGGACGCTGATCCTGCAGTATCATGCCAGCAAAAGGTAATGCTGGTTCAAAGGGAGGCCTCTTCCCACTTTGAACCAGCACAGTGTGTGTGCAGGGAGGGAGTAGAGAAGCTGAATGTAAGTACGCAAGTTATTTTAGGTAACTTGCCTATCTACGTTTGAGTGCCACCAGCAACACATCATGCGTTCTAGGGGGGGGTCTATGTAGATTGTTGCAGAGAAGACTTAAATGACAGTGTGGTCTGCACTCTCCAAGAAAAATAGGTCAATAATCTAGACACCCCAAAAGAGAAATACATGTAATAGGCTGGTTCTGCTCTTAATGTGAGCATTGCGTATCTCCATTTTAAATCTTCAAATCAAACTCAGTAACTCCAGAGGTCTTTTTCTAACTTGGTTCAAGTAACTGCTGTGACTCTTACCTGCAGAATACAGGACCACAGCTGTGTTAACAGATCATTAGTGTGAAAATACGATGGACATGATTTTCCACATCGGATTTATGTCAGTGTAATTCCTCTGAGTTCAATAAAACAAAAACAGTGTAAATCTGGTGGAATGGAGTGGAGAACCAGATCCAGTAAATGTATTTGTATTCCATTATGCTGCTCAAGATAAAATACAATTTATTAATCTAAATATTTTGACAACAAAAACCAGTTTCAGATCAAGGGTTCATGTTCTATCTCAAAATATATTCTTTGCTCCCAAGTTACTCATCTTGGCAGAAGCCATTGCTAACAAAAACAAAACAAAACCACACACCCACAAATGTTAAGTGTTTTATAAACAAAAAATAAAGCAAAACAAAAAACAACCCAAAAACCTTCCCTCACTTTCAGGCTTTGCTGTAGATACCTCCCTGGGCATCCTGTTAGTTTGAGGGTAATTGTCTCTGCCTCATTATTTAAGGAGTGGGATTTGGGCAGCAGCAATTTATTGAAGATATTAAAAGTAGCAGATGAACTCTTTCGTCAGACTGCTAAAATCTGCGCAGCTGAATCTTCCTCCTCTAATGATATGTTTACTTGAAGTATATGACTCAGGAGCTAGATGCCTCTGTTTCCTGTATAAATTTTCTGGCTTGGCGTGGAATGCTGGACAGACCAATCTAGAACTAGAGCCGTATAGAAGTTTGTGCCTGTGCACTGAGATTTTTTTTAAAAAGTAACTTGTTTGTTGACCATTAAGTTAATTGGATGGTCGCCCCTCCCAGGCCATCAGTTAGGTATGTGAAGTATGTAAAGGGGAGCAGATGGCCCCTTCAACTGAACTAGATGGCCGTTGACACCCAATTGAGTTCTACAGGGCTTGGTGTAGGTGGGCACTGCCAAATTGCAAGATCTATGAGATGGTGAAGGCACGAGTCATGCTCACCTGAGTTTCCCGCCTTGCCTGTAATCAGCAAACTGGCGGAAAACAAACAGTTTAAAAACTCAGGGTTTGGGTTGATCAGGCAAGACGGTTCCTGACATCCTGCCTGGCCTGATCACCCAGACGCTAACCTCCTCCGCTCACGAGTTCTCCCCCGAGCGTACCACGATTGAAACTGCCGGCTGAGTAACAAGTCTCTCTCTCTCCTGCCTGTAATGCTGCTGCTGCTGGTGGTGGAATTGGTAAGAGCCTGCCCCTGCAGCTTTCTTTAAAAATAAATTGCCTCCCCTTTGGCTGCTATTTTGCCATTGCTCTTTCTCCCAGCTCCAACAAGCCCACGCTCCTAAGAGCAGGCTTGCCTTTTTGCGTTCTGGCTTCTCCTTTTTAGATTGTTGTTCTGCTCTCCACTATTTAAAGAGAAGTTCCCATGTTTCTAATTGTTTGCCACTGCTCTGTATTGCTTGTTGTATCTCTCCCCCTAATTTGTTTGAACCTATCTTAGAAGTATTACTTTGAGTGGCAACATTGTTTCAGTCTAATTTGTAAGCCTTAGAAGTGTTAAGATAGATTGTAAGATTGTTTCTTAGAGTTACTGTGTTGTCATTTTGCATTCCCCTCTGTGACCCGCCCTGAGTTAAATAAACCTTTCTTACCCAAATTTTCCTTGTCCCCTCTTTATTTTCCGAATTCCCCCCGTGTGCCCCGACTTCCCGTGGCTCCCCCTTTTTTCCCGTGGCTCCTTTCCCCGCGGGTCCCTTTGCCACTGCTTCCTGCAGCTCCCCTTTTCCTGCGCCCCCTTTCCCCAAGGGTCCCTTTGCCGCCACTTCCCGCGGCTCCCGCTCCTTCTCTCCCTGCTGCTCAGCCCCCTCCTGCCTCCCTCCGTAACCCCAAACCTCCCTGGTGCTGTCTAACCTTAAAATTCCTGCTTCCCTGCTAGTTTTCACTCTTCTCTGCTACTGCTGCACAATGAAATTGTATTGTACCCCCTTTTACTTATATGGTGTTAGAACATCTTTTATGTCACTGTGATTCAATTTATAACTGTGGGTTAAGTTAGTTTGGGAACCCCCATTGTCCCCCAACTTGTCCCACTCCATAAAGTTAAGTTTATTTGACAAAACCCCATAGTAAAAAGCCGTGACAAACCTCATATACATACATCTCACAATTAATTTTGTATTAATATTCGGTTTTAATAAAGATTAAATTGTACCCCACTGGTGCGGTAATTGCCCCCCAAGATCCTCAAAGTATTGAACCTGCTGGCAGGGTCATAACTAATGATTAAGAAGAGGGCTTCATAAATCATGAAACCTCCCCATGTATCGTGAAGATCTCACTCTTACTTGATGTTCTGTGATGTGCAACTATTAACAGTTACAGTCTTGATACTAAAATCTCCACGAGAAATGTTTTGAGAGAGACGCCAAGTTCCAAACCCCAGACCCTCCATTTCCCTCTTTGTACTCTTAGTAAAGCAATTGTAGCTGCTGTTTTCTGATGCTCTTAGTAAATAAATTCAAGGGCTGTTATGCAGATACACACAATAACTCCCGCAGAATTGAGTAAGAGCAAAGATCCCTTCATGAAAGGAAAATCTCACTAAGACACAAAGGCAATGACAAAATGGAAGAATAAGCATTATAGAAATCAAGATGGTGAGTCAATGTGGACTGAGAGCTGGCATGGGGCGCAGAGCATTGACAGCACATTGCAGTGAGTCACAGGTCATGGAGAAATGCATGAATCACTGCTGCTGAGGATCCTACAGTGCTTTTCAGAGCTACACCAGGCAAAACTGATGAGAAAACGTGGATACCACTGATGAATTCAGTTATTTAACTAGCACAGAGGCCCATCTGCGCGAATTTCATCCTGTAGGAGGGATTGTCTACTAAAATACTAGAGTTGGCTGAAAGTTTCATATCCATGTCTCATCCCCTCCCCCCCCCCAACCTTTTCCTGGGACAGAAAATTATCTTTAGACTGAATGGACATTTTTGCAAAGTAAATTCTATTTTCATCAGAATGTTTTGGGGTTGTAGCAAAATTGAGTTTAATTTTTTGCTTCCAAACCAAACTTGAAAAGCTTTTTCATATTCATTTTCATTTTTTTCAGGAGACTTTTTAAAAACAGTTCCCTGACCAGCTCTAAAAAATTTACACATGTGAATCTCATTTACAAGTCAGTCCCCAGGCAAGATACCCTCGTGTCCATGAGCCAGTATGGCTTTGCCACTGCAGCTTGATACCCCTTCTGCCTGTGAAGATGCGTTGACATGCATAAAATGCAGAAGTCAACAGCTAACTCTCTGAGCCATAAGTGGAACCTGGATTGCACAAAATGCAGTTCCTATCAATCTCAGGCACTAAAAAAGCCTAAACACCATGGTATTGGAGCACCTTACAATCTTAATTTTTCTTTAATACCCTGTGAGGTAAGAGGTAGGGAGGACTTTGGTCCACTTGTAGAGATGAGCAACTAAAGCACACAGTGACTTTCCCACGGTCACACAGGAAGCCTGTGGCATAGCAGATAATCAAATACCAGGCTTCTCAAATCTTAAATTCCTTTTAATCAATGGTGCTTTGTTCTAGTTGACTTGTGCCCAAAGCCACTACAGACAATTTAATCCAATTGAAGGAGTTTGGTACACCCCAAATGCCTCCTTGTTCCATACTGGATGATTATGAACCATATCCAACAGAACAGCATGTATTCTAAAATATTATATTCCTGCACATTCAATCTCTTTCCTTTCATCAGTTTGTGTTGGGAGCATCACCTCCAAGGGCCTACTGCCAACAGCTGCTGGTATTGCAAATTTGTCTCCTTCCACTGGAACATCGCCATTCTTGGATTAACTATTACAGAGAGAAAGAGATGAATTTCCAAACCACTGAATGAGAGACAGAGAAAGTCCCTACTGTTCACACAAAGCAATACCAGCTAAGCTATCCCAAAAAGGAGCCATACCTCAGCACTTTATAGGACATATGAGAAAATGGCATGGTTTTAAATTCCACCATTTTTTTCCAATGAGATGACAGCAGCCCCTTGCACACTATGGCACTTTTGTGTTAATCTTTACTCTCATTGCACCTTGACGCCAGCAGATGAATAGTCAGCCACCTGTTCCATTTGTTGGCAGCGCAGTGTGACCATTCCTTCAAGTTAGATTATCCATTACTATTTATCTTTTAGTGAAGTTAAGCACTAGTGTAAAATACCAGCATGTCAGGTTTGGAGACAGGATCCTCTAGCCAGCACACAGTTACAAACCCTCGCCGTAGGCAAGGATGCAGCATTGCCATCTGCACCATGTAAGGACTAGCATGTAGTTGCACCACTCAGCTCTGCGGCAGGAGTCCATTATTTCACCCCACCCAGCTACTCCAACCAGAGAATAAAAACAAGGAGTCATGTGGCACTTAAAGACTAACAGATTTATTTTTCACATGAGCTTTTGTGGGAGAAAATCCCAATTCATCAGATGCTTCGAAGATGGTTGAACTTACAGAATGGAATGAAAATAAATGCAAGGGGGTGTGAAACATAGGATCAGGTCATACCTGCAGTGAAAGGCAAGTTACTCCCTCTCCTCCTGCACATACACATTATCAGGAGGAGCTTTCCACACACAGCTCCTGTTTTGTTCCCTGCAACCAGTCACAACCTGGGCAGGGGGGTCAAGGACGACTAATTCCCTCTTTCTTTGAGTTGCTGAGTGAAGACTGTGATAATGTGCTCTCTCGAGGAAAGAGGAGGGGGCTTCATTCACCAAAATACAGTATAGGCTACTACTCATACAAGTTTGCTTCAAGGGAAATTACCTGATTTCCTAAACTACAGATTTGGGATTTGGTTTGAGGGCTAACACACAACACAGTGACTCTGTCTTCTGAAGGTGCTGACAGGACATTATCATCCAGCTATTGTAGCTTACTACACTCACTCCTTGCATGCAACCCCTCTGATTCTCTGCACCACTAGTCTAAACAGGCCAAATTTCAGCTTAGGAGCTCTTCGGGGCAGGAACTGTCCCTTTAGCATATGTCCATATGTCTAGTAGTGTGGTGGGATCCTGATCAGGATTCTAGCACTGCTATACAAATAATAGGTACGGCCAGTGCCTCCATATACCTTGTTAG
Organism: Podocnemis expansa; assembly: GCA_007922195.1. Classification (NCBI taxonomy): domain Eukaryota; kingdom Metazoa; phylum Chordata; order Testudines; family Podocnemididae; genus Podocnemis; species Podocnemis expansa. Next base: position 1,707,325 of record ML682133.1, read on the forward strand.
ATATCAAGGAGACAGATGGACACCACCTTCATGCTTACTTGCTGCCAAGGCTCCACCAAGGGGATCAGCTAAATGTGCTCATGTTGTCGAGTGTTCCTCCAGCCCCAAAGAGAACGTACCTAATGAACATGGGGGTTTCTCTCTCCCCTGCCTGAGAATCTCATGACTTTACATACCCAGAAGCAAACGCAGTGCTGAATGCTACACTCAGGTAGGCTCGGCCTCTGTTGGGCATTTTCTGAGAGGGCTCATCTCAATCCCTCCCCTCCATCCCAGTCCAGAGGAGCCTGAGGGCACCAGCCATCGAAGCATGTTGTAAAGCAGCGAATACTGCATTCACCAGGATGCAGGTGGGGAGGGGATTTGTTAATGCCATCATTTGCTGCTTGGTTAGCTGTTTCTTACCATTTATTCAGGCATCTGGTCTCCCATTCTTTATGAGCACTGACTCCCCCATCTACTGTCCCTGGACTATTCCTTTAGCCTACTTCTCTTTCTCCTCACCAGCGTCCTTCTTGTATTAATGACACAGGTTTAAGTTGGTTGCTCCCATTTTCATCATTTCTAAAGGGATAGCCGTGTTACTCAAACTAACAACAAGAGTCAGTGGCACCTTAGAGACTAAGTGGATTGGAGCCCATGAAAGCTTATGCCCGAAGAAATCTGTTCGCTTATAAGGTGCCACAGGACTCTCTTCTGTTTCCATTTTCATCATGTGATCCTTGCACTCATTTTCTTCCCCTGGGGAACTGGGCTATGCCTGGCAATGTCTGATCTCCAATCCCACGAAAGGTTGAGCTCACTCTGACATGTACCGCTATTTGCAGGGGACGTTAGTGTTACTCGTATATAAATTATTACAAGTTAGTGGCCATACTAACCAGGAATACCTAGAGCATCAAGAGGGATCTTTAGTTATACAAACCTATATAAAATACATGTCAAACAAGATGCAAATTATAAGACTGTCAAAATGTTACCTGGATTCATTTTATTACCTAATCCTACCAATTCTGTTCTCGGCCCCTCATTTGAATAGCACGTATCTATATGTGTAAAAAAATTTTGGAACAACCTAGATCATTAAAACATTACAAAACTTTCCAATCAATTTTGTAAATACAGAGCTCTAGTTTTCTGTTGAAATTCTAACCCTGATACCTATTTTCCTGGAAGAGAAAGAACCTTAAGGTTTTCATTTGTTGGCACCAGTATCCTAATACTAACCAACTAAATTTCAGGGATGTTATGTGACATATTTTTTTCTCTCATTACTCATCAATTATTTAACTAACTGTGAGAAAAATGCCTGTCTGTATTTTTTTTTTCCAATCACAATGGACTTCAAATCATTAACTGAAGTGAGAGTCTGGAAATAAACTCTTAGTGCCAAACGTTTTTACTGAGCATGGTATCTCCCTATATGTTTTAAGATTAAATCCAAGAAGCCAGTTAGATGGAAATTCAAATATGAAACACCTAGATGGCAACATCTGAGCCACAAGTTCACCTGCCAGAAAGGTCAGCTTTTCTTTTGCACAACAGCTAAGTAAGCTGTGGAACTCATTGTCACAAAGTGCTAGCAAAGCAATGTACTTAGCAGGATACATAATAGGCACTTGTAAGAAAGGTATGAGAACTGCTAGTTACATGAGTTAGGATAAGAAACTATATCCTATGGTTTATATCAACCTTCGTGACATAGAAAAAATGTGATCCACAAAATGCCTAGATTTTTATACTACATCCTTCACCATAGTAGCTGAACCCTAAAGATAAGAATTAAAAAAATAAAAGTCCTGAATTTACATTTCCCACTTAAACACTTAAAATTGTTCATAATTTTAGATCATTTTCAGCTAAGAGAGGATAGCTTCTAAGCCAATGCCACCAGGGAATCACGTAATAGCACCACTTTGATTTTTTTTTTTTTTTAAACTGCAAACACTTAGGGACAAACAAGAAAGTAAATATACTCATGTTCAGCAATTTAAAACATGCTCATTGAGCTAATTAGCCCTCATTGGTTTGTTGCAGTGCACTCCTCTATACTACAGCGTGTCCCCTTTCTAGAGTTAACACAGATGCTGTAGCAATACATGAAGCATTTTTGAAGATTTGATGCAGGCAGGTATCTTTTTAAAACATATATCTGTGAATAAAGCAGGTGCAGGCTGCAGTTAGCAAAAGGATGAAAATGGCTCCATTGTTTTTCTATTGTAAAACATTCCTTTAATTCTGAGGAGAGTCACATTGTGCTTCATTTTAATACCTTTTATAGCACTTGGCCATTTGTCTTCCTCTTCATCAAGGGCACTAATAATTCAATCCCACTCTGTCTAGTGTGCCAGAGATGACACACAGTTCAGTCTGAGTCAGGATTCAGCAAAGTGAATGTCTGGTCTGATGGCTATTGTAGCACCACAGAGAAACTGAACTGCAATAGAAAATATCGGGCCTCAGACCTCTGGGAAGAATTTTATTTGTAAAATCCCTAGATGAGAGAAACCACAGGAGTCTCAGCTACAGGAAACAGGACCTAGATAATTAGAGCCTCATGAATCTCTCTTAAGTCAGTCTGGCATTATTTGGGTTTTCCCCACAAACGCCAAATTCAAGCCAGGTTGCATGTTAATTTCAGAGGACCTCGTGTGACCGTTGGGTAAGTAACAATGTGTGAATTACGCCAATGACCAGCTGGAGATGGGGAACAAATGTAAACAGTGGAATCCAAGGGAGAAGCAACCTCCATGTCTTGATTTAATAAATTCATAAACAACCTCTAATCTCCATTTTAACTCCTTTTAACTGAGGAGAATCCCTTTCACTAACAGCTAGGCAGAAGCACTCCAGCAAAGATCTTGCCTTCTTCTAAAGCATCCAGTCAATGATGCCTTTTTCAGTTCTTCAGGAGAAAATATTTCTTCTCTGGTACTTGAGCTCTTAGTCCACCCTATGTTTGGCCATCTGAACAAGTCAGTGCAAATTTGGATGAGAAAGTCAAAATTGTCCAGATCAATTCAAACCACAAAACAGAGGGGAAATCTGGGAAGCCTGGATTTTTACGAGGTCTTTGTTTCTTCCTTCTGCCAGAAACACCTAGAGAATAAACAGTTTCTACTTTTAATTTCAATGCTAGACTTCCAGTCCAAAGTGGTGGACAAAGAAACTAAAGCCCCAGGGGGATCAGGTGGCATGGTGATGTGGACAGTTCTAGCCCAGAGGTCAATGTCAATAGCTGAATACCCTAGATGACTGTAGAGAAGCACAAAGAAATGTAAGAATGGCATGTTTTAAACTGGTAAGTTAACAACATTTTAGAATATCCAAAGATTTGGTTTCGGTTTAAGTTTGAATTTTCAGTGAAATTTCAAGTCATTCCTGACAGCACCCAAACAGAATGCCAACACTTCCCTTATTAGTGCATCGCTCACAACACTTGGAAAATTTCAGCAGGTGTGTCAGTTGCAAATAAAGCAAAATTTTACTACAACTTCTACTGAATTAATGGTTAATTAAGTCCAATGGAAAATTATTCTATAGGAACAGTTATTTACATCCAATATTTCCAAAGCGTGGGTTTCTTGTATAAATGGCTATTAGCAGAAAACAGATGGCAGAGATAATTCACTGTCTAGTATGCTATCCTCACTCTTGTCTTTGCCTATTGTGTTCCATCAGGATATATTTAGAGTTCTCTCTTCAGCAGCTGTGATGGTGTGTGAATTCCACTTATTTGTCTGCTGTTTAAATTGTACTCTTTTCATTCTGCAGTTCAGTGAGAATATGAAAGCTCCATGCAAGACTGAAAGGGGTTAAAATTCAAACCATACTCATAGCAATTGCCTTCTGAGTTCAACCACTTACATTCAAGCAGGGCTGTGGAAAGGGGCTTTTGATTTCTTAAGTGCTGGAGGTCTATTTTATGATAACAAATGAGTGAGTGTAAGTAGATAGTGACAGGAGGAACAAATGCCAAACAACTCTCATTAGTCACTAGCACGAAAGTTGTAACTTTCCAGGGAAGTTTAGCTGGCGCTAGTCAGTAACACCCCAGCATTTAAGCTAAAAGGCCAGGCATTATCGAATCAGCTGCCTGACTCACATCAGTGCAAGTGCCACCAGTCATTAGCTCAGATGGGCCTGAGGGGTATAAAAAGCCACTTTACTCCAGGCATCTCTGACTCCAGATACCTTGCAACTCCTGGAGCCCATTCTGGGTAGCAGGAGCCATTTCACAGCACTCGGGAAGGGACCTGAGGAAAGGAATTCTCTCCTTGATGGGGAGCTGCCAGAGTTGTCCTGCATGCATCACCCCCAGGCCCAAGAGACAGGAAGCAGGAAGGACCAGGGTCTGATTGGGTAGCCAACACCAGTGTCTGACACAGTGGGATTTTCTCCTAGAAAAGTTCATGCGATAAATGAATTTGTTAGTCTTCATGTACCACAAGGACTCTTTGCTGCTTTTGCTCAACTAGACTAACACAGCTGCCCACTTTGGAACCAGCTTTTTCGCACTTCTTACTGGGTGGCTCTTGAAATCTGCATCAGCATGTTACTGCAAAAGTCTCTCTAAATTCAACACACTTCCATCTCTCACTGGCTTCCCTAGAGTTAACCTGAGGTTTCTCATTTTACCAGAACTTTTCCAAATAAGATCCAAAGGAGCATCCGTGTTAGTTTAGTTTAGTAAAACAAGCAAACAAGGAGTCCTGTAGCACTTAAAGACTAACAAAATAAATAAAATAAATCTATTAGTCTAAGTGCCACAGAACTCTTTGTTTGTTTGTTCTTCTGACTAAGTTACGCCTTGTTTTAATCCTTAGAGATTCCCCCAGGCCCTCTCTCAGCAGGTCACTTGTAATCCAAAAACAGAGCTCTCCATGCAGGTCACACACTGGCCACTGTAAAAGCCCAAGCAGCGTTACCATCCTCAGCCGTCAAGACATCATGGAGCGTTTTAAAGGAGCACACTCCTTCCCCTGCACTACTCAGTGAGCAGCAGCACCGATGAGCGATTCTGCTTTCAACAACTTCAGCATGAAAATCTGCAGCTGCTTTATTACTTTGATTTCAGCCACTGCTTATTAGAGGTTATCAATGCCAGCTGCTCCCTTCACTAGATACAGGTCTTGCTCTCTCACCAGCTGATTATACTACAGTGGGAATTCTACTAAAAACATGGACTATGGCCATGACAATTATAATTCCTAAAATCTGGGAATATTGGGGTTGGAAGCAACCTCAGGAGGTCGTCTAGTCCCACCCACATGTCAAAATAGGACAAATCCCAACTAATTTGGCCTGGAGGAATTTGGTTCTTTAAAAATATTTGATGGGTGATTGCACACAGTATTCCATTAAAGTCCACAAGAACAAATGGCTATAAAGTGGCCATCGGGAAGTTTAGACTTGAAATTAACCATCAGAGGAATGAGATTCTGTAATAGCTTCCGAGGAGAGCAGTGGGAGCTAGCTGGCTTCAAAACTGAGCTGGATAAATTTATGGAGCAGATGGTATGATGGGACAGCCTAATTTGGAAATTAATTCATCTTAGGCTACTGGTAATAAATATGCCAATGGCCTGTGATGGGATGTTAGATGGAGCGGGTTCTGAGTTGATGCCGAGAATTTGTTTTGGGGAGTCTGGCTGGTGCATCTTGCGCATATGCTCAGGGATTAGCTAATCACCATATCTGGGGTCAGAAGGGGATTTTTTCCCAAGGCAGATTAGAAGGGTCCTTAAGGCTTTTTCATCTTCTCCTGCAGCACAGGGCATGAATCACTTGCTCGTGGTTTCTCTGTACCCCAAAGTCTCTAAACCATGATTCAGGGACTTTAGTGACTTAATCATAGGTTCAGGTCTCTACTGCAGAGGGGTGGAGAGGTTCTCTGGCCTGCGTTGTGCAGAAGTTCAGGCCAGATGATCAGATTGATCGCTTCTGTCCTTAAAATCTATGAATCTATAGACATCAATGTTTATTTTTAAACTTATTTTAGCCATTTAAATTTTCACAGTTAGGGGAAATTATGGGATGGTCAAACAAAAGGAGGTGGTTGGATAGGTACTAAGATTAAGAAAGAAAGCTTTATAACCCATTAAAACAAATGGTCAACCTTACATTAAAATACCTCTCCTTACATCAAATGAAATGCTCAAGGAGAATTTTCCCCATTTTGCTTATCTGTTAATTCCAATTACTGTTGATGAAGTATGTTTTACTGGAATGTATTGTTAAATCTAGTTCTTGCAAGACAAGTTAAAATTAACCTTAACTACAGCAGCCCTCAACTTGCATAGGAGCTAAGCTTTGCGCAACATGTTCCCTTGTGGGAAAGCCCTGTGGAATTCAACGAAAAACAATAACCTCTTCACAGATTTGTTTTTTTTTTCCCTAAGACATGCTATAGATTTCTGTAGAAAAAGAATATCCCTAGGTTAGTTCACAGAAGTTTATCATTATCTATTAGATTCTATGCATTTTAAAGCAAATACCACCGAACCATGTTTCCATACAACTTTGGGGAGGCAATTCCTATTAAACTGTCTCTTTCACGAGGGCAGCATTTTATTCCACATGGAGGCCCTGATCCTACACCTAGTTCTACATCCATTGAGCCTACAGAATTCAGGCAGGCAGTCAGTCTCTGGTAAGTTTGGGTCTATATGAGCTAAGCCAGTTTCAGGATCAGGGTCTAAGGCATGGTTATCGACAATGCTAAAGACTCAACACTCCCACAGATTTCTGTTGAATTTGCAGGTACACAGGATTCTGAATTTAGAGGGTTTGATTTGCAGATCTATCCTCATGCTGTATCAACATGCATTCTCCCAATAGACTGTAGTGATCACATAGGAAATGTCTCTAGAAGCATAGGAACCACCCTATAAAAATCAGCTCAAAGATCATTGTAGGAAGACATGGGAGAGCGCTCTGAAACCTTCATTACCTAGCCCTGAAAAATGCTGACTGACAGTTCTGTCAAGAGTCTGAAACTCAAAGCCCAGGTTTATCAAGAACTTTCCAAAGCATTGAGCAATCCTGGTCCAGTTCAGGACTTCAGTTACTACTTATGTTGCAAAATGATGTGTGAGGTGAATGTGTTCCACTAGAGTCTTGCTTTAAGTGCTTCCATATTTTAAATTTGAAGTTTTTATATTATATAAATAAAATAAAACTTTAAGTTTTGGATGCACTCGGATAGCAGCTATTAAATTCTGTGATAACCCAGATGACTCAGTTCCTTAACTCATACACACCACTGTCTTTATTCAAACGTCCAATTTATATCACAAGCTCCTGACATGGGTTAATTAGAGCTTTTTGTCAGTGAATCTCTTTTGTTTCTTCCTTTTATATTTAGGCACAAGTTCTAAAGGGTAGCGTGGGTTTTAATTAAGATGATTTAATTGCTAGGGCCTGCAGAATTCTTGGAAAAATTAAGAGTGGGAAGGCAAAAAACATGCCTCATTTACTGTAAACAGATTCTGAAAACATCCCATGCTTTGGCTAGTGAGACATGCCCCATGAGCAAGGGAAGGAGTAAGTATGGAGGAGATTGCTGATGGAAAGACTTTTCAGTATGGATTCCAAATCCCAGTGAGTTTGTGAAAGCCAGAACAGCACCCAAGTTCTGCCCTCCTCCATCCGAAGTCACCTGCCCCCTTCCCCACCAGCAAAACCTGCAGAGAGAGGAATGGGTACCACTGCCATGCCCCCCATGAGAGAATTATCACGGGGGGCATGAGGGAAGCGGCATATACTGCCGTGGCCCTGGAAGTCTGAATGAAGTCTTAATTACTGTTGTGTGAAAGTGTGCCTCTAACTCAAACATTATTGTCCTATTGAAGTCAATTGCCTTGTCATCTTACCCTCATTTAAATCAAAGCAAAATTAGTACAAGAATGTTGAAAAGTCAGAGTGGCCAAGTTTTGCAGTGGTGGAAACCACCACCTATGGTGCAGAAGAACAGAGAACTGCAGCCACAGAATTTAATCAGGACGACACCAACAGAGTTCTATAGAAATTGCACTAAGCCCCTATGGAGTTTAACAGCAAACAAAAACTTGTCTACAGATTTTTTTTTCTTTTAATTAAGAGTGAGATGAGTTCTCTTAAATTACAGGAAGTCTCCCCCCCCCAATCCTGTGGAAAGGTACATTTTCTACTGAATTGTTGATTCTAAGGCCGTAAGGGTCCATCGTGATCATCTAGGCTCACCTGCATGATGCAAGCCATCCATTTCAATGCTGTTCACTCTAAGAAACAGTTCACGGTCTCCTTGTGAGAGATGGAGAGATGGAGAAAAAGGAAGGGAAAGTAAAAAACACACAGGGAAAGAATTGATTCATCTGCACAGCATCAGGGGTGCCATTTACAAGCAGTAAAGAGATTTACAGATAGCAAAACAATGCTGCAGCTCCCGAGACACCAGGACACACAACACCCACCAATCATGGAAGAAAGAGGATGATTAAAGAAGCAATTGCTACACGCTGAGCACATTACTGTAGGAAGTGTAATTTATAGGCTATTAAAATAGCTCAGTCTTGCTAACTCAGGTGTACACACTCAGCTGACATAATGCATAAACAAGAAAGGGAAATTAATATTTTTTCACTTGCTAAATTATAGAGTTTTTCAAGCTTCAATCTTTAGCACATTTTGATTGCAATGTCTCATCAGGGAATGAGACTACGGCATGGAGCCCTCTAAGTCCTTTTAAAAAAACCTTCCTTTTGAAAACAGCTTACTATTTCACTCCTGTACATTTGAAAAATATTTTATTGCAAAATGAAAATTAATAGAAAAAATGTACTGTACGGATCATGCCAATGTCTCCTCTATTATTCCCCGGATCAGAATAAAACTGTTCTCTCTCCATCAGTGTTCACATGCCACCTACTCCAGTAAATGCCACTTCACATTAGCTAAGAATGCCAGAAGCCGAGTCCTTACACAGTGTAAATTGGAGTTGCCCCACTCAGTACAATGACTGCAGTTTTTTCCCCTCTATTGAAGCGAGTGAAACGATGTTGCTTTACAGCATCAGAGATTTGTTTTTGAAATCTCACCACTGAGAACATCAGAATTTTGCAAAATTGAGATTAACTACACAATAATTGAAAAGTGCACATACAAAGCTCTCTTGGGGTTTCACCTGCCCCACCCCTACTGTACCCTCTGGCTAACTGGCCTACAGCACCTGTCTTCTATAGTATACACCAGAAGTGGTGATATACCTTCAATGACTTGTCCAAAGTTACCGGGTGGGGGAGTGGGAGGTCTGACTATGGCAGACCAGGCAGAGCATGAAATTGAACCCAAATTTCTCAATTCTTCACTAAAGCACTAGATCAGTGGTTATCAAATTTAGGGTCGGGACCCAGTAGTGGGTCACAGACCCACAGATACTGGGTTGTGGCACCTGCTGCTGCCCCCACAGAAGACTGGAATACATTGCTCAAAGATGTAATTATTGGGTCACGAGCATAAATGATTTTTTATAATTGGGTCCTGGGGAAAAGAGTTTGAAAAGCACTGCACTAGATCATCCTATCCGCCTGGGGAAAACACAATGTAGTGGCTAGGAAGAAAAGCTTCTCACACTTTCCTGAACATTGAACGAGATTAGACTCCAGTTTGGTTCTAGTGATGGAACCCTGTAATGGGTCCTTCATTTTATTGTGCTATTAAAGATAGGTCATTTAGAAGCTGCAACTCTTGCTATCACAAGCATCCTATTGAACTCTGTATGTGAAATGAACAGTGCTGCTGGGGAAACAAGAAGCTGTCTCAGAGCTGGAGAGAGAAGGCATTTATTTGCGAGACATAGCACAAGTCATTCCTTGGAGAGAAGTGATCGATGGCAGCATCTTAATGTTCTCCAGCTAATTCAAAATGTATTTGTGGCACTCTGCAGAGAACGGGATGGTAGCAGTGGAGGAATCGTATTTCATGTTTGTGGCCACTTTCATTTGGGGACTTCCAACTTTACAGTCCAATGCTCTATTGCTGCTAATATGAAACAAGGAATAAAGAAAGGAAAGGAACATTGCCATTTGACAGATAATTGGGTATCTGATAGAAGACCCATTGATCTCTACCATTGGGTTAGTAGAGAACATTTTTGCAGATAACATATGAAATTGCAATAGAACAGCTGTAAGCTCAGAAAGAGGAAGGCTTCCATCTTATTCTACCAAAGACAACTGGCAGTTTATTCTTGCCTCTTCCGGGCATTTTAAAATACCTGGCTCAAGTTGGGAACCCTCAGACCGAAAGGCACTTAGCACAGAGATGAGAGAACAGAGCACTTTGATGAAAGAATCAGGATAAAGCTAGGAACAAAAGGATTTTAATTGTCACAGCAGGGGTCTAGGACTCGGGAATTCTGGGTTGTACTCCTAGAACCGAGTTTGTTTTAATGGACAGAACAAGCAAACTAGGACTCATTAGGGCAGATGTTCAGACACCATAAATTGTCATAGGTCTAATCACGCTATAACAATTCACACCCCTTGAGGATCTCTCTCATAGCTTCTATTTACAGCTCTTTACAGGCTCACATTATGAACCTTTGATAAGCCATTTAACCTTCACATTTGTGCACAAGTAAATAAGTATATCAATGGAATTCCCATTTATTGTGTATTCTTGCTGTTCATTTCAGCACTGACCATTTGCAATGAAGTAGTTCTTGAATTAGAAACAAAACTTTCTTCCATTTAAGGAGGAATTTTTGCACCTCAGACAAATAACACAGATATTACAGAATCCCCTAGATTCTCTCACCAATATCAGGGCCCTGTAGCACTGTGGGCTTTATATACGGTACTGGATAGTCCTGCTTCGGAAGAGCTTAGAGAGGTATTGAACCCAGTCCTCCAGAGCAGTAGTCAAGGGCTTTATCTGCAACACAATTCTTCTTCAAGTAATCTTCTATTAATTGTCAGCTCATCTCTCATTACAGACCTTTTCTTCATGAGAGTATAACTCATGACTTCCTAAACGCACTCAGTTTGTACATCAACCACTGGCTGCAGCGAAAATAAAGTCTGATTTTTTCCCCACTTCATAAGAATGGGAAGTCCACCCACTGTCCCAATGGGGAAAGGGATTTGACCAACAACTAAGCCACAGTAGACAAACATGACATTTCTCAGACCACATTTACAGAGAAGCCAATGAAATCACAAATTAATCAGGGTAGGATTTGTGCCATCATTATTGGTGCACTATTCATTCTTGTAAATGAAATCATGCTTTACTTGTTCCAGATGATCAGGAAGCTCGTCTTCCCTGCAAAGTTAACTCCAGCTATAACTCAAGCATTGATCTAACTTGAATTCAATCCCCGCGCACCCTCACCCCCCACACATGTGAGGTGGTGTTTCTGGGTCAGGTTGACGAGCCCCTTAGAAAGCACAGGCTAAATGTGGAGTTAAGGTAGCTCTGTGCTGTTAACATCACCAGTCTGCTGTGTGGACACAGGTTAGCTTCATTTCAGAGCCACTGGTTCTCCAGTGCTTTCTGTCAATTCTCCAAGGCCACTGAAAAGGACAGACAATTTCTCACACAGTTCATGGTGAGAATATCATAAAGCAACCATGCTTACTGAGGTGCAAGGAGTCACAGACTGTCCCCTTAGATGTCTTAAGCTTTAAGTGGGTGCAATATCAATGTGGACAGCAACTTGAGTGTTATTTCAGCACCCTCACTCAAGACGGATAAACTTGAATCCTTTGAGAACTGCACAGTATGAATCTGTGTCTGATGAAACCTGATTAAGACTATAGGCCTAATTCCCATTCAGTGTTAATGCTCCCTTACACAACTCTAGCAACAGAAAGATTCCTTAAGGTAGGTGCAGATTCTCTTAGAGCAAAACACCTGTTTTCCTTGCACTGTTAGAGCAGTGTAATGGGGCATTAATGTCGATGAGAATCATGCACTAATTCTGGAATAATGAATTATCTTCTATGACCCAGGGAGAGCGGATCAATTAATCATGCACGGGGGGATTTGGATTAATTTAAATTCTGCCTTTCCCCACGTCCCCCTTCTCCATTTTTTAAATAAATTACTTTCACTGTATACCATAGGGATTTTTTTGTAATAGAAGTCTAAAACATAAATAAAAGGAATTAAAAACAAATCAGATTATAATAGGTTCTCTCTGTTGCAGGCTGAATCCTTTCAGGCACAGCAAAGGGGATTTCTGAGAAAATTCTTCTTATACCAATAATCCAGAATACCACCACACAAAACAGGTTGCATGAGTGAGTCCACTGATCTTGATGAGAAATCTAAACAATTATTAGGCTACACTGGTTATAAATCCATGCTGCTCTGTGTGGACTAAAATTTATAGCCTTCAAATCTCATGAAAGCAAACAAAGAGTTTTTACTGGAGTCCCTTTATGCTGGACGGATGCATGGAAGTTTAAGGCACAAGGCCAGATCCTGAACTCATTTTCTTCAATTCAGAATAACCCGGATGAATTGCATTCATAGAAGTGTTGCTCAGATCAGAACCTGTGCCCTTCTATCAAACTTCAGACTAGTTTGCTCACCTTCAATCTGACATCTGTAAAATACACCTTGAGATGGACATAATAAGGTTTATTTAGTCACAAAGGCTGTTAAGAAATGACTTGACCATGCCCTAAAATTTTGATATTTTCAGTCCTCTAGTGTGACATACTCGTTGCCAAAACTACCACTGGGGATGGGAAAGACAGATTTATGGTGAAGTTCAGAAATAACATCCCAGACAAGGAGAGAGAAGCTTGACATCGATAACTAGGTGCAAACGAAAGGGCTATAGTGGATCCCATGCATCTTTGCAGGCTTGACACCTACGTATATCAGTGGAATGGAGAGACCCATGGTGTGTAAAGCGAGAGTAACTTTTTCTAGGCTCAGACTCACCTACAAATTTGGTCCTTAAACTCTGGTTTTCTTAAAGGCCTCCCTCATAATTAACCAGTAAGCAAGGACTGAAGACGTGTGAGAAGTATGGGTTCTATCTGCACAAAAGTCTCTCCAAATATTGGTCTGTACTAAAAAAAATTAAATTAACAGTCAGGCTGGACTAATCATTAGGGCAGACATAGCTAGGCTGATGGAAGAACGTGTCCACTGATCTAGCTATCAATGCATGGGAGGGTGAAGTTACGAATGTAACTGAAAGAAAGAGCTTCTGTTACTGTAGTCCACATCTGTACCATGGGATTACAGCCCCAGAGCTATGCCAGCATACTGCCTGTCATGTAGGCAAGGCCTAAGTAGTAGAGTATATCAAAATCTTTCAGAGAAAGAGTTTTGCTGGGAACAGGAGGCAAAAATTCACAAGCCCCAAACTTCCCAAAACCTCCCAAATTTGAAAAGTTTCTAGAAATACAACAGCTAAAATGTCTTGAGCAGCAACATATGGAGTGAACTTCCAACCTCTCATTTATTTTTCCTCCCGAGGTGCCTGCAAGGGCAGGACAGTGTTTCCCCCATTTTACAGATGAGGACCAGAGCAATGAAGACCAGATCTACACTAGAAAATTTTGCCAATCTATTTCATACTGGTTCCTGAACAGGGCCGGCTCTACTGTGAGGCAAGAGACCGACATGGCTTCAGGTGACAGCTCTTCGGGGTGCCTAGCCCCCTGAAGATCAGGCTGGCTCCCACCTCTTCAACTCTCTCCTAGCAGCTCAGGCACTGTTGGTCAACCTGCAGCTTAAGTCATGTAGGCAGAGTGCACTTTAAATCCTTCTGCAGGCAGACGCTGGAGATTTATGCCAGGGGTGGCCAAACTTATGGAACTCAAGAGCTGCACTGAGGCATATAGCCGTATACTTTTACCTACTGAATTTATTTGCTGATGTTCTTCTGCGAGCCACACTTTTTCATTCAAGAGCCACATGCTGCTCCCGAGCCACAGTTTGGCCATGCCTGATTTATGCACCTTGGAAAACCGTTTTCAACATCCATGAATGAGATGGGTGGGGGGCACCAAATCAAAATTTGGTTTGGGGTGCCACAACCCCTTGAGCCGACCCTGCTCCTGAAGCAACGTTGGCTGTATTGACAAAAGCACTTTCTTGCTAGTGTAGCTGCGTCAATGTCAGGCCTTTTGCTGGAGTAGCTTATAGTGCCCAAAATAAAATAAAAATATAATTTTTGCCAGTTTAGTAGTAATATAGACCTGCCTTGTGACCTGCTCAAGTGTCTTGGGAAGTCTGGGCCACAGCAATCAACCAAAGCTAGCTCTCCAGCCACCAGCTCAGCCACTGGACCACCCTCCCTCAGTAAAAATTCATTTTTTGGGGCAGGTATGTATCAAAAGCACTAGGAACCACTTGGTTTAGCATGTTACACTGATTCCTTGGAGCAGTGGGGTGAAATAATGCACTTTCCCATGCACCAAATGAGCCACCAGAGGGAGCATAAAAAGATCATCCATTCACATGAATGCCAGAAGCCTCTTCTGAGGCTGTCAGAGGAATGTTAATAGTAAATAGTTATAAAAACACCAGATACACAGCTTACTGGGTTTGTTTGGTTCTTTTTGTGTAAATAACTGAAAATCACCAAACTAAATATGTAAATCAATCCAAATTTTGCCTTTTAGTCAGTGCTCATTTCACTGAATTTACAACCCAGCATCAAGACATTACTACATGAGTTTGCTCAACCCAAACTATCAAAATCTAAGGCTCTGTTGTTTTTAAAAGGTTTGGGGCTAAGTTTGTTCTAATGAAGTGTTTGCAGCCAAGCCTAAGCAATGTGCCCACTTTGCCATCAATTATCCTGAAAAAGGCTGCTTGGCTCCTTAAATGAGCCAAGATCCTCAAATGACCCTTATAAAAGAAACCAAGGCTTAGTCTGTTAGAAAGACAGATATGCAAGCTACCATGAGAACAAATCCCTAAGAAAGCTGCAGACAAAAGTAAAACCCTCGCTGGCAGGTTAAAGCAAGCATAAACGACAATATCTTCATGGTCTAATGACTTGAGCACAGGTCTAGAAGCAAGGATCTCCTGAGTTCTATCCTCAGATAATTCATTCAGTTCTTCATCTGTTTTGTTCCTGGCTCCCTGGCATCTTAACATTCCCATACACATTTTGAGATGAAAAACCAGGGTTTTAGTCTCCTCTATCACTCTCCCCCACCTCATCAAGACCCATTTTATCTGTCCGCTTCTGGGGGATTCCCTTTCTTGAGACCAGATTCAAATCCTTTTGAAGTTGATGGGAAAGTGCCCATTGACTGCAGCAGGCTACGGGTCAGACCCCTGTAGAGTTCCAAAGGGGCAGCCATGTTAGCCTAGTAAAGCAAAAAAAGCAAGGAGTCTTGTGGCACTTAAAGACTAACAGATTTATTTATTGCATGAGCTTTCGTGGGAGAATATCCCACTTCGTCGTGGCTTTATGTTATTGCTGAAGTAGCAGTCACTAATTCAGGATAGAATGCAAGAGGTCAAAAAGAGAAGAATGACTAACATTTAATTTGTGTGGGCTTCAAGAATGAAATTTAACACAATGCCAAAACAAATCTGTAGCGCTCCTTAAATATTCAGTTCCTGCATTTCCTATTAAATTAAGACCTAGCTATTTCTTGTTTGTAAAAAGCCTCCTTGCTTCTCTTGTATGCAGATGGGCAAACAGCATGGGACACCCAGGGAACCTGGCAGCACAAAACTACTGTGCAGGAAACCCCGGGACACACATCAGCTTCAGAGCTGTGTCTCAAGGCATTTTAAAAAAAATTACATGCACATTTCAAAATACCAATATCTTTTTTTTTTTAATGATTTTTAAAAATTTGTTGATAAAACTAATTTTTTTTCTTGTGGAGAAAAAAAAAGGGTTTGAAAATTTGACCAGCTGTCTGTGTTTTTAAATGAGCATCAATTCACACAATTTCATTTCATCTTTCTGATTGGGTGACAATTTTTAAAATTTAAAATAAATGCCAAAAATGCACTTTTCAGGATAAATTTTTGAATGAGTATTCACACATGAACAAATGCAAATCTTTTGACATTCATTAATCTTTTCACAAATACTCTGTGGTTATCTGAGCAAAAAATTAATATCCCCTACACCCAGTAGTCAACTGAACTGTGCAGTACTAAAATAGAAGCCAAACACAAGAGACAAGAGCACACAAGCATGCAATAATGCCCTAAAAGTGTGAGTCACTTTAGTGATCAACAAGAAAGCAAGCCAGATTGATGCTCAATTTCCCTCATCTCTAGTTTTCCATTCAGGCCTCCCCAGGTTTAAATGAGAAAGAACAGAATGCTGCAACTTGTGTGTAATTCATTCAGAAGTGACTTCTGGATAGCCAGTGTAAAAAGCTGCATATGAAATCAAATTCCTGTCTCTGGTTTTGTCACCCTCCCTTGTCTTCTGACTGTTGAACTTCTTCCCCGAAGCACAGCTGTCATCTGCTGCCCAAATTCCATCCTACCTGGCCTCTTCATTTCCAGCTCTATTTCTTAACTAAGTTGCATAATTGTTTGCCTTGAAACTACTTTCTCCAGCAAGCCATGTATGTGTGATTGCAGCTTTATTCTTCTCATTATTACCATACACCTCAGCTAGCATTTTGGAGTGCTGCATTGCTAAGACTTCCAGACAAAAGAGATACGACTAAATTCTGAATAAGCAGCTGAATTTCTGGATGTGGAACTGAACCAACCTCCAAAACCTTTACATGGGGCCCCGTTACTGTACATAGCCTAAGACGTAAAACACACAACATGGCCTTGTTACTGAGATGGGAACAGTAAAGAGATAGGACTGCTACTACAGTGCTCACCGCCAACATGTACCAACATCTCTGTCAGTGCTATGGGATGGTGTAAGATGAAAGATTTCAATAATGAGTTATGAGCTGAACCCATGGTACTTGGTGGGGAGAAAGAGGGATGATGTCTTCTCTTCTATAGTGTATGTCACAAATCAGGTATAGAACATGCAAGACTTTCCCATGAACTTGACTGTTGATATTTAATGGTCTTTGCTGCTAGCTGGCTTGTCTATGCTTTCACCACCTATTACACCCCCTTCCCTCCAAGCTTAAGCTGTCATTCCTAACATACGTTGCAAAGAGATAGAGAACGGTTAAAACACCAGCTCGGATGGGAATGCAGGGCACAAACTCAATCAGCACCCGAGATACTGCAAATGGAGTGAGAAATCAAATGGGAAGTAGTAATGTGGAAAATCTGGAGGTCATAAGAAGAAATGACTAAGGTGAGACATCTGCAACTATAATGGATCTTTCCACTGACTTTATCATATTTTTTTTCATTTTGTTTTACTTGGTTCATATATGGTATTTTACATATACAAAGTGCAGGCCAAATGTTAACTAATCTAGCATTAAAAAAAAATACATATACGCTTCTAGCAGAAGACTGTGTTTTGTGAAGAGACATCACACCAGGAATCATGGCGTCCCCCAGTTGCAGAGAGAATATAGTGGATTAGTTTTCTAAGGAGAAGTGTGTCAATAATTGATCTTAAAAAGGACTTCAGACCTTCTCAGTTGTCCTTTCCCTGCCTTTTTTCTCTAGCATATGTCTGTGATCCACAGAAGCAACACAAATAATTCATCAATCCACATGGCTGCTCTTTTGAGCTAAAAATAACTGGCCATAGTGAATACATTAAGTTAAGCATGCAAAATACCTCGACTTGAACATTTCCTAGGACTGCAGATAAAATATCCATGACCTGTATCTCCTTTTGCCCACAGAAGATGCCTTTTACACTGAAAAACTCATCCATAACACACAAATAGCTGGTTTTGTTCACTTCCATGGGTTTTGGGTCAGGTCCTCTATACTGAAGTCAGTGGTGAGCATCTTATTGACTTCAGTGGTATTTGGATCAGAGCCACAAAGCCTGAAGACAACCTAATGTTAGGTCTTGAACTAAGCATAGTCAGTTTCAACGTACACATACATAATTACGTTGCTCTCCTTTTTGCCTTATATTGAAAATGCCTCATTAACTTGGCTAATTTCTCTCACTATTGTTCTTGATGTGGGAAAGGTGTTAGCCTACTGTATGTAAATCTCTCAAACTACATAAGAAAGGAGAATGAAATGTATAATATGCAAACAATTAGGGCTCAGAGAAAAGTGGGAATAGTCTCTGAACAGTCACTCCGATTCAACAGCAAGTTTCTACTTCATCATGCTTATAACTCATGTTTGCTTTTTGGCACGCTCATGATGCTCTAGCTTTTAGCAGCATAAGACAGTCCTTGTGCTTCTCACAGTGAGATGGGGGATTCACTGACATAGAAAAGAATTATTTGAACCCAACATTTCCTGCCATTAAGGAAAGTTTGATTAGGTTTTCTTTAAATTAAAAAAAACCAAACAAACCTTGGTTAAAGAAAATCAGATGGTAGAAAACACTTCTGAAATAAAGGATGCTTTTACAGCATTGCTGTCAAAGCAGCGAGCAATGGAAATGTCATGGGATTTCCAGCATGTTCAAACAGCTTTATTAACTTAGTCACAATATGTGCAAAATGTGGCATGTATGATGCACAGCTCTCAAGGGACAAGATTCTTAAATGTCAGTCCCCGTGGCGGAAAAAAACATGTAGGTGAATTCCCTACGAACCTAAATGGAGCTCTGTGCAGCCCCCAGAGACAAGCTAGAAGGAAAATGTTTCATGATCTAGGCCTTAGCCTGGGTCACCACTTAAAATTTAGTTAGACCTAGGTATGTTTCTCAGGACCTGAAAGATTCATGCCCATAAGCACTATAGTTATGTCAACACATTTCCCAGGGTATTCACATCTTGGCCAATGAAAGAATTCTTCTGTCCACCCAGCTACCCCTGCTTAGAGAGATGGACTTTTTACATAGATGGACTAACTCCTTCTGGTAATATAGGCACCATCTACACAAAGAGAGCACCACAGAAAAGCTGCAGCACTGTGGCTGTTGAATAGACAAGACCTTTTTGAACCAACTCTGATTCTGCTATTCACGTCCAGTCACGTGTAATTTATGATCAGTTTAAACATCTCAGGCCATTTTTATGCACTGCAAAAACCTGCTATAAAACATTGTAACCACCCAGTTGCTATTACTTCAGTAGCTTTACCTAATCTATACTGTCAACATTTGCTGCTTTATCAGGTTAGAGGACATTCTTTAATATTTTCCAACAGATCCAATGGTTAAAACAAAAGTTCACCAAGGCTGAATGCTTTACAGGGTTTTCTTTTTACGCACTGAACATTCTCTCAATTTTCTTACTATTTATTTTTTTCTGGGGCTAAGTCAATATTTGTAGAAGTGAACTAAAGCCCCAAGTGCATTTACAAATGTACACAGACATGAACGCCCACACAAGTGCATATATTTACATGCAATGAAAGTGCCTACTTGTTCTCTAGGTACCTATATAAATATTAAAAGAACTAACAACAGGATAAATACTCTGTCGCACTTCTATGGCCCTCTCCACCACAGCATCTCAGAGCCTCCCAGTCTTTAACGTAGGTCTCCTCACCACACCCTTAGGTGATGAGAAATTACAGCAACCCTCATTATATGTGGAACCAATTCTCAAGATGCATAGGAGATTGCTCTTCTCAGCTTTAAAACACCTAACCCCACACAGCGAAGCATCTAGTGGACTCCTCAGCTCGGGACTAAACAGGCAGGCTCCCCATCCAACGCACAGGGAGAATAAGGCACTCAAGAAAGCGCTCTTTGAAAGAGGCAAGCTGAGCAGGGAGCCACCTGAGCTGGTCAGGTATGAAACAGAGAGAAGGCTGGGCAGAGGGCTGAGGCTCAGGTGATTAAATGATGGACCTGGTACACTTGGCTAATGATCCCCTTGTCTCAAGATCCTTAACCCCAACCCCTCTCCTTCAGGAAAGTACCTGAGCTAGGTCAGCCACTTACACAGCCCAACGCCCATTAGACCAAAAAGTCTGTCTCCTGTTTCAGCTCGTACTTCTCCCATGCTCTCTCTCTTCCCTGTATCCCTAGCTGTCTTGTGCGGCAGCATCAGGGTTAATGCAGCTTTGTGAATGCAGACTGGAAGAAACTTGGATGCCTGGGGGTGCATGGCGCTTTGTACCTCAGCGCAACACCCCACATTCCCCACTGTCCTAGAACTGAACTATGTTTCATGCAAAGCATGCCTTGTGAGGTATCATTCTGAATGCCTTCATCCATTGAGATTAATATCTTGTTGGAGTGTATGCATGACTGTTGCACATAGAGTTGTTAGGAAGTTTTGCTGTGTGTGTTACTGAAATATGGGAAGCTGGGAACACTCACAGCCAGCCTTTCAGGTGTAACTGTGGAGTAGCCAGTGATAATGGTTCACCAATACATCAAGGAAAGAATCCAGTATCTCAGGAACTGTATACAATGAAAACTTCTCAGAGCACGTAGACACTGGACACTGCTTGACCAATGTGGTGGACACCCATGTCACAAACAAAGCTAGAAGAAATGATAAGGGGGAAGTGATACCACCACTTCACCTCTCTTCCCCTCCCACTCAACTCCTGGAAAAAAACATGTGGAAGACAGAAACTAACTGCAGTAGATTGGTCCCAGATCACTCCAGCCTGTGGACTGGTCTCCCAAATCCTAACCTAGCATCCTGTCTCCTCTCTCCCCCAGTGCTAGTGAACAAACTTTCACAGCACCAACCTCACAGTCATCCGTCAGGAGCTCCCCATAATCACCAATAGCCAGCCAGACGAAATACACTATTTAACAGTCAAAGACAATCGGCAAGAATGCTAGCATGCCGTGGGACCAACAAGCGAATGATCCCCATTTCAACAGGTGACCTTCCAGCAATTCCTCCTTTTTTTTAACTAGGGGGAGTGAAACTTGTTATGCTAATTCTGTTTTGCATCCTTTTTTAAAAAATCCCTTAAAATCCTTTTTTTTTTAAAAAAAAAAAGAAAAATAAAATGAACTGTCTGGGGGAGGGAAACTGGGATGAGGGGTAGGAGCAAGGCAGAGGCTATTCCTGGCCTCAGAGCCTTCCCCAACCATATTTAAAAAAAGAAAAAGAAAATTTGCAACTAACACTAGATGGCTGGCAAATACTGACATAAATCCAACATGGTTTTAATATAGATTATCCCCTTAAAATGGCTGGGCCAGTCAAGAGGTTTATGATTCTGCTATGCTTCCAGTTAAGGGATTTAATTCTTTAGCTCAAATAGCAGGGCCTCATGTTTTTAGATCAAGAGGTCTGGGAACAATAATCCGTTCACACGCACCTTCCCCGGGTTAAGAACAATGGAACACATGATTGACTATGAGAATGGGCCAAAGCAGTTTCTTTCTAAATGTATTAGTGATCTCACTTTACGTTAAAGTTTCATTGACAAAGTTCATAGAGGGTTAATAAATGTTTGTTACTGATTAGAGTTCAACATAATGCATGTTGACATTTATTAACTATAAACCATCCATCAATGGAACCTTACTATAAAGCACAACCCATTCAATCATGTTTTACACACCTCATAGGTTATTTATTTCTGTTGTTTCTCTCACATTCTTCCTGTGACTCAGACATACTTTCTATTGTGATACATCACAAACTTCTTTTTTAAATAAGGAGAGATTTACCTGACTTAGAAACCAGAAAGATCCTCCATTAAAAGTTGCATCTAGAGCTTTTGCACTGCTTTTCTACATTATTTATTATGGTGCACTCAAAATAGCATCTAACAGAGCAAATTTAGGCCATCCTGCCTTCCAAGCTAACTGATAACCTGACGTGACTGCAAGCTACGTCTTCTGGATCTCAAAAGAAAAAAAAAAAGACGATCCTTTTATATTGGATCCTTTTACATACAACAGTAAAATTTAAATGGATTTAATGTTACATTAATCTCAGCAGAGTTCGGTAGCAATTCAGAAGTAGTAAAAGGCTAACTTGAGAATATATAAACCTACCAGGCCATATTCTTTATAAAAACACTGTGATAAAACCAATATTTCTTGCTTTTCCCTGGAACATCACCCACAGAATGCACAAGGCACAAAATTCTTAGAGGTGCCGAAAGAGACAAACTCCAGAGCGGCAGCTAGTCTAGTTCAGCAAAAGCAGCAAGGAGTCCTGTGGCATTCATTAACCTTTAAGTGCCACAGGACTCCTTGCTTCTTTTTCAAAGAGACAGAGTAATGAAGCCTGGAGTGAAATCCAATCCCTCTCAGAGTTAATGGGAGTTTTGCAATTGAAACAAACAAAACAAAGAGTCTGGTAGCACTTTTAAAGACTAAGCATCTGACGAATTGGCATCCTCTCCCATGAAAGTTCATGAAATAAATAAATGTGTTAGTCTTTACAAGTGCCACCAGATTCCTTGTTTGTTTTGCTGGACTAGACTAACACACCTACTCCTTTGGAGCTTTGCAACTGTAGGTAGTTGGAGCACATGTCCAGTTTTCACTGTTAGCTTCATCTGTATCCTAACTATACTTAGTGTGTGGTAGGTCATGTGACTTTGAAATGGTCCCAAACTAAATTGAACTCTTAGGAGCAGAACAGTTCAATTTCTAAAATTCAGGCCACTTTGGAGATGTGCAAGCACTTCTGTGAAAGAAAACACTGCAACAGCTGTCTGAATGCCCATCATGGAGAACCAGCCTCAATGATTTGTGTTTCAGCGAAGGGTACTTGATTCATTGATGCTGGCATTGTCTGGGGGTCTCCAGTTAGTCCCAGGAGCAAACTACAATCTTGTGACGATCCAAGAGGACAGCTGTGTTAGTCTAGTTTAGTAAAAACAAACAAACTAGAAATCCTGTGGCACTTAAAGACTTGCAGATGTATTTATTGCACGAGCTTTCACAGGAGAAAATCCCACTTCCTCTGACAAAGTGGAATTTTCTCCACAAGAGCTCATGAAATAAATACATTCATTAGTCTGTAAGTGCCACAGGACTTCTTGTTTGTTCGTTTTGAGAAACTTGTGGAAAGCCTTGCTGCTCTGTGCACTCCAGAATTCAAATGTTATGTGGAAGAGTGGACTCATTCCATAGCAACTGAAGTCCCTAAGAGGGCATCGTGCACAATACAGTCCTCCAAGCTGGAAGTAAATGTAGTGAACTCACCCTCTCCGAGATATGTTTGCAGCCTCTCGGCAGGGGTCAATAAAAAAAGATTTATGGATATAGCTGTGAGCAGAGAAATCAGGATCTAATGAAGACAAAAAGGACCCCCAGACTGGCATTCTGACCTCCTGTGCATTATTTTGACTCCTCTGTCTCTGAAGATGTTTCACACCTAGCTTGCCCCATGTCTGCTGGTCACTGACTGCCCCCCTTGCATAGGAAGGAAACTGAACAAGGGCTGGCACCCACTACAAATAAATCCACCTATTATGGGGAGGCAAATGCAAGGGCAATGCCTGCTGCTCCAGAACACACAGCCCTGTCAATTAAAAGAGTCCATGACAGTCCCATTAAATGAAAGATAAGGTAGAATGGAATGAAAAAATAGAGAATGAGATAAAGCCCCTTCTGCCTAATGGCAAGTGTTTTAAAGCAACATATTTGATCATCATTCGTGCGCCACAAGATGGTACAATTTTAATTTGGGTTTGCACTGGTACTGTGTGTCTACTTACACCTCTGGATTCACTTGCAGACTTGTGTATCAGGCTGTGAACTTGCAGGCAGAAGGAAAAATTTTTCCAAAGACAGGTTGTCAGGGATCATTTTAGTGGACCGATCTTTTAGACCCAGTGATGGGGAAACAAGTCTCACTACAGGAACAGAGCATTCCAGTGAGCACAGAGCTGCTAGGGATGCATGCCTTGGGGACGCCACGCTCCAGTTACTTGAGTTAGTCAGATGTTCAGGGGCCTTCAAAACCCCCAGCAAGGGATGGTGGATGGCAGGTTCCCTTTGAACAAGGCTCTATTTAGAGCATATATTTTTGGGCCAGGAACCAACCTAACAGTTTGGAACTGGGATTTTAAATAAACATGCACAGAAGGGCCTTGAACTCTTGTTTAGACATACAAGAGCCCTAGATGATTTTTAAATACCCTTAGACTACAAACAAAACCAATGCTTACAGCAACAGAGAAAACACTGTCCAACTTGCTGTGGACCAACACATGCTTTCTGCAGCTAAATTCTTATCACTAACTGAAGCCAGTTAGCAGGAGCTTTGTGCAGGAGAGAGGCACCTTCATTTCTGAAATGAATGTCTGTCCTGTGTAAAAGCAGTGAGTCCTATGGCACCTGATAGACTAACAGATTTCTTCGAGCATGAGCTTCCGTGGGCCACTTTGTCAGAGGCTTGAAGAAATCTGTTAGTCTATAAGGTGCCACAGGAGTCTCACTGCTTTTGCTATACACAGACTAACACGGCTACTTAAAGACCAACAGATTTATTTTTCACATGAGCTTTCGTGGGAGAAAATCCCACTTCGTCAGATGCTTCAAAGATGAGTGAACTTACAGAATGGAATGAAAATAAATGCAAGGGGGCTGTATGACGTGATCCTATGTTTTACACCCCCTTGCATTTGTTTTCATTCCATTCTGTAAGTTCACCCATCTTTGAAGCATCTGATGAAGTGGGATTTTCTCCCACAAAAGCTCATGCAAAAGATAAATCTGTTAGTCTTTAAGTGCCACACAACTCCCCTTTTTTTTTGCTGTACTAAACTAACACGGCTACCCCTCTGGAAAATTCTGTCCTATGTAATGATAGATTATAGAGGTAACTTCTCCAAGCCACCCACCCCACAAAGCTATAACAGAAAATGACTGCAATTAAAAAAAGGATCATAAATGGACTCCAGTGTGCTGAGATGATTCAAGTCACCTGACTGGCTTTAGAGACAAAGCATCAATTTTCTAGTCATGTTCTGCACCCATTAGCTGGAAGTGCAGAACCAATGGGAAGAAAATTGGTATACCCATTTTTTCTTTTAGCTTTCAAGTGACAATGACTGAGCTCCAGGGCATTTCCTAGGGATTAATGACCTTCAGGGGCTAATGGCCCTTGGCTACTCTTTGAGCCATCAACTCCTCCCAGCCAGTCATTAATCTCCAGCAATGACCTCTACCTCTATCATTACAATCTGTCTTTGTCACACTCACCAAGACCTTCAGTTCTTCAGCCTCAGACCTGTTCAGTGAACTGATTTCTGACCTAGCTGCCTTGGTCACATGGAGAGAGGAAAGACTTGTCCGGGGATTCTCTTCGGCCCAAGTCAATTGGAAATAAAACTTGGTGCTTTTGAAAGTTTCATCCAACATCTGTGAGAAGGACTACACTTTCCTGGTAGACTCTGGAAGAATAGTTAAAATTACAAGCTACCTTTCATCTTCAAAGCACTGACAAACTAAGCACCCTTATTCTTCTGGGAGTGGTCATGCTACAGAATTCCTTTTCCTCCTTTGGCTTTTGAAAAGGGGTCAGAAGGGTTTTTCTCTGCTGCTTATTTATTAGATTAGTAGGGTTACACTAGACTGTTATTTTCCATATGGGCTTTTAAAAGTCTGCCAATGGTACCTAGCATATATAGATGATGCACATACCAAGTGACTAGTCAGTCACACACCAACACATGCAGGTAATTATAGACACACACTCAGACCCACCATTATTCCATAATGAAATCACTCATTATGGTGAATTATCTACATCACAATGGCTGACCCACCAAACTAGGTAAGAAAAAATATTGTGTACACAACAAAGGATTCACAGCTTATTCATGTAGTTAATTTTCCTTAAGTGTCTCACTTTGGATTCTTATCCACATCTAGGGCATGATTCAAAGGCTACTGAAGTAGATGAGGGTACATCTAAACACTGTATGCCACTCCATACAGAAAGTCCCAGAGTCCAAGTCAGCTAACCTGGACTGGCACAGCAGAGCTAAAAATCGTCATTAGATATTCCCACCTGGGGTCTCAGAGCCCATGCTCCAGCCCCAGCAGAAAGATACACAGTGCTACTTTTAGCCACTCAGTTGACCCAGGCCTGAGACTTTCTTCCATGTCTCCTTCCCATGTAGTCTTTTAGTACACTTCAACAGTCCTTGGACCAATTCTCTGACCTTCAGAAGGTTGAGAAACAGTCTGTAATATTATTAAAGGCACATGCCCTAATGCTACCAGGTCAATTAGTTAAGCTGTTTGTCTTCCTCTATCAGCATATTTAGCAAGAAAAATACACAAGTGTCTTCCCTCTTCCTAAATGAATGATAGCTCTCAATGTCAGAGCATTGGCAGCATTTTCCTAATCCAGTTCACTAATTCTTTTAATTGATATTTCCACACTAAGCCTTCCGCTAGAGTGTGGGTGTTCACATTAAGTAGCTTTCCTTCTTAAAACACTCATTTTTCTTCCTTGTCTATAGTCAACATCTGTTGAACAAAATGGATAAGGGATTCCTTTCTGTCAGTACACTGGTAAGCCATCAACTCAGACATGTTAGCGGTTAAACAAAAACATGTTCACATGTACAACATGAAGAGAACAAAAAGCTGAGCAGGCATTCTCTAAGGTAAAATGTTTAATAGTTGTGATAAAGTTTGTGTGAGTTTCTAATCATTCAGCATATTAGTATATTTGCTCATCACTTTCTATTTCTTTTTCCTTTGTTTATAGGAAATTCATATTAGTTTGCTTCATAATTCAAGTATATTACCTGGTACCATTCCAGTTTTTTATCTAGCTAGTATATTAATCTTGACAATGAACCTGTGGTTTCACTCATTCTTAGTGTCTTTTAATAGATATGTCCCTACGAGCTCAATTCATTACCCAATTGATGTAAAGAATGATCTGAAAAACCCTAGCAAATCACTTCAGTTACCCAATAACTATTTGGCCAAATGCTATAAGCTGGCATCTATGAGGACATATTTTGGGCCCCACACTTGGCAGCATGAAATAGTCTTGGTCTTCAATGCTACCAGCGATGTATGTCCATCCTGAAGCAATAATATATATCTATATATATCAGACAAAATGGTGTGTTCTTATAACATTAAAAATCCTTGAGAAGCTTTTGAACAGTTTATGGCCTCTCTTCCAGGCATTCTAACATCTACTAAACTGACATATTTACTTGACTGTGCTTGTACATCACTTCCGATTTTAGCACTGACCACAGTAGTATATTAAGTTATGGGATCTCAGCTGGGACTGCAACCCTAATAAATAACCAAACCTATCCATCATGAAAGCTAGTGATGGATGAGTTTTAAAAAGCTCTGAGGAATGGCTTGGTAGTTTCTTTAAGCACATTCTCCAAAGCCAATCTAAACTTCTGGGTTCTACAAAACTCAACTTAAAATCTAAAATGGTTTTCTGGTATTTCTTTATTGTGGTTGGGTTAGTAGTTCTCAGGATCTTTCTTCTGATGTTTGAACATTTTCTACTTGCAGTCA
Source organism: Podocnemis expansa (assembly GCA_007922195.1). NCBI lineage: Eukaryota > Metazoa > Chordata > Testudines > Podocnemididae > Podocnemis > Podocnemis expansa. The sequence goes on from ML682133.1 coordinate 1,734,773, forward strand.
CAAGCAGAAACCTAACAGAAGAAAAAAAAATCCAGATGTAATAAGGAAATGAAAAGCCAATGACATTTGCTGACCATTGCAGACCTTTCAGTTTGACTGAAATACCCCTGAAGATGTAAAAATTAATTCAAATACTTCCAAATGCTCTGGGTAAAATGATCAAGTTAGTGGGTAAGCAAAGGAACCTATATGATTATTAATGACTCAGAGGAAGAGGAAAAGCCTCAGTGAATGAACAAAAAGAAGGTCTATTTTACAGGGCTACTATACCAACAGTACATGACTGAGTGACCCGTGATGGCCAACTATCATAATAGCAAGCAGTCACGAAAAAACAGTTAACTGGTATAGTAGTTTGGCTTCAGGGATCTCTTTATATTTAAGGAATTTCAGGGATCAAAAGAGAAACAGGCCTTTCCTGCGCCCCAGACCCAAGATCATCATTGAATGGCTCTTTTTGTTACAGTTATGTGTGTTATTGTAAGACAAAGAGAACAAAAAGCATTCATTCTCCACTGTGCTGCACAGACATAGTGAGAATCCCTGCACTGAAGAGATCCAGTCTCAAGAGAAAAGATGTGGGAGGGCAGCAATGACTTTTCTGGGATCACCCAGAAAGGCAATGGAAAAGAAACAGAACATAGGTCTCCTGAGACTTAGAATCATAGAAACTGGAAGGGACCAAGACAGGTCATCGAGTCCAGTTCACTGCACAGTGAGTCACATTGCCTTTAGTTTTATACAGCTGGGACAGAGAACAGATGTAGAGAGCATAAGACTCGAACACCCTTGAATCCACAGCACCCTTTCCCTAATAAAGGTCTAGACCTGGCCCGGATCCTCCAGGAGCAGAAGGGGGTTTTAGCCATCTTTATGGCACCCTTAGACACATCTGGACTTTGCAGAGGCCTCTACATATGGTTTGTAACCAGTTTGGGGAGGGCATGGAGGAGAGAGGCAAGAAAGTGCCCCACCCTGGGTAAGTGGAGATTCCTCAGAAGAGGTAATATTGCCTAGGAGCAGTAGAGAGAACAAGGCAGATATTGCATTTACAGTTTCCCCACAAGCAGCAAGTGAACACGGAAGAGGGACAGCTCAGTTGTTATAGGAATACCTGCATGCCTGCAGCACCTTTCAACTGAAGACTTCAAAGTGATGCATAAACATCAAGTCAAGATGAATTTAGGCAATGTTTACAACCACTATCAGTGAGGGCAAAAACAGCACAGAAAGGAAATGTTATTTGCCCAGGGTTCCATAGAGACTCAGTCATTCTTGGTACTAGGAACAGAACTCTTCAATCGCATCCACTTCTTGAGTCACTCACAAATACACCTTCCCAAGGATCACTTCATTTCTCCAGAGTCTTAGCAAGTAAAGCAAAATGATCTGCACTTCCATGGGGGGTAAATACAATCCGCATCACAACAGCTAGCAAATGTCTTGCAGTTTTCCTGCTTGTTGATGAATAGAGTATGGCCTGTTAGATAATTCTATCACATAGGTTTTAAATTAACCATTTCAAAATGGTTCAATCCTCCCTTTTCTATTCGCTCTCTCTCTGTGTGGGGTGTGTGGAATTATGAATATTGTACTTACCATGGTTTTGTCGAAGACCAGTTGCAAGAATCAATTATTTCAAAGGGCTTTTCCTTTTTTTAATTCTTTGCTGTTTGTTAATGATCACTTCATCTTCATCTCAGGCAACCGACCCAAGTTGGCAAATATTCGGGTTTTATACTTCCCTTAGTAAATTTCAGATTCAGAAAAGAAGCTGAGCTCAACATCAGTTCACATTCATACACCCTCCCTCAGCTCAGTATTTGCAGACAATCTGCTGCCTTTGTTCTGAATGAAGGAGGCCACTTCCCATGGTCCCATTGTAGGCAAGCATCTGTTGGGACAGCACTTAAGCATATGCTCGAATCACACTGTCATCAGCTGAAGCACACACTTAAGCATTCTCTTAAAACAGGCTCCATGCTCCGATTCTGAACCATTTTCTGGAGGCAAAAAAAGTTGACATGTTTTAAGCAGTCTTGCTGTCAACTACAGATTCTCTCCAACCTTTCCCATCCAGAGGATGGATTGTTCAGTTTTTAATGAAGGAACATCGTTAACTGGAGTGTCTGTTATAAATGTGTATTTTACTGATACATTCAGTGTGTCATTCACACTAAAGTCTCTTCCATCTGCAGTTCTGCAGAACAAACTATCGCAGTCTGCAGCCACTTCACCACTGAGGAAAATAATTATCCAAAATGTAATTAAATTAATTGACAAGGAAAGCAATTTTGTGGGTCTATGGGGATAATTAAAAGCAATGCATATTTTGATGCACTTATGCTGTAAAGTACACACTGTCACAATGGTCATCAACTCTCCTTATTCTATTATTCCCACTATGCGGTCATCCATCCACCCACCCAGAAACAATCTGAACTGGGATAAATACATGTGATGTATTTATTCTTCTTAACAAGCTACATGTATTTAAATAGGGTCTGTGGTCTACAAAACATCTTTTCTGTTCTTTATGCTAAAACTCTATTAAACAAAAACTAGGGAAACAACAATAAGGAGCTATTTTAATGACAATAAAGGTAAGGATTTTAAAAAGGCACACAAAGTTCTGTCAGTTCACTCCATCCTAGTAAATTATTACAGCTGATGTGAGGCCCAGCTTTACATTTGTTGGGCTCCAAACCCCCACTGACTTCTACTGGCCTACTGTGTTACACAAGAAATAGAGAATATAGCCATAGGGTTGGAAGAGACCTCATGAGATCATCAAGTCTAACCCCCCTGGGCCTTGAACCCAGGACCTTCTGCATGTTAAGCAGAGGTGCTAGCCACTGCAGCAATACGTCCAGACACAGTGGCTGAGATCCTCAGCTCTAATTAATTCTCCTTATTCTCAATAGCACAATTTCCCTAGCCATTTCTGGTCCCTTGCCCAGTGTAAGAAAATGGCAGAAGGGTATGATGTCTGTCTATCGCTCAATGAAACACATAGGGTTAGGCTAGCCTTAGTCTAACCTATACCCTAACCCTGATCTGTACTGTATACTGAAGCAATATCAAGGTACAGTTTCTCAATCTTCATAGCTTCAGCTTGAAGACTGCTCTAACTTAGATGAGCTGCACATGGTTACCTAAACTCAGCTGCTGGTGCAGGGATGTCAGGTCAGAAAGAAGGAGTGGTGAGCCGTCAAACATAGGAGCTAGGCCTGCTAGCACTGTGCCCCCTGAGAACTCACCCATACCACAGGACTCTTCAAAGAGAATTTGCAGATAGTTTCCATTCCCTTCTCAACCCTTGGGTGACTCAAGGAAGAGAAAGGGCACACATGATCTCCAAAAAGAGTCTATACATAGTGGAAATAAGCAAAAGGCAGAATTTTCAGAGATGAATTCAAAACACTATCTGCTTCCAACTACTCAGACTGCTACAAATACATCTTAAAAGGAGCTTACTTTGAATTTGTACAAAAATTTGGAGTGGAAGCCATCACTTCTGAGCTGAAGAGAGATGGATGGAGTGCAAATTGTTTCTTGTGGCTTATTCCTGCCTTGATCATTTGGATTTTTTTTTTTTGTAGACCATTACCAACTTGATTAAATTTATTTGCCTAGGAGGCACTTCTCCATCATATAATCAGTTTCATTCTTGTCAAAGATAAATTACTTAAGTGGATAACTTGTGCCTGTACAAATAAAGCTTGCTTGGAAGTCATGTTGATAAAGGAGTACGAGAGGAAAGCGCCAGATAGAAAGTCTCTTATGTTCTTTATCTAAATCAGTGCATCACTATTTTTCTACCAAGTTGCATTCATCAGGCTGTATAGAGATTAGAATACAATGTTTTTTATTAAGTGAAATGTTCTAAACCAAGCAGTTCAGTTTAAAGAGGTTTGTTTTTTTTTAAAGAAGTCTTCATTAACTTAACTACATTGACATGTCAGCTATTTATAGACCAAATTTGCTATTACGTTCAGGTTCTCCTTGGACACAGAAAAGATCCCACTTTTGCATGTAAAAATATTAGAGCATTTTAGGGCTTACCATTCACAAGCGCATTTACTACGAATTGCAATTGTACATGTCTGGACAGCCAGTTGTAATGTGATACACATGCATGAACTTCTGTCCTTAGCTTTTGGCATTCTGTAGAAAAATTGGGTACTAAGGGACTAACTGAGCCAGATGCCAAAGCCACACTGATTTACACCAGCTGAGGACCTGGTCCCTTGTTCATGGCAGTAAAAGCATTTAAAAAAAACTACTGGCACTTACCCATCTTACAACTGAGTGTCAAATTCTCAGCACAGAGGCCAAGGAACCAACATAATCAAAGAAACCGAAGACATGTCTGCAGGCAGCAGCAATTAATACTTTCAGTTACTACTAGGACGAAGCACTCTAGGGAACTTTCAGTGTGCAGCTGCAAGGTCTACTCTACACAGACCAGTTAGAGTGCAACATGCTAGGGAGATTTAGAAGTTACCCTCACTATTACGCACATTGGACATCCCATAGACAAGCCATCCCTAGAGGGGCCGCCTAGATCAGTGTTAACACACTGGAATGTGATGGACTTGCTTGCACTACAGCTGTTTATTGCCTATTTTCTGTGAATAAAGCCAATACTTGAAACCCCTGCAGGCACCTCTCCCCTGCTCTAAGTTCACTTGGTGGATTGTTTTTTAAATTACAAGTATTTCTGTAGCACCCATCACCATAGCATCTGAACACCTACATGCTCTCCTGAGCGCCTAACGTCCTAACTCTCCTGACCCAGAAGAGCAGTAGCCTTGATTCACTTATGAGGAAACTGAGGCAAAGTGAGACTGAATGACTTGCCCAGGGAGTCTGTGGTACAACAGAGATTAGAATTCAGATCTTGAGTTCTTCACTTGTGCCTTAACCACAAGACCATCTTGCCTATCTTCCACATTTTCAACTACAGCCAGGTAACCTCACTAACTTAGCTGGGGCTGGAAAAGGTCTGAGACCAGAACTTTGGTTCCATTTTTTAAAAGCTAACTAGTATTGGGTAATATCTGGTACACTCATCTCCTTCATGGAATAAAGGTCCTACTCTGTGTGTAAAGATTTCACAAATCAGCCCTAAGAATTAGTTAATTTATTATCAGCTAGATTCCACTGCCCTTCCTCTTGAGTAGTTATTTACTTTGTAAGCTGTCTCACTAAAAGCAATAGACATGCTTATGGAGTAAGCGATCATTGAGAGTCAGAAACAGTGAATCTAACTATAATTACAGTAACTATAATAAACATCTGTAATGCTGAAGTGGGTTTAATATCTTAATTAACTCATATTTTAAAGAGCTTAGTAGCAATGAGAGAGAGTGTAGCTTAGTGCACCAAGTCATTAACTGTATAACCTACTTTCTTTCCAATAAGAAAATAGGGGAATTGTTGTGCATCAGTGTATCATTTTCTAATGAGCTTTAATGATGCATTAATAAACCCCTTAGCTGATTAGTCATGAGAGGTTTAAGCTGTTTGTGTTTCCAGGTAACTAGTTTAAAACTAAAAGAAAATAATGTGTTAAATACTAATATAAAAAGAATAATTAAGTAATTAGCATTTAATTAGATGCATAGTAAATTACTTAAGTGTCAGTTAGCAGTATTAGCAACCGACACCTTGGTGATTCAATATACAAATGCTAATTAACTTCTTATTCCTGATGAGCTTAATGTATTAATAAAAATGTATTTGCATATTTATAGATTTCATAATTTGGGGAAGCGATTCAAAGTGTGCAAGAGAAAAACAGTTATTGAGGCACAAGAGTAAAGAAACAAGAAAGTATTTGCTCAAGGGACTAACTGTTCCACTGGTGCCACAGACACAGTTTCAGCTCCCTTGTTCTCTGCTTCATGTTGGCTGGAGTGGAGATAGTCCGCCTTGGCATTTGCCTTCAGGTGCCTTACAACTGAACACCTGAGAGCAGCCCAAGATCCTACCCTCAGTGTCTGCAGACAGCTCTGTTCCTAAAGCCTTCCTTAGTCCCGATGAGGCTTGTTACACAAAGTACGCATGCAGCATTGTAAAAATACATACTGAGCACACTACATCACTTTCTTGCAGTAGATTCTGCCCTGTTTTCAAAGTGGGGAATGCTGCAAATGAATTCTGGTCGCTTTCATGACTGCAGGTGGCTTTTGTCAAGTTTTGGGAGTGTTCATTGTTGCTGTACGTTGGACATTTAATTAATATAAATAGCCAAATAATGAACCTTGCTATGCTATTCATCTTTTATCCAAGAGTCTGAAAGCACTTTGCAAACACTGAAATTTTCTCAGAGGCACTGATGAGAGATGTGCCAGCTCCCTGTGGTTTGCATTGGGCAGGTATCCTTGGTAACTTTCCCCTCTATCCCACCTATTTCTGTAAGACAATAACGCTTGTGAAGTAAAGGATTAGTTTTATCGTAGCCATACAGAAGGTGACAGAACCCCTAAGAATAATCACTACAGTAGTCTGCACAAAGGGCTCAAACACTGTAGTTTATCCAGACTACTGTGACAACTTTAAGTTGGACAAAAAGGTTAGATAGAAGACAGCTGGAAAGTGAACCCGACTCAGATCTGAGCACCACCATTAGAGCAATCGGACATGCATTCCAGGTGCCAGCGTACCCATGGCATATGTTGTCAGCAATTCAGCCCATCATGCCATTTGATAGGCTCACGTCCTTCCGGACCAGGAGTCGTTCGCTGCCCAGCAGGAGGAAGTGAAGAGCATCTTTTTGGTTCCAGAGGGCTGCAAATAATTCTTCACTCTGATGTGAGTGTTAATCTTGCCAGTCACTCTGCTAGATTCTCTCAGAGAAGGATGTGAGCTAAAGCACATTAGATGCCAGTCACATCCACCACAACAGTAACTTAGCAGGGACAATGACGGCACTTCTTTCTACGAGTCAGTTACACAAAGCAATGGAGACCTATACTAAGTCATCAGGGACACCCAGCTGACCTGTGGAGGTTCCTTGCAGGACCGAAGCACACAAAACAAAGGCATCAGGAGTGTGTTAAAAGACACAGATCTGGCTATTGAGAGAAGCTGTCAACCAGTGGAAAAGCATTAAGTCAATGAGATCTAATGAGCTCAGAGGTCCCATTTTTGGTCTGGTGTTGACTTCCAAAGACAGTCTGTGGATCCCTCATGGAGGCAAATGACCTTGAAAGTGCTGGTCTTACTCAGAGAAAACAACTCTGTGTAGAGCTTGAAAGGTTTGTTTCTCTCATCAACAGAAGTTGGTACAACAAAAAGATTACTCTACCCACCTTGTCTCACAATTGTAAAAGTCTGTACTCAATCTGCTCTGTTACAGCCCACTTCTGTTGCTCACACCAGTTTTATGACTGCATAACTCCATTTGCTAAAAGTCACTCCTGATTTATACCAGTGTAAGTGAAAGGAAAAGTCAGGCCATGTGAGCCTTTGAAATGTTGCCTCCTGGTGTTGCTGACAGACAAGCACTGAGTGCTGTTAGCTCTCCAGTCATTGCACCTGTCTGAGGGTGATCTGTACAGTATTCTGCCTTATGCATCATTTGCAGTCAGATGGGAGTGGAAACCTGGTGTCCTTGCTGGAAAGTCAAGTCCCTGGCTGAGGTGTACAGTAGAGGCAAGCAGAGCGAGACACTTTCCACTTGCAGAACCTGCATTGTTGGGGAAGGAAAAAAAAAAGAGCACACACACACACACACCCCCAGATGCTGAAGGCCTACCCTCCTGCCCTCAGTAACTTTAAATAGCCATTTTCCAGACCATAGCTGCATTTGAGTTACTAGCTCAAGAGAACAGAAAAAGAAAAGTCAACAGTAAAGCTCAAGGCAGCTGCTGAGCAGCGTCAGAAGTTGTATTACAGGAGTTAAATGCATAAAAATAACCAACTCAAGATATATGCTAACGTCTGGATGAAGCCCCCTTCCGCAAACCCAGGCATATCAGGATTTCAGCCTGCGTGTCAGCCTCCCAAAACTTCATCAGTGCTGGAGGCTGTGGAACTTGCTTCCCTGTAAAATCAACTGCTGAGCTGTTTGTAGAGTCCATCAATTACCATCTGTCTGTAATGCAGGGGAAGGAAGCCTGGGGGCTTCAAGATGCCACTTAAAAGTCACCATTTACTAGATAAGAAAGAATCATGATCTATCCAACTTAATGAAAGTAGGAGGGGATAATGGGAAGTCCAGCTGCAAGAAGGCCACAGCTAAAAAAAAGCTTAAGTCAAATGCTCAAGTTGAGTTTTACAGGATATTGAGGCTATATCACAGAAAGCCTTATAGCCATCTGTGGACACTTCCATCCATGAAGCATGGCTCTGAATCCTCATTTGCAGAAATGAACAGCAAAGCTTCCATTGACTTCAGTGGTGCCGGATTAGGTGTTACACAAATGTGAGCTTCATTCATCCATAGATAGAGACATGTGAAGGGGAATAGTGTAGAAGATCTTGGCCTCTAATCCAAGCTCTGCCAAAGACAAAAGCCTTGGTCTGTCTCATTCTGTTTGAAGCCTCATCTGCTTGAGCACAGCAATTAGCAAATCATTAATGGAGTGATCATGACGATTGAAATGCTGACCCGCTAGTTTTAGAATGTTGTGATTTCTAACGTCAGAAGATGTCAAGGCTTCAAAGAGAAACTGCTGAGATTGAATTTATTTGCAAATTCGGTTGCATTGCCTCAGAACGTAACAGGGACATTGGATTTTTCTCTCATTACAACAGGTAATTTGACCTCATCTTCCTCTGTATGCTGCTCCACAGTGCTTGAATCTTTACAACTGTTTTATTTGCTGTAACACGCTGGCCTGTTCCCATGACTTACACTTGCCTATATTTATTTCGTCCCATTCTGTAAGTTCCCCTATCTTCAAAGCATCTGACTAAGTGGGATTCTTCTCCCACAAAAGTCCATGCAATAAACAAACGTGTTAGTCTTTAAGTGCCCTGGGACTCCTTCTTTGTGTTATTCGCCGAGTATCATTATGTTTCTTGCCCCAGGTGAGTTTGTGCAATTTCCACATTATAGAACTGACACCCAGGCAATTTAGTGTGCATCATTCACAGCACTTAAAAGCAAAAGCAGCTAGAATTTTGGACTTTTAAACCAAAAAAATCCATGCAAACCTATAACATGAATACTATGCTTGATTCTCTGCAGACCACACAAAAGAAGGGCATAATGGAGATAGTCCAAAGCTGCCCTGTAACGTTGTGACCCTCTTATTTTTTTAATGTTTGTAATCATGCATTTCACACCTGCCTAATATATACAGGTAGTCCTCACTTAGTGACCGGGTTCCGTTCCTGAAACCCGGTTGATAAACGAATTGGTCACTAAACGAGGAGCAGCCCTTACCGGTATTTCAGGCATAATGTACTTTACTGGTAGTGGGTTTTTCAACCATCTGTAGATAGTTTTAATGTCACCTTTGCATCATTTATAACATTTTTAATATATATTTTAAATGTTTTAAGCTCTAATGTACTGAACTTAGTTTGCATAGTGTACTGTAAATATAGGTAATCTGAGAGAGTTGATGCGAGTTCTCGTACATCGCCATAATACCAACTCATCAGAGAGCCGGTCATAACTCTGAGGGGTCACTAAACGAGTAGGTCACTAAGTGAGGACTAGCTGTACTCTGAATTAGGCACTTTTTTTCAAATGCAGCTAATATTTTACCTCTGGAGCCTAAATCCCATTTGCAAAAGGCACTTTGGTGCATGGGGGCCCAAAACTTCTGATGGGATTTGTGTTGTTAAAAGTAAGAGCTTTGATGTCGGATCTTAGAATCAGGAGAAATGGAAGCTTTTCACCAGTGGGTCACTCACTGAAATCCAAAAAAGGCTAGTAACAATTAAGGCTGGGTGATCGTCAAAAATTTGAAAAGATCCAGATTTACTTTAGTCAGAGCAAAATATTCCTTGTTTAGCAACAGTAAATAGTCTTTAAAGAATCAGTTTCCTTGGACTCCAGTATAATCGATATTTAAGAGTCCTTACATGATAATTCATGGGCTAGTCTCTTTAGCAAATTATTTTTTTCCCCTTGCTTGCTATGGGAAAAAAAAATCAGTCCAATTATGACTTCCATGGCAGACTCAACTTACCTCTCTAATCATGATGTTGCTATCTGATGGTTGCTCAGAGGGTTATGTGAAATAAGTTGGGTGGGTTTTAGTTAAGCTGCTAATGGAAAGATGTAAGTATAACACAAACCACCATAATAATTGGCTCTGGTTGGTGTGCACTGTAACAGTCTCATCAAAAGGCAGCCAGTACTACATGGACACCTAGACTGTGTTATTTCCTACTGTGGGAATGGGACATGCTTAATGGCAGGAAACTTGCATTGCTGCTGTACAGGCCATTTGGCTATGCTCAGGGCAATCAATCCAGCATCTTTCACCAGTGCCAAAATTCACTTTAGAGGGAAAACAAAAAAGAAAAAAGGGGAGTGAACAAAGTGCTCTTTCAAAACAGATTAATCTAGTTCCTGGCAGGAGGGGACTAAATTAAGTAACCAGAGACAAGATGCTTGAAGAAAATACTAGAGCTGGTCCAGGAGGGTGGAGGGCAGGAGGAAGTGACTAGAGAAATGGAAGGAGAAGAGAAGTTTCCTTTGCAAACAAACAGCTGCAGATACATGGTCTCCCTCTCTCTCTTCTCCTCCCTCCTCATCCCCTCTGTAAATTTATTTCTTTTGAGCAAATAAAAATCCCGGAATTGCTTCATTTTACCCAACTTTCCTGCTTCTTCTAATTTCCTGAGATCTGAATCACCACCAATGTCATAATAAACACAGTGATCTTGCCATTGTAATTTGACTCCTCCTAGCAGGTGATGTTTCTAATCACCAAGCCATAATAGAAATATCCATACTGGGCCAGATGTTGAAGACTTTTATTTAATATTCAGGCAAACTCATGGACAAAAACAGAGAATAAAGCTTGCAAGGGCATGAAGTATCTGAAGGCTTATCACTCAAACTGGGGCAGATCTCGTTGGTGTTGCTACTTGGACATCTGGGACAGTCCTGGGCCCACAGAACTGGGCAGCTGGTGACATATAATGAGCACCCTTACAAATTTTCCCATCCAAAAAAAAGGACAATGCTGGCAAAACAGGGACAGGTGGCAACCAGAGCTCCGGGATACCCTAACTAGCACTGTGAACCCCTACAGTGGTGCAGAACCAGAGGATCAGGTTCAGCTAGTCTGTGGCTTTATACTTCCCCCAGCCCACACTGGCTGCTCCAGTGGAACAAACCTAGCAGGGTTAAATTCTGGATTTGGAAGGGCACTGCCATGCTGGAGGGATTGGCTGAGGGAAAGCATTTAGGGCATTGTACACGCAATTACTTTGTAGGCATTCACACCAGATCAATCACGTTGGGGCGGTGTGGCTGCTATGCAAAGGAGCCGCACCCTTTAACTTGCCCCCAGGCCTTAAATGGGAGCTCCCCAGAATGTGTAGAACAGAGCTTTGTCTCATACATGATAATTTCTCTTTTCTACATGAAAAAAATCATCTTTGCTGTGAATCTTTAATGATCTTCTAAATGTCACTCCATCACCAGCACTTGGTTCAAAAGGTCAGCTGTTAAAACAGTTACCCAAATCAGCCAGGAAATCTGTTTCTCCACTTAAGGGCAATTCTCTGTTAGTGGAATTCAAAACTAATTCCACTCATGTCAACCTACACCAGTATAACTTACTCAGGTCAGAATTTTGCCCTGAAACTGAAGACTGTAGGCCTCCTCACAACAAACGAGTTTCAGCCTGTTACACCAGAAGAAGTCACATGAAGGAGAGAAAGGGGAGGCAAGTTTCTGGGCCAGTGAGTCTATGATCTCTCAGACTGCCACGTTTGGGCCCAGATTGTGCCAGTTATCATAGCAGGCCGTGTGACAGGGACTTATATCTGCTAGGCTGAACCTTTTGTGGCTGATGCCATTTGTGAGGGGTTTTGTCTTCCTTTAACAAAGAGCCTGGTAATTCAACTGAAATCACAATGCAGAGCCAGGTATTTGAGATACAACACTGACTCCTCTCGAAGGGGAATAATTCTACATAAGAATTTTATTACCAAGTGCAGCATGATGGTAACCTGAAAACAAACAACTTATGTATACCTCCCACAGCATCTGAGCACTGCATGATTTTTCATGGTCTTCATCCTTCCCCCATGAAGTGGGGAAACTGTTATTCCTGTGGGGAACTGAAGCACAGTGATAGTAAGTGACTTAAACCCCATCCCAGAAGTCATCTGTGGTGAAGCAGAGAACTGGACCTGACTCTAACGTGCACCCTAACCATTGTGTCATCCTTCCTTTCTGAGAAAGAGGGCTCAGAGAAGTGAAGCCAATGGGAAAGCATAACTCAGTGGTGAGTATTCAGAGGATATAGGATCTAATCCTGCTCTGGCAATGGTCATGCCACTCAGTTTGCCTGTGCCTTTGTCTCCCCACCAAGACAACAGCAATACATGCTTCTGTAAAGCACTTTGAGGAGTACAGATGAAAATTGCTATGCAAGAGATAAAGTGTATTATTACACCTTGTCTGTGTTTGGGCCACTGCTTAGGGATCTTATCAGCACAGTGATTCTGTAAGAAGATAGTTTCCAAAATACGAGTGTCCAAGTCTAATCTTTCTGAATGCTCCTGCGTAATTATAGATAAAGGACACTGAAACAAGATCAACGTCAACAAAAACAAGCATTAAAGATGCACTTCAGCCAGAACAGATTATTTGTGTGTTTGCCAAATTTCTGACTGGCTCTTGTTGGCTACTGTGATGACTTTCCTGTCATCATGGTTATCTTGCAGCACAGAGCTACATCGTCAGTAGCTGTTATAATGTAGTTATCCACCCAGAAAGAACCTCCCAACGCTAACAAACATTTTGTAAATCTCTTTTACAGAAAGTAGGGTCTTTTGAATATTTACTGCCTTAAGTTTCAGCTTCTAATTTTAGCCTTCCTTAATGACTTTTTTCTGTCATTGAGAAAGGACTGTGATCACATTAAAATACTCCACATTATTGCAAGTCTGTCACAACTTAGGCACAGATACCAGAGACAAATGTGTCAAATGTTAATTTCAGAAATAAGATAAGTAAGTTATCCATTAAATGTCCCCATCTTTGTTTTGCGGATTGCTATGTATGCAGATTCATTTTTCATTTCTGAAGGGAATTGATGTTTGATTCTTTCAAGACCTGCCTTATTATACACTGCACAAAGCAGATGTGAAGTTTGCAATTGTATACTTTGTGTCAAACGTTCCTCTTTTAATATAGCCAATTAACTCTGAATCCTACTTGCCTTTGAAACGCCATTGAAATAGTACATTTTCTGAGATATCGGTTGCGCAAATTGTTAAATATCAGTGACAAAAGAACTTCTTTAGCACAAATGAATTAAACCGAATCTCCAAAGCAGCTTATCCAAGAAAAAGGATGCAAGATCTCTCCCTTTACTACTTTGGTTGAAATGTTTATTAAAGCTAATAAAATTGTGGCAATCTGTCATTTTCCTAATGAAAAAGGAAGAAGCTATTTCTACAGCTGATGACATCTTTGAATGCAGCGAGTAACCTGGTGGAGTCCATGTTACTTTGGCCTCTTATAACGTTTAGTTTTTAAGAAACAGGCTAACTGAGGAAAACTGGTTAAAATGATAACAAGAACATATTACTAGTTGCATTAAGGTGACTCACAGTCAAGTGGAAAGGGTCTGTTGAGAGAGGTCTTGCAGGGATCCACACCCACTCAATATCTTCATCAGTGGTTTAGATAATGGCATAAACTCAGAATACACTTAACATTTGTGGAGGACATCAAGATGAGAGAGCCTGAAAGAGCTTTTGAGAATAGGATTAAAATTCAAAATGATTTGGACAAACTAGAGAAATGGTCTAAAGTAAATTGGATGAAATGCAATAAAGGACAAACGCAAAGTATTCCACTTAAGGAGGAACAATCAGTTGAATACATACAAACTGGGAAATAACTCCCTTCGGAAAATGTACTGCAGAAAGACATCTGGGTGTCATCATGGATCACAAGATAAACAGGAGTCTGTAACGCTGTTGCAAGAAAAGCAAATGTTCTGGGATGTATTAGCAAGAGTGTTAAACAAAACATGAGAAATAACTTTTCCACACTACCCTGATTAGGCCTCAGCTGAGATATGTTGTCCAATTCTGGGCTACGTATTTCAGGAAATGTGGACAAACTGGAGAAAGTCCAAAGAAGAGCAACAAAAATTATCAAAGGTCTAGAAAACATGACCTATCAGGGAAGGCTGCAAAAATTGGGTTTGTTTAGCATGCAGAAGAGAAGAGAGAGGGGAAACATGATTGCAGTTTTCAAGTACATAAGAGGCTATTATGAGGAAGGAGAAAACGTGTTCTCAACCTCTGAGGAGAAGATAAGCAGCAGGGGGCTTAAATTGAAACAAGAGTGTCTTAAAATGAGCCATTGGGAAAGAATTCCTGTCACAGTAGTTAAGCACTGGAATAAATTCCCTAAGGAAGTCGTGGAATCTCCATGAAATTTTTTAAAGCAGGTTAGACAAACACCTGTCAGGGTGGTCTAGATAATTCTTTGTCCTTCCCTATGTGCAGAGGCCTGGACTAAAGTGACCTCATGAGATCCCTTCCAATCCTAGGATTCAATATGTTCAAGATGAGTCAACGTAGCTTTTGTAAAAAGAAATCATGCCCTCAGCAATATCTTGCAATTCTTTGATGGTGTAAAACATACGGAAAAAAGGATGACACACTAGATATAGTGTACTTGGATTTTCAGAGAGTCTTTGTCAAGGCCCCTCAAAGGCTTAAAAGCAAAGTAAGCAGGCATGGGATAAGAGGGAAAGGCCTCTCACTTATTATCAACTTCTTAAAAGAGAGCAAAAGACAGGATAAATAGTCTGGTTTCACAGTAGAGAGTGAAAAACAGCAAGGTCCCCTGAGGATTTGTACTGGGCCCAGTAATGTTGCAAAGTTGGTAGACAATACAATTATTTTAGAGAGTTAAGTTCAAAGTTAACTGAAGCCTTACAAAGGGATCCCACAAAACTGGGTGACTTGGTAACAAGATGGCAGATGAAAGTCAATGTTGATAAATGCAAAGTAAATGTACATAGGAGAACAGAATCACAACTAGCTGTATAAAATGATGGCGATAGCTTAGCTCTTACCCTTTATGAAAGGGATCCTGTGCAGTTGGTGGACAGTTCTCTGAAAACACTACTCATTCTGTTTCCCATAAGCTGGGAATGGGTGACAGGGATGGATCATGCAATGATTGCCTGTTCTATTAATTACCTCTGAAGCACTTGGCAATGTCCAATGTCAGAAGGCATCATATTGGACTAAATGGATGTCTCATGGTCTTACTCAACAGTTGCAGTTTCACCACAGGATGTTCATTCTTATGCTTGCTTACTTACTCTTGAGCAAGGTCATCTCTCTTTTCTGTTACCTAGAGATGTTCCATGTTATAAGCAGAGAGCAGCACAAGAAAGCAAGGTCCCTTCACTTAGGCTCCGAAATGCATGGGGCAAGATAACGACTGGCCCTTCATCAGGGGCGCAGATGGAGAATGCCAGGTATAGCAGGCCTCTGGGTTTGATACTCAGTTCTGTCCCTGACTTGTGTGACCGTGAGCAAGTCAACCAACCTCCCTGGCCCAGATCCCCAAGGGAATGCAAAGCTTCTAGCATCCTCTCAACTGTCCCTGAACAGCAAGCCTTCACTCTTCACTGGTGCAACCATCACCAAGACTACTCACATTTAGTCCCCTTATACTGAAGCAATGGGAGGACAAGACAGTTCAAAGGATGCAGGTGTAATGTAATTGTGACAAAAACCAAGATGCCTCCTGCTGTCACCTCTCCTCTTGGCCTCATACACCACCACAAACCACGAGTGACAGCCAGCTCAGTGGCAAAAGACTTGAGGAAGGCTCAAGTTCTGTCTTACCTCAGTGTGTGTTTCCACATCTAGTTTATAAATTCCCTGGGAAGGGGGGTTTATACAGAGAAGAGACTAACACTGAAGTATAGCCATGAAAATGGTACCATTATAATTACACAGACCTGCTCAGTCAATAAGCCATTAGGGAAAACGCACTCGCTCCTGCCTACTTTGTTTCTCTATGTTCCCCCTGTGGTGCTCAGAATGCTAAGAGAGAGTAGTATATTTCAATTACCTTCGCTTGCCGTATATGGGAGGCCTTGGTATCACCGCACCAGCAGGCTATTCAAGATGACAAGTGCATTCTAAGCAGGCTGTGAACTCAGCCCTCATCCACCTTATTAAGACCCTTTATTTTCCTTTCTAAGCTGGGTTTTCTACCTCTTCACTGCAATGTTTCTCATGGACATGATCTCTGGCAGAATAAATGTGAATAGAGTATGTAATCTTTGAGAGAGAGAGAGAAGAGGACACAGTGGGTAGTGTGTCCAGAATTTCATTGAACTTAATTGTTAGAATTTAAGGAATTGATCCTGTATGCATAATCATGTGAGCAGTCCCATAGAATTATTCATGGGAAGAGTATTTGAATGAGTAAACGTTGCAGTATTGGGAAGGGGGACTGTCTCATTTCGATACCTAAATAATTTACAAAATGACATAGTATACAGTTCTACAATAAATGGGTAGAATCATTCTCCATATCCACATGTGGAGAGACCCTCTTCTACATCTCATCCCTCCCAAAGAGAAAGGATGGAGTCCCAGGACATGAGGAAGAACTCTGTCTCTAGGTTGGGGCCCAGCATGGGAAAAAGTAGATTGAGATGAGTTGAAACACCATTGTTCTGCCCCACCTCACTGATCTTATGAAGATTATGGGCTACATTGTCTTTCCTATGGAGCCCTCTCATTAAGGGAATTATGGGATCAGCTATCGTGTCTCTGGTACTGCAGCTCTACTAGAGGGGGAATGGGACAGCTAAGAACACAGAGCTGGAGTGGATGAATACAGCTTCCTGCTCTATAAAACTGATCTGAAAATGGAGCAGCTTTTCTCCTTATATGCCTCACCACCCATTAGTAAGATTATGTATAGACTAAATTATTGCCTAACTTATATCTGTGCAACCCCACAGTGTGATGGAAAGCATCATTTGAAGACAATGCAGCTAAACTTAACTGGTTCTGCTTCATCCTTGTAAACCAGATTTAGTGCTATATAGCATGCGCACATGCATGCAGGAGATAGGAGATGAGATTTCTGGAAAGAAACGTCAAGAAAGTAGGGAGGAAGCATACAAGCTGTCAAGAAAAAAGTTTTTAAATTCAGTGTTGATCTTTGTTTTCCTGAAGGACTTAAAGCAATAGACACAATCATGCTAATTGGCAGAATATTTCATAAAGGTAGCGACTGTTGATCCCTCCTGGAGGCAAACAGCTTGAAGACATTACACTCTCCACAGAACAGATGGACTCCCTTACAAGAAATTTCATAGAAAAATACATAATCCTATAACCAGTGTCTTGGTAAACAAGTAATAACTTCTCGATTATATAGCCACTCTCTTGAGTTCAGTTGTCTGTGTTTAATATTGGCAATTTAAAGTACACAAGAGTCTCAGAAATTCACTGATTTATCCCATTTCCCAGCAAGTCAAATAAAATGGATCTTTCTGCTTTCCCCTGTTCATTTTCTTCTATAGTTATAACTATATCAAAAATTAGACACTTTCCTCATTCTCGGAAATCACATGGCAGTCCATGGAGTTTTCATAAGAGCCTTCTTTCTCACGCATCACAAGCCGACCCTTAGACCGCCCAGCCACGTAACAGCTGCATTATTGAGGGCAGCAAACAACTGCAGCCCACCCTCTGGTCTTCTAGTTGTTCCCTCCTCTTCCATGCAGTCCACCCACTGCATTGCTGGTTCACTACCATATTGTGAAAACTGAATGGAGTCAAATTTCTTGCATTATGGCAGCTGTACCAGCCAGGAGCCTGTTCCGCCCAGTAACAGCCCAGGCTCTTTAAGACGCACCTTGCAGTTTTGTTTCATTTAAGCACTTCTTAGGGAATTTTTACGTCTCTAGGTTATTTAAACCAAAGCATTTCTAATCACACAGCAACTGCCTGTATTAAAGGGTCTGATTCTGCCACCCACACACTGAATAGTGCCTCACTATGAGATTTCCACTGAAATCAATAGTGCCTCTGCCAAGAAGCCTCAGTTAAAAAAAGCACTTCAATGTATGCAGTTAACTTGTAGCACAACACAACACACATGCTTAAGTTCTTTGTAGAGCTTAGCCCCAGGTATTACTCACCTTGAGCAAGGGTGGAAGAAGCGGACCAGGAGTCAATAGCTAAAAACCAAAAATTGCTTCTTTCTAACATGGCTCTTAAACCCCACCCTTAGAGGACATGCAAGTTTTACACTCAGTTACTTAGGACAAATTGCATCCCATAACCACAGGCTGTTCCAGAAAACAACAAGTAAATTAACTAAATTAAAGCAAAGAATGGAGAGACTGCCATAGAAATGAAAAGCCGTGTTCCACCAGTCTGAAAGAAGGGCTGTACGTTGGTCAAAGCAAAAGTTAGGAATGGATGCATTGTGTCCACATTTGGAAATGTTTGCTACATAGGCATATTTTAATGAGGGCCAACACGTTACCAAGTTCATCTAGGTTTGTTTGTTTTAAACTAGATCACTTTATTTGCAGAGGCAGGGCAGCTCCAATTACCATGCTAAGAAAGAGCAACCCCAAAAAAGTAAATTTCTGCCTGTTTTTCAATCCTTGCAACCTACACATGGGTCTTTAGACATTATGGAAAAAATCCTTCTAAAGAATATAGGAGTGAACAATGCTCAGCAATGCTATTAATTTATTAAAGCTAAGGCTTGCTCATATATCCAGAGACCAAACATGTACAGGGGAAAAAAAAAAATCAGTGAAGAATTTGCTTCATTAGTAATGGGTAAGTGCTCAGAGGCTGGGAAGTCCCAATACAGAGAAAGGGGAGATAATTTCAGCTCCTGTAGGGACAAGCAGATGTTTGTGGCTGGTTTTACTTTGACCTTTTTGGTTTGTGGAAGGGATCTGAAATCTATTTAAATGAATTAATAGAGAAGAGATTCATGGAAGAAATGACCTTTGTTAATGCAATGGAGAGAACAAACAAACAAAAACGGGGTAATTGGAAAATGAGTGTTGGGGGTTTATTTCAAGGAGGGAAGATTAACTGCTCTGTTGTTTTCAGGTTACCAAAATGAAGAATTAATTATATTATTTCAGAACATGGTTTGGAGCCAGGCTGCCTGACTCCAGGTTTGTGACACAGCTGCAATTCATGGGGAGACCACACAGCTGCAAATCTGAGCAAGAAGGGTTCATTTGCATTCTAAAGCAGTGTTTCCCAACCCGTGTGCCCTCAGGGCCGAGCAAGTGTGCCAGGGAAACTGTTTGGAAAACTATACCAAGAGTTCTGGATTGGCTCACGAATATTCATGTGTTCATTTGGAGGCTGTTTGGTGGTGTCCCTCAAAATAATTAAAGGTATGCCATGGCAGAGAAAAGGCTAGGAACCACTGTTCTATAGCAGAGCAGATGGGAAGCTAGTTTGAACAAACTCTTTTGAGCTCACCGCGTTTAATTAGTAAAACAAACAAACAGGGAGTCCCGTGACATTTAAAGACTAACAAATTTATTTTTTGCCTGAGCTTTCACAGAAGTAAATCTCACTTGAACATGGGGAAACTTACAGAATGGTAGGAAATAAAGGCAGGGAATTTATTTCCTACCATTTTGTAAGATCCCCCATCTTCAAAGCATCTGATGGAGTGAGATTTTCTCCCACGAAAGCTCACGCAAAGAATAAATTTGTTCGTCTTTAAGCACCACAGGACTCCTTGTGTGTTTGTTTTACTGAACTAGACTGACACAGCTACCCCTTTGGATCTTGGCAATATGTTTAGGTGATGCACAGGCAAATGCTGTTACCAGGGATTGCTGCTTAGCTTCTTGTAAGGTCAGTGTTCTCTTCACCACAGCAAAAGCATCAATGGGACACCAGGTTCATCTCCCTCTCTTCTCGTAGGGCTAAATTGTTGCCTTTAGTCACAACCATGGATGACTAAGGAGGCAGAACAAACAAGGAGTCCTGTGAGGCATAAAGACTAATAAATATTTGTTTAAAACTAATAAATATTTATTAATCTTGAAGTGCCACAGGACTCCTTGTTTGTTTGTTTTACCAAACTAGGCTAACACAGCTGCCCCTTTGGATCTAAGGAGGCAGAACTGTAGCCTGGAGATCTCAGTGCTACAGAGAAATAGCAATCTGAGACCCCTTTTAAGGAGTGCATCAGTGCAGCATCACCTTCCCCCAAACATCTATGGGGGGCTGTTTTTCAGAGGAAAGACCAGGACTCCCTGTGCTTCCTGCACCTTCGACCCCTCTTCATGTGTCGCTCCCAGTGAAGAAGGCTGCAGGAATGGATGGAACTAACTGCTCATACGCTTTCCAAAGCACAGGAGAGCTGCCTGACGCAGCCATAGGCTTTGCAGAAAGCGGGTAAAAGTTTCTTAATTCCACCCTGCGCAGCCTAAGTGTTTACCACAATCCAGTGCTTATCTGCAGACTGACACAAAGCAAGAATTAGCAGGAAGCACCCTCAGACAACAGAGTAGGAGTAAATAATGGAGAGTTATTTCTCCTAGTCACAGACGACAGCCACATTAATGTGTCCACAGACATTCATGTCCCCTCATAAGTCCCTATCAAAAAAGCCTATAGAATATACCAAATCATGAAGGATTCTCAGAAGGAATACCAAAATAAAGCCAATACACGGGAGTGTATGGGTATATCCCAAGTCACCATTTGGCCTGTAAATTCTGGCATGTTGATTGTTATTGCTCTCCCGTGTTCAGCACATTCAAGCTGTCACTGCTAAAGAGATAAAAGCAATTTTTGCAGCATTCTGGGTCTGTTTTAATGACAGAATGGATCAGGTTTCAAATGTCAGATGCAAAACTGCATTGTGTTACAGCCGTCAGTATGGTCCCAGAAACAAGAAAGCACTGATTTGGAGAATTATTTCATCCCATTGAAGAGATTTTTTTTCAGTTGGGGAAAAACATGATGTATTCAGCTATTAAATTCCCAGAGGCCATAGGGATTCTGGAGAGTACCTCACAGGTTTCTGGAGAGCAGCAACTGAGACCTCATGGAAACCTATACAGGACTGGAGATTGTTACTTTTTAAAAACCTCATTTGCAAGGATTCGAATGCAAATCTCTTGATGTTCTAGTAAAAAAAGCAAAGCAGCGAAAGCCAAAATTCCAACAAGTTTCATTTTAAACTGATGGGCAGAAGTTTTTATTCACAAGAAATACACACTCTTTTTCAAATACAAGCCCCCCCCCACCAGTCACTTATATCCATGCATTCACATTATGCTTGGGCAATTGGCAAGTGAGTTTAACTCTTCTGCATGTGTAATATACCATGTAGCAACCCTCTCTACCCAGTGATGCATGCAGTGGGTGATGACTACTTACAGCTACCAGATCACAAAAAGCAAGGAGTCTTGTGGCACTTAAAGACTAACAGATTTATTTATTGCATGAGCTTTCATGGGAGAAAATCCCACTTCTTCAAACACTTTGAAGAGATGCTTTGAAGCATCTGACAGTGGCATTTTCTCCCATGAAAGCTCATGCAACAAATAAATCTGTTAATCTTCA
Organism: Podocnemis expansa; assembly: GCA_007922195.1. Classification (NCBI taxonomy): domain Eukaryota; kingdom Metazoa; phylum Chordata; order Testudines; family Podocnemididae; genus Podocnemis; species Podocnemis expansa. Next base: position 1,756,553 of record ML682133.1, read on the forward strand.
AGTGCCACAAGACTCCTTGATTTTTTTGCTTTGCTAGACTAACACGGCTGCCCTTTTGAAACTACCAGATTATGGAGTTTCTTCTTCAACTCAAGTGGTAGGGACCTGTGTTCTTGGTGGTGGTAATCTTGAGTTCACACCTCATTGATCAACGGGGTTGCTACACAAGGGTTGTGTCTTCTTGACAACTCAATATAAGATGGAGTTGGAGGGCAACAGAATCTGGGATTATGTGGCCCTAACACCGTCCCACAAATAAAGCATGGAAGGGCCAAGACCTGTATTCCAGCTACTGATTGTTCCATGGCAGCAGACTTGGGGGGAGGAGGGTTGCTTCTCCATGTTTCACCTAAATAAAGCCTAGCCACCAACCCAACTTTATGCAAATGAAGTTAATTTCACCCAAATGTAAGAAAAATTCACTCTCACTTCATACAAAGTTTCACTCCATGTCCAACAATCCAAGTAAGAGACTTTGTTTCATTTCTAGGGCACACTTTTAAGAAAGATGTTTTGTATGGCTGTACCTCTCCCTTACCAAGAGCAGGAGTTACACTGCTCAACCCAGCAAATCTTTATCAGTGGACACCTGAGAACTCTTCCCCCCTCCTTATTGCACGGGAAAACTGTAAAACTTACACAAAAGATATCTGCACGTAGGAGAGGAGAGATTTTTGCCAGGGTGATTGCAAGCCCTTCTTCCTTTGCCCAACAGGAACATTTTTTAAGCTTAGAAAACCCCTCACCCAATTCCAAAGGTCAACCAAGTCAGAAATTAAACAGAAACTGAACAGCTTCCTTGTCTCAGGATCATCTTCAGCCTATTATTGCATGTTATTTTGTCAACTAAAAAGTTTCAGATTTTCCAGCTCTGTGCAGTTATGAAGATTTAAGCATTCATGTTTTCTCTGTAGCTACATCAATGACGGATTAGATTAATGCAGACTGGATGGGAAAAGACCTCTATCCTCACATTGTGCTCCCTTCCCAACAGACCAGGGTCGTCCTCCTGTTGGCATTTATGGACCCATGGCACACCATCCAAAAATATGCAACACTGACAGATTTGAGTTTTAAAAGAAACCTCAGTAAATTCATTAACTGCCAGGCTGACATCTGGCTTGCACATACATGTGACTGTCTTGGGAGCCTATAGGCTCCTACAGCCCTGGCAGTTTCAGGTGGTATTGCTATTGGATGGGAGACTCTGAGGAACAACTTACTGTTGGATGCTGTGAGAAGTGTTGCTGAGGATCTAGCAGGTAGCATCTTCTCTTCAAGCCGATGCTAGTACCAACGCCGTCGGGGCCCCCTTGTACAAGTCTGGAAATGGAGGCACCTCAGCAGTCCCATCTGTAAAAAGGACAAAAGCATTCTTCAGTGCCACACTGAAATTCCAGCTCCCAAACAAGACTGCCGGGGAAAGCGAGGGCTGTAGGAGCAGGAATCTTGTTTTAAAGTAAATGCCAAGGATCTAGTAATGTCTAGCACCAATCTAATCCACAATAAGATGGATACATCCCCAACCAAATATTTGCCTTTGTGTACACATTAATATAGCACATAAACCCTGGACCTCTTCTGCAGTCTCACTCCATTTTTAAAACACCCAGACACAACAATTCTCCATTCCTTGCTATCCTCCATATAAGAATGGGAAATATGAGTTCCGTGCCTGGATTATTCATATAGACAAGCTGTCACAGGGAGCTCAGTGACGTCCTACAAACACTTCTTGCTACGGTATCCCATCCAAGCAAAGCCATCTATAGTTGACACAATCAGTTGCCCAGGGAACAGTGTTCCTTAAAACATTTATGTAGGCTTCAGGCACACAAACTGGGAAGGATGGCAAAGAGGTTTGTTCTCATTCTCTTTTATGTCCCAATTAAGTAATGTACTATTTTAGAAGCCTATGCATATTAAAATACAATATAATGAAGTCCCATGGTTTTGTTTGGTACCACAAGTCTGCAATCATTTCAGGGATAGACTCTCCAGAGTACATTTTTATGCATTTTAAGGTGTTTCTTGGTCTGGCGAACACAGGGAATTATTATGGGAACACCTCTAAAATGAAAAAGTTGAGTGCTGATTTTGTAAGACTGAGCTGACATGTAGAGGGTCATGGTAAAAGGGAGCGATGTGCTGTTGTGTGAATATTTCACTAAGCAGAGTATAAAATAACCTTCTTGGGCTATGTGAGCCCAATAAATTTCACAAGTTAATCAGCAGGAGATTGCCCAGGGAATAGACCAATTGCCGCAACATTTTCACAAGAGCCAGGGGGTGTTAATCTTAGCTGGCTAGCCTGCATATTGGAGGAATGGTCAGCTTAGGTGAAATTTAGCCCCTGTAGAGAAGAACAAAGCAAGCCCTGTGTAATGCTTACAGTTCACTGCAGCTCTCAGAATAGAGCTGGCAGTTCGGTAGAGCATATGCCGCGTACCCTGTGGTGAGTGTCACACATTCTGATTTGAGTCAGTCGTCAGTCTCTAGCGTGCATGTGCACCAGTGTCCTCAGATCTATGCAATGTCAGGTTAGATCTTTCACATGTGTCCTCAGTGCATCAAGTTCCTGCTGAGAAAAGCATCTCTCCTCCTGGAATGCAGCTAGACTTTCCATCAGAATTGAAAAAGGGATTGCAGAGGCTGGGGAGATGGCAGGAAAGGTTTCTTGGCTTACTGCTCAGTCATGTTCCCCGATGTGGGGAATGGTGTTTTACATGAAGCCAAGCTTCTGCCAGCAGTCAGTATGGTCTAAGATCTGTATTATGACCATCTGTACAGATACACACTTGGGATTCAGGTGGTGTGCACTGACAAGACTTCTGGTGTATTCATTTCACCATGCACAAACACCTCCCCTTTGTCTATACTGTACACGAAGACACTCGTATAATTCTCACGAGCGCTGAACATACTTTTCTGGGTTAAGATGTTAAAGGAAATTTCTGTATGGATGGGTGCAATCCCCTGGTAATTTCCATAAGAGCAGAGATGGTAACCCATGTCCAGGGGAAACAATAATCTGAGTAATAAGATTCCTCTGAACTGAATTCCCACATAGTTTAAATGCTGCACATTTCTGTGCTGAGCTGCTTTATGGTGTCTTGTTCAACAGCTGCCAAACTTCACCCTCGGGGTGACTTGAAGCAGCATTATATAAATGTATGATTGTCACCACTGCAAAAATAAGCAGGACTTTCAGATTTCTCTTCCCTTCAGCTGTCTTCATGACACAAAAATCACTATTTCTTAATAGTATCGATGTCCCGCTCGCCTTCTCAATCTGGAGTTTAAGCATTTGCTCCAAGTAACAGAGGAAGAAGAGGAGCATGAATGTTATGTTGTTGTTAAATATTAGAAGCTCAGTGAGAATGCCAGACATCAAGTAACGTCAACAGCCCGGCTATTCTCCTTCATACCATAAACAGAGATGGAGAAATGTCTACCCTGTCAGTCACTCTTTGATGCTAATTCCACAGAGGTCCAGCACTGCAGTGCTTATACACAACACCCACTGTACTCTGCTGCTCCTCAAATCTGTGCTGCAATGTCACCAGCATGCCAAAGCTTTTGCACCTACCTCTGGCTCATTCCTTTCTTGATTCACCATGGCTGGGCTTCAACATCACAGGAGAGCCCCAATCCACCATCCACCCCTTGTGTGCCACTGACATCCCAGTTAAGCCCTATTTGGAAGTTAGCACACAGGTACTGCACAGACCTTCCATACAGGGGTGACTTCCACTTAGTTTTGTCTCAGATATATGTATGCCTTTTAACAGAGCAAGTGAGGATGTCCATCTATTACAGGGGTCTCAAACATGCTGCCCCTAAAGCTATTTCCTGCAGCCCTCAACAACACTTTTGTTACTGATATTTGCAATTTTGTATGAAAAGATTTCAGTGGTGCGGCCCTCAGGCTGACGTACTAGTCCTCATGAGGCCCTCATGGTGATTTGAGTTTGAGATCCCCGATCTATTACATGCCATCCAGGTTAAAACCTTCATAGTAACAGAGGCACTTCGCTTCCAACACTAAACTATGATCAGCTATCAAAATGTTCTCTTAAGTGCTAACTGGGAAGGGGTTATACACGAGGGGAGCCCAGGCTCCCCCATATAGCATAGGTGATCTGAAATAGAGCTATTTAATTTTTTTTAAAAGGCAGAAACTACTTATTTATAAGGATATAGCCTTTTCCACACCACAGTAAGCTTGGGGAGAAAGGGGTCTCTTTTGGTTGCTGGCAAGTATTTTTGAGTTGTTTGCTTTTTTTTTTTTTAATTCTTGTGTGTACAAATATAAGGAACTGTGAAGAAACAAACAACAATGATAGTTTTGGGCCTCTATTTAACCTCCTCTAAATATTTACCTACTTCCATAAATATACCTGTGATTGTTTTACATTTTTCTTAAATAAAACAATCACAGCAGACACTAAATGCCTTAAATATTTCTTAGGCTTCCAAATAAAAATATATGTCCTTATCAAGAGCAAGTCAGAGATGCAGTCATGAATATTTAACATGCAGTCATCTAAAGATTTTAAAAGTGGCCCCTCTGTCTCCCCATAAGCCAAGTCTTGTGGGATTTTTTTTTCAAATAAAAAGAAATAAAATACATTAAAACTAAGACGTTACGTACTTGGAGTAGTAGTGAACACCAAATACAGCTTGCTTTACCTATTAGCATAACCTACCTATAAGTAAAGCCCCAGTTTAATTTTATACAATGTTCTTGCAATAGACCTCTAAGGCTCTGTGCAATACTAAACAGACAGCATGTGCTGTTCCCAGGAGGATATACGCCACAAGAAACTAATTAAACCAAAGGATGGATTTAAAGCTATGGTAAGGCTCACACATACATTGCTACCACTTGTAAGGCAATGAGGAAAAAATGATCCCTGGGGCATTGTCTGTACATCACCAACCAAAGCAAGTGTCTCTTTTTGAATGTTTGGCTCAATAGCAGCTCAAAACAAGAGAAGTTTTGTAGTATATTATCCAGTGGACTTTCCAGGTAGACAGTCTAATGTCAGTGCCTGACTTATTCTCTTTCTTATGGACTTTAAGAAATTGCATTTCATATTGAAAACTCTGCTCCATGGAGTTTGTGCATAGCTGGACAGGGCACTTTTCCTCAGAGGAAAAGTGCAAACAATTCAGAATCCCTGGTAACAACCAAAAGAAACCCCTTTCCACAGCACAGTAAGTTTGGAGAGAAAAGGCTACATCCTTATCAATAAGTGGTCACTTGTCCTTTGGTTTTAAGATGAAAGAGCATCTCAGAGCGGATGTTCAGCTAGTGCATGCATCACAAATTATAGGTGCTTCGGCCAAAAGTGTTCTGAACTATCAAATGACCCCATGGATGCTATTGGATGAACTTCAGATACCTAGCTAATAACTTGCATGCACAGTTACTGTGATTGTATCTGCAACTGAACTAAATGATCACTCAAATTATGGGCTAGCATTTAAGCACAGCCTTGCACTGAGGAGACAAAGATGCAGGATGACATTTTGACCCACCAGAAAACAGGATGACCCCTTGACTTTCAGGTTCAGAACTCAACTAGCCCTTTATGGGGTGCAGCTTGTTTCCTCTTGCCCGTGTAGCCACCTCTACTGCCCAGTGGAAAAGGTGGCAAGCAGAACCAGGCCTCTGGTCCCAGGAGAACAAGAACACAACAGCCCATTGTGTCCCTGAGCAGGCAAGGTGTGAGGCTCTGCCTACACTAACAGCAGCTGAACATAACAGGGTGGTTCATTGTCCCCCCTGCCTTCCCTGCCATTGTGCAAATGGCCTGATGTGTGGCATTTTCCCGTGCATGCCTGGAATACTGCCACTCACCAGCAGCCAAGTCCGGTGTCAGGCTCCCAAAACCCAAGAGATTTGTTTAAATAATGAAATGTGGCTTATTTATATGTATTCCCTTCTGTCTGAGATTGTTCTGCAGTAACATGACTCCTGGAACTGGGGCTGCAAGACCCCCCCCCCAATACTGCAAGACTTATAGCACTTGCCCCATGAAATTGAGTGTTTCGTTTCATGTATCTTTGTCTGAAAACCTAGCTGGAAATTCTCACAACAGTATGCACACTCAGACAAATGCACCACCAGGAAGAGAGAGAAAGTGGTGACAAAGAATTACCTTTGTTAGTGGCTTGGTATTTCTGGGATTTATTTGGGAAATGAGAGAGAAGCTCAGCACTTTAAACATTAAAAACCATACATAGTTTATGACCTGCCCCCCCATATAATCTCAGAAAATTGGTTTGTGCCCAGCTCTAGTTTACAGCCAAGGTTTCACTGAACTTCTCTTTTACACAGGCCACTTTTAAAGACTTCTTACAAAAATGCCTTTGGATTCATGTTGAATTTATTAGAGCTAATCAAAAAATTCTTTTGATACAGTCCCACATGACAGTCTCAGAAGCAAACTAGGGACAAGTGATTTGGGTGAAATCACTGTAAGGTGGACGCACAGAGTAGCAAGACAATTTTTAGGCATTCTAGCTCTTCATATTTACAGTGCTGTTTCTGAACTACTGCTGAAAACACCACGCAAATGGACACAGCAAATTGTAGGGCTTCCAGCTAAGTAAGAATAGAAATACACAAGCTTCCTGTGAGTTCTCTGGGTTAATGCTGTCCCTTAAGTAACTGACTTATGTATATGCAGAACAGAGAGTTGCTGATAAAATCAGCTATAAATTCTGTTAAATAAAAGTAATTATGGACCATGCTTGTCAGCAATAAAATCCATCAGCCGGACACACACAAAAACACAAGCACCATGGTATCATTGAAGATGAATGCTAATGTGCCAAATTGCCAGACTGAACCTAATTGCTCTTTTTTATCTTCATTAAACGATAAGCAGCAACTGGAGTGGTTCTAGAGACCCTGGATCTGCACAGGAACTTAATCTACAGTGAAAACCGCCACATTTATTTCTTGTAGAGGCAACCTTGCTGGGGCCTGCTTTTTGTTTCTCTGTCCTGTGCAAAGCTCCAGCTCTACTTTTACATCAGATGTTTGCCTGATGGGATAACATGGAGTCCTCAGACTAGAAAACACACTTGTTGCCTCTATATAAAGGCCTAAGAGCAAACTCTGAAAGACCAAAGAAGCTTTTACTCCTTTTCTTTTCTTATGTATCTTTTGCAACTTTGGTAATCTTTATTTCAGAACAAAGATACCATACAGCTACTTACAATTTCCATGGCAACACCCCGCAGAGCCTTCAGGTTGATAAAAACCCTGCAAATCCATGTTACTTTAGTTAGGTTAGTTGGTGCAGAAATTACACACTACTACTCACAAATAACTCTATAATCTTTGTAATGCTTTCTGGGTAAAAGAGTAATGGCCTGATTTTTAGACCAGCTATGCATTGGCTTCCTTCTTTGTGCCTCTAGTTTCAGACACACAGATAATTGCAGACATCTAAATTGACTAAAATGTATCTAAGAAGCAGATTTGCAGGTGCATTTAAGTACTTAGACATCTAAATGACTTCAGAGGAGCCTACAGATGATAGTGAGCCCAAAATCGCACCTGCAATCATTTGTGCTGTTGAGTTGAAGATAGGAAAAGGAGGCTGCTGTTTAAAAATCCAATCCTATTTGTACCCAGAGCTGGGGAAATTATATGAAGATGTCACAAGTAAATGAATCCATCTCACCTGTGCAACTTCCACCTCACACTTCTGTTTGTTTTTCATGGGTATTGGTGATGTGGTCTAATGGATAGGGCACTTGCTTTGGGCATCACACTACTTTGCTTCTAGTATTCAGAGCTCTGCCACTTAGTGACTTTAGCAATCCTCTTTTGTGCCCCATTTTCCTGCCACCTTCCATCTGCATTTTGTCTGTTCCAGGAGACATCTTCTGACTAAGCCTCAGAGCACAAGACATTCAATGCAGTATTTGTTCCTAGACACTTGACAGTCTCACCCTTTGAGAAAGACACATCTATAGAGTCCCTACGAACTCTGATCTCAATCAGACGCTACCCTAAATCAAACAACATTCAAGCAATTGGGTTTCATGCCCACTAATGTTCACAGGAAAATAAGGAGCATGTTGCATCAACTTGCAGGAACTTTTACTGCTGATGTGTTTGAGATTTAATGCCAAAAAAAACAGTAAATGCACCAGACCACACACATTTCCTTACTCTTCCCTTATCATGTGTTTCCTTGAGTTTGCTTGCTATTCTTATTAAAATAGCTCTGTCTGCTTTTAAACGGTAGCCAGGTTGATTAACATCCTTGCTGAAAGGACCCTTCAGGCAAAGTTCAAGCGATCAATTAGTGGCACATTTACTTTGAAAAAAACAAGGAGTCTTGTGGCACTTCAAGACTAACAGATTTATTTATCGCAAGAGCTTTTGTGGGAGAAAATCCCACTTCATCAGGCACTTTGAAGAGCTACTTTGAAGTTACTTTCCCAGCTTGGTCTTACGGCTTCCTCTTCTCCAAGTGGCTGAAAAGTATGAGCAAGTAAATGTAAAACTTATCACAGGACAGATAGGACTCCATCCTCCAGCTCAAATCAATGCCTGACAATGGGAATACCTTCCTATACCTAACTAGCTTTTTCATCTGCTCATGCCAGGGGCATTTCAAAAGTCTTCAGCAAACTCTGAGTATACTTATTAAATTCCTACCTCCAGGTGGACTGACCAAATCCTAAGAATGCAATACTGATCACAGTCAAGATTTTTGCTTCACATTATCCTCTGCAACTCCGTGCTCCATGCTAGCGAGAGTAAGTCAAATAACCCAGCAACATCAAAAAGTTTTCCTTCCATTTAGAACCTAGCAGGCACTAAACATCCAAATCCTTTAGCAACAAACAAAGAGTCTAGCCAAGTTCCAGGTCTCCTGTTAATGATTCCTTCCTCCAAACATTAATTATGTCTAATGTTTCATCAATAGTTGCATAAAAACAGCAGCACAGTATAGGAACTACACATTTATTAACCGATTTTGCCTTCTGGTTAAAATAGATGGTATCTAAATGGCCATTTGGCCCCCAGTACCTTTCTGTTTTTTAGTAACTGCTCAGAGATGAAATCAATAGGCTTTATAATATATGTACACTATGCCCTTCAAGAACTATGCCCTATCTTTTCAATGAGAAAGCTGCCCTCTGCCCCCGCTCGTCTTCTTAGCAACTTTTAAGATAATTCTTACCAGTATTATTAATCACTATTATGGTCTTGCCAACAGTCAGTCCAGATCAAGACTGGATTCCTAGTACTATTTATATATAGAGTGCTCAGTGTTAATCATCCTCGCCCAGAAGAGCTTACACCCCGAACAGGTAGGACAAAGGGGGAGGTAAAACAGACAGAGAGATAAAATGGCTTTCCTGATGTCACATGGCAGCCCTGGTAATGTAACCCAACTCTGAGTGCCAAGCCAGTGTTTTAATCTACTGGGCCATGACGACTTTCAATATTCATTATATTTCCTAATTATGCGTGGCTGCAATCATAACAAAATTAAATTTCAATGCTTAAATAGTTTTGTGAAATAGTCACCCTCTGGAACAAATGTGCTGCTCAGAATCCCCCTCACCTAGTCTGGGTTTTCAGCAATTGGCATCAATAGCATTGCTCTGGATTCACACTGGTATGACTGAGAGCGGATCTGGACCCTGCAAACACCACTGATGTGCAGCAGTGACAATGAATAGACCGAATAGTCCAATTTGTTACAAACCAGATACCAAGCAATGATCTCAGTAAAAAGCTGGGGAATTTAGTGAGAGGCTACAGCCAGAAGGGACCATTAGAACACCTAGTCTAACCTCTCATATAGTGCATGCCATTAAACCTCAGCTACCCCGGTATGAGCCCAAAAACTTGGGTCTGACTGAAGCATCAGCCCCGGAAGGCATCTGGTCTTGATGTGAAGACATCAGGAGGTTGATAATCTCACACTTACTTTGGTAGCTTGTTGCAATTGCTACTCATTCTCCCTGTTCAAGATTTGTGCCTTATTTCAATTTTGAATTTGCTGCGCTTCAGCTTCCAGCCATTTGTTCTTCTTATGCCTATTTTCCACTAAATTAAGGAGCCCTTTAGTGCTCAGTACTTTTTCCCCAATGAAGGTACTTGCAGGGGTTAAAGTATAATTTGGGGGCCCCAGAACCCTCCTAAATTGGCAAGCCCCCCTCACACTAGGGTGGGCCCCTTCACCCACCCCAGCTACGGCCTCCCCAAATGCCTGCCCCATTACCAACACCCCAATGCCTGCCCTACCAGCCTAGCATTAAAGAAGGCAGGCCACATCACAAATCAGGCAACTGTCTCCTGGGAAGCAGGGACTCTGAAATGTACATAGGGTCATAATGAACAAAAACTCCTCATCATGGGTTCAGCATGGGATGCTAATACAGTCCTTGGGTGTAGAAATAAGGGAGTAGTAAACAGAACAGGGAAGTAACTGGGTGCATGCACGTGCATGAATAACATGAAACTGGTGACATTGATATAGTGGATACTGTCTCCAGTTCTGGAGTGCACCTTTTTAAAGGGACGCTAGGAAAACTGGAGTGTGTGTTGAAAAGAGACATAAAACTGACAGAAAATCCCTTTCTGATGTACTCAAGAACTCATACTTTGTTTTACCAAGAAGATGGAGAGATAATTTTAGTATGCTGCACGAGCATGCAGAACCCCACCACAAATCCCACTGGATGCTGATTCCCCATCAATGACTATTTTATGGGCACTATCAGATGGCCAGTTTTCAATCCATTTAAAAAGTGTGCTTTAAGAAATTAACACCAAAGATAGCAATAATCAGTGTCAGGCAGTTTTAAGTTTAACATGCTCATAAAAGGAGAAGTATTATGCCTACAGGTATCCTTAGCAATCAAAACCTGAAATCTTAAAGAATGAACTCAGGTTTGGTTATTTTCCTTAAAACCATGCTGACAGCATTAATTACATTCCTAATCTTTATCAATTCCCTCCAACATGAGCTTTTCCATTAGTTTGCTCTGAACCAATACTGGACCTTTCTTACCTGGGTCATTCCATTTGCCCCCTCTTAGGGCCAGATTAAAGGCCAAGGATTTAGGAGCTGCAGCCCCAGCCTAAAGGGCAGCCCATAGCTCCACTGAAATCTGGCCCTGGCCAAACTCCTACAGGCCTACTCACCCCATCCTCTCCCGGAAGCAGGCTGTCTGGAAGCTTCCCCCTGACTCCCAACAGCAGCCAGGGAGGGCCTCCGTCAGCCTTAGACTTCATGCTAGGCTAAGGTGGCCCCCATGAAAATAGGCTGCATGGGGCCCAAGAGCACCTTAATCCATCCCTGTGCCTTTGAATACTGATATAATGGTAGCACTCTTCAAGAATTTCCCAGGTATGCCAAGATTAAAAATTAACACCAGCAATGCAAAGATTTCAAGTGGCCAGATCTTTTTGGACTCTTGGGTGTAAGTAACACAGTTAAAATTGATTTTCACAACTTCTATCTCAAGATGTTAACATCCTCCTTGATCACTAACAGACTGGCAAGTAGTTCATCAGCCTCATTTACATCTTTTTGCTTCTTTTCAAATATTTATTGAATGTCTACACCTTTTTGGCAATATTAACTAAACGAGCATTGCAAATTGTAAGAGGTCTATGTCTAGGATTTCTTTTGTTCCTAATATTTTTAAAATAACCTTCTCCTTATTGTCCTGGTTTTGTCAACCACAGACATTCCCCTGATGTCTTTAGCTTCCTTTAATCAATCTTCTACACTTCATAACTTTTAATTTCCTTACCTCCCACTGTCCATTTTATTATACATGCCTTTTTTCTTTTTAATTCCTGCCTGTACTTTGCCTCTGAACCAAGACAGGCTTTTAGCCAGAGTTCTCTTTCTTGATTGTGGAGGTGCTCTTCCTATTTTCACAGTGATCCTATCCTATTTTCCAAACAAAAATTGAGATCACTGAGACCTTCTGAACCAGTCTAGGCAATTCTGTGTAAATAAAGACACCAAGCAAACAATGAAATATGCTGTCCATGAAACTGCAAATAGATGTCAATGCCCAAAGGGGCAGCCGTGTTAATCTAGTTCAGTAAAACAAACAAGGAGTCTTGTAGCACTTTTAAAGACTAAACAAATTTATTAATTGCATGAGCTTTCATGGGAGAAAATCCCAATGGAAGACCCTCAAATACCACTGATAGACTATACAGGCTGTGCGTATGCAACTCAAGAGTTGAAGTCAAGCCTAGTAGTCCATACATCCTCATCAGAATTTATCTACACAGTAATGTTCAGACATCCACGGACAACACTGTCTGACTCACTTATTATGGGAGATCTTTAGATGCTAAGGACAGCTTATTATTAAGAATAGCTGGTTGATCATCATAGTCAATTCAGGGACTGTAGCCTGTTTATATACTTAAGTTGTTCTACAGCGGATATTTATTCTAGCTTCCCATACACTAAGTACAACAAAGTAGTAGCAGAAAGATTTTATTTTATTTTTTGAACTTTACTGTGAATGGAGCAACATCATCAGCATCATCTGGTGAAAATCAATCTATTCCAAATCAGTGAGGCTAAACCAGCCAATGCATCCCTCTACCATACGCCGAGAGAGCACGCATGCACAACGCAATGCCAAAGGAAGATGTAAGAACTTGATATACTAACATAGGGAACACCGAACTATGAGGGGAAAACTGGGATTCTTGATGAGATCTGGAGAGGGTTTCCTGATGACAGTTAATGGTAAGTGTGTACATCATGCATTCCTAACTGTAGGTGGTTGAGGAGCATATAACAGCTAGGTTCCAAAAAATCAAAACTACATGAGTGGCTCTTAAGTTCATACCCAGATGCATACAGAAGCACAGATGCCAGAGAAAGCAGAGTACACTCAGCACATGTGGTGTCTCATAAGGGGCTATTGCAGCGATGGGTTCAGAAGGAACATAATCTAAGGTTGAATTATCCGGTGCGAGCCAGCCAGTTTGGATTTGCACTCATACATTATGATTTATTCATTTACATGCATTATGCAAGAATCTGGAGTGCTCCCTGGACAAACTCGTCACATGGGACTGCATCAGTTATTTCCAGTGCCCTGCTGTGCATCTGCATTTTTCTACTCTTCAGGACTGCATGGAGAGGCTGAGCAAGGAATAGAGGCCAAGGAATCTTAATTCCCCGTTCCTGGCTGTACAACTGCACGTTCTGTCCTAGTCTCCAAAGATTCTTCTCGGGCGACAGTCACTGAAGTATCTGGATAAAGGTGCTGTGGATGGGCATGTTTCAAGTGGGTTAATAGCTTGCCTGGAAAATACAATGATTCCAGACACTACATTAAAATATGCAATTGAACTAAGTTTCCTAAAGAAGAGGGGAGTGCATTTCCTTATTTACTGCATGGGAGAGAGGAGCAAAGGGAAACCATTCAGACTTCTCTGACTGTATGATGCATCTCCATCATTCCACCATCGAAGACCAGATTTCCTACCTCACAGAAACATGGAATAGAACATGGACTCAAAACTGAGCCAATAGCAACGTTTGGAACATTTAAATTTTTCAAACTAAGTGTGTGTCTAATAAATCACTCCCATTCTTTGGCCAGCTCTCATAGTTTATGGTCACCCAGTGTCTAGAATTGCAAGCTAGGGCCCCATGCCTGCACTGGAGAAGTCTGTAGCGCCAAGTAGGTGCAGAAGTTTGCCCACATAGAGTATGCCCATACTACATTTTAAAACCCACCACAGAGTCTCCTGCATCACCTTTCTAGGCTCCAAGGTTCAGTGCTTTGGGTTTTTAAGTGCAGTGGAAATGTACCCATGGAATCAATTGCACAACCAGGGTCTACATTTGTTTCTTCATTCAACAAGTTGGCCAGTGTTAACAGCAGTTCCAATAAGAAAACAGCCTAGGTCAAGATTTCCTCTCACACGAAACAGGTTATTTCCCATCAATATCATTGCAGAACTACAACCAGGAGAACTGAAGAATTTTGTTCCCTGTTTCTGTGTAGTATGGTTTTGATTCCAGAAAGCTCTTACCACCCCCTTAAAAAAAAAATTTGCTAGACTCCTTTCAAAGCAAGGGTTACCATTTGCTGTATGTATATATTTTTAAAATGGTAACATATATCAAAGTCACTGTTGATATCGATAGGCCTTCCACTTTATTCAAACAAAATTTAATCAGCTGAATCTGATCAAAATCTCTGAAATTTAAGCCATTTCCATTAAAAAATAATAGATTGTCCTGTCTTTATTTTGATCAATTGAGGCAGGTGTTACTCAATAATTTAATCCCTAGCTATAGAAAGCTGCTATTTAATTAATAAGAAAAAAACCAACATTCTGAATGGGAAGAAAAGAAACTATGGAAAAATCCATGATGGGAAATGATGCATAGCACTAAGAAGTATACAATTTAGACATTTGCATTTTTAGTAGGATTTTTTCTTTAAATGGATTGGATATTTCTATGGAGGAGAAGACTCTCCAGAGTTACGCGGAGGAGCAGGAAGAGGGGCAAAATCCTGGCCCTATTGAAATTAGTTTCAGAACTCTCCGTGACTTTGATAGGGCCAGGATTTCAACCCAACAGATCCACACAATACCTAAACTCTGCTTTTTTAGGGCATAAACACACTTGGGAGGAAACATCCTGATAAGCAAGTTATTCCATCTCTACACTTCAAAGTGTTTCACTCATCTTCTATGGCCACTGCTGATACAGGTCACAGAAAAATGGCTAGACAAGAGGCAGCACGGCCTAGTGGATAGAACCGTTTTCTCCTGACTCCTAGGCCATTGGTCTAAACCCCAGCTCTGCCATGATCTGCCCCCATGAGCTTGGGCAAGTTATTTCACCTTCCTAGCTCTCTAATTTCCCCTCCCACCCTTTGTCCTGTTGTTTTATTTTGTACACTCTCGGGTGTGGAGTATCTCACTGGGGCTGTGCAAGGCCCAGCACACAAGGGACTGATCTGAGCTGGAGCCACAAACCTGCAGCAATAAAATTTATTCCTGATGTCAACGAAGTTACAATAGGGGCCAGTTCAACCCATGACACTCCTGAACTCAACTCCTCCCTGCAACTCCCCTGTGACTGAACCCAACAAATTAATCAAACAAAACCCGCACACCGTATGCCTTTGCAACTTCTCTTCTTAACACAATGTGCTTGTGTAGTAGCCATGCCTTGCAAGACACACCGTTGTGGTTGGCTAAAGAACCACTTTTTTGTTGACACTCCACGGCTCATGAATTGGATCTGACTGATGAACCGGATAGGATTTTTCTCCTGATTAGTATATTGTAATTAATTCTCTGATGAATCCTTGCCTAGGAACTTTATTAAATCCCATTAAGACTAATGAATTGTTGTGTGTTAATTATAGATGTTTTTAGCTTAATGAACTGTGTATTAATAAACCTTATAGGACAGAGATTTTACTCTTGGGACAGAGGTGCAATGGGAATACAGGTACATAAAATCTACAGAGTCTTGCTAAAAGTCCTTCCCTTTGGCTCTGTTTTCTAGAAGATGACAGTTTCCTCTTCAATATAGATTTTGTGCAGTTAAGTTTCTTACTTTTAACTAATAATACTCACAGAAGCCAAGAACTAAAGCCTTTCTAACACTTCAGGTAGTATATTTTTAATCCCCATGAATATTTTTACTGCACAAATTAAAATTTCAGCACCTCTGCACATAATTTAATGTTTCTGCTATCAACTGATTGTGTTTTCCTAAGGATACGAGCTGAAAAGTAGAGAGAGGTGGATGCTCTTATGACAAATATTAACTTATCAGAGAGAAATCTAAAAGTTATTCTTGGCTTATAGATAAAAGTGTCTTAGTGATGACAGTATTACTGTCTCCAGAACTGGCTCCTAATCCCACTGAAATTGGGAATACTCATGTGTAGTATTAAACACACAGCTCAGGCTGCAAAAACTGTGAAATACTCAAATAGTGGGTACTATAAACAAAAGAAATGTGGACAGACAGACGGGCAATTTCCAGTGATATTCACATCTTAAATGCCCTCAATCCATTTTGGTTTCTATTAGGCCAGGGGTGAGGAATTGCAAAGCAAAAAGGAAGTAAAAAATTAGTTTTACATAGACAAGATTTGTTAGTGCAGTTCAGTCCCTCATCAGCCAAAACTCACCAGTGAGTCAGTCTCATGGGTGCTTATTTGATTCCCTTCAGTAGAAATGTATTTCAGGAATCATCACAGCGACTCCATCTTTCACTCCAGGGAAGTGCTCATTTTCTAGTTGGCAGCTAATCAATGCCCAGACAAGGTCTTTCAGTGAGAGTTACCCCCAGAGTTTCTCTATCCGCTTATGAGTACGGCGTTGACTTTAATTAATTCACCTTTGCCCACTGGATAAGTGTTCTCCCATGAGAACACACCAGCATTGTGCTCCAGTTGCCCTAATAAGCTAAATTGCTATTTGAAGTAAAACGCTACCATGTGCTTCATGTTAGCTGACAGTTCTGAGTGGTCTAGCATAGAGTCTACTCCAACGCTGCAATAAAGGACTATGCATTTATCTCCTTCCTAATGCTGTGTTAATAGGCCTCGCTTTCACTAGACCAGGCTGCTTCAAGAGTAGTATCTACAGACTGGAGTTCCAGGAACTTCTTGGTTCTCACACCATCCCTCCTGCCACCTCACTGTGTGCACTTGAGTAAGGTCACTTCATTCTTTTGTCTTGTTCCCCCATATGGGAAATAAGGAGGACCCTTTAACTGCCCTGCTCAAAGGAGTTCATTCTCTATACAGTAGTAATGCTCCAGAGACTGCAAGCAGCAGTGTGGTCACAACTGCAGTGAACATCATAGACCCCCCTGCCCTGTGGTGCTCACAAGCTAAAATGTGCAGGCGCTTGAGGGCCCGTCTCTCAGAACACTTGGGTCATAGCAACCGATGATGTGAATCTACCCTGCAGTGCCATAACTGGTCACAGGGATCCTGTAGATGGGCACAAACAGCTCGCCAATCTGCTCTACCAGCTCCCCTTTCAAAGAGAATTGCATCAAAGCAAGTCAGCAAACAATAGATATCAGCAGGGTCCACATGACTGAGAGTCTGCAGCAGGCTAGCCCAGGCTGGATTCATATACCAGTTTGCCATAGACTAAATGTTCATGTGGACAAGCCATCAGCAAGTTAGTTTCATTAGGACTTGAGAATTTTATCTGTAATCCAGACGCGCTTAAGTGCTAGGTCCAATTCTGGAAGCCACAGAACAAATATTTGTTGATGCTGATGTAACACCTGTTACCCAGCTAATTTCAGCTCAGTCACTTTTCCCCTGCATGACGGGAAAGGATGGCGAAGAGTGGTGACTCATTGTAGCTGTGGGAAGAAGAGCTGTGACTCAGGGGTTTGGGGTTTTTTAAGTTGTGTTATGGAGGAGGGTTATTTCCATAAATATTCTCTCCGAGGTTGCCATAGGAATCCCACAGGAATGGAGAATCTGCTCATTGTCTCCACAGCTGCTTTGTCAAACCAGTCAAGATGCTCTTTTGCCAGGTATGCATGTCTATATTTGCACCTAGTTGCTTACTGAAGTACAGTATATGCCACCCCCGCATGGGAGACAGGGGAGATCATGTCCTATGACACAATTTTAGGTACATTTGCACCTAAGAACAAGAATAAACTTTAGCAGTCAGTCTCCAAACCAGTTCAACTGGCTCACGGTCACATTATGTAGTGGGAACGCCTACACTGCTATTTTCAGCCCCATAGCACAAACCTGACTCAGTTAGCTGGAGCTGTGAGACTCTGCTGTGGGGGCGGTTTTTGCAGAGCAAACATACCCTAGAATACGCTGGGCCAGATTTACAATAGCTCTCAGGATCTGATTTGTATTTGGCACTGACACGTTTTGACAGTCTGGCCATTTATCTTGTGCCTAAAAGGGATCTGATCCCCTTTGAAAACTGCATCCCGCTTGTGGGTGCTGAGACCTCAAAAATCTGGTTCACTGTGTACTTTGGGCACAGCACCCACAGCAATGACCCATGTCTGCACCATACAGCATCACACACATGCTGCTTTAACAATGTCTATCAATGACTTCTTATAGAAAGAGAGCTGGAGGGGCCATCAGGTTCCCACTGGATTCTTAATTCAAAGCTAGGATCTTTTGAAAAACTAAGATGTTTCATTCTACTTCCCATCCTGTGGCACTGATACAGCTATCACCAACATGCTGCCACTGCAGGTTAATTGGACCCTTCCCTGCAATCATTCTTGGTTTACATGCTGCTGAAGCTCAGTCAGTAAAGGAAGAACTACTGGGTCGCCTTTCCCCTCTCCCTCCTGATTTCATTACATTGGGGGGGGGCAAATTTCATGTTCCCATTTAACCTGTCAGGCATTAACTTCCACAGAGGTGTTGCTTGTTCCAATCCTAGGAAGCCGTTTTTGAGGAACTGCTGTTTCTAGAGGATATGGATCGCTGGGAGAAGAATAGCTAGGCAAGTCAATTACCACTTTCATAGCAGGTATTTGGAAAGTGGGAAAACTGTACATGATTAAAACAGAAAAAAGATTTAAGAACTGGGCAGCAGTGGAGAGATTCTCACTTGTTCCCTTCATTTCATGTTTTATTTGTCCTCTGAGATGATTTCTTTCTGGTACCTGCCATTACCACCTTTGTGCTGGCCGAAGGAGTCAGTCACTGACATTCTCCTGGTACGGGCTAGAAATGTTCCAGTCAGTCCATTCTGTCTCTCCCCAGGGGCGAAGTGCAGCTATTCACACCACTGGTTTTTTGTTTTGTTTTTTTTAAATGAAAAGGTAGCATAAGGGCACACCGAGTAACTTTTACTGGAAAGACTGCAGTCCTGGGAGTAGAGCACTCCAGAGACCTGTTTTCCATTCTCAACCCTCCTATTAACTTGCAGGACGATTGGGAGGAAGTGACTTAGAGTCAGTTCTACCTCTCTTCTCGGTTTCCTCTAGTTAGATTAAGTTCTTGGTGAAAGGGACTATATTGTACAGCACCTAGCACAACAGGGAACCTTCCAGCATTACCATTGCAAATAATCGAACTCCTCATTGCCAAACTATTTCCCCTTTGTTTCCAAAGTATCTTCCACACAGTAGAGTGGATCATCATCATAATCTTATTTCATTGCACTCCCCCATTTCCAGGCTGTCATCTCATGTTTCATTCTTAGATTTTAAGCTCTTTGGGACAGGGGATTTTCTTTAGTTTGCACTTTCACAGGGCCTAACACAGTGGGATCCTACTCTGTTTCACAGTAGTAATTTGGAATCACTCGGGCATGGTCAAGAGGACAGTAAATAAAACAGAGGCTTTTTTGGTTCTGCAGGAGTCCCAAACTCTTTCCTCATATGTCTGCATTATGCTGCACAGAGACGTGGCTCCATTAAAGAGTAATAACAGTCCTCGCCACCAAGAAGCAAATGGGTTGCTGCTGTGCTTTAATTTATAATGAATGATTGTGCCTAAGACATCAGTAGAACTATTTTGCCACATTAACAATCTTATTTAATGTCTACTGCCTTGCTTATTGTGCCATAGCTTTGATTAAATTGTTAGACAACAGACGTGTTTAAGGAGCACAACTGTTGAGAATTTCAACAAGTGTAGAATTGTGCTCATGCACCTCGCTACATGTCCTATGAAAAGTGCTTTGTCTGTCACGCAATGGATACCTTGGCAATGTTCCCTCTAACTACTTGTAGACTGTGTGCACAAACAATTTCTTTGTGTGCGCAAAAACATTTCTTTGTGAGCACCAATATTAGCACTATTGAATTTTTTTGTGCACACTTTATTTTGTTGTGTGCATAGGTTTCATGACCTGTGTGCGTGCGCACACGCGCACAGCTTAGAGGGAACAGTGCTTGGGGGGAAGGGTTAAAGAACATAATTATGAATATTGGGCTGAAATGAAATAGATTAGAATGCCTGCATGTTCTTCTGGTTTCTTGAAGCACCTTCTCTAGCGTGGTTGTTATTAACAAAAATTAGCCCAAAACAAGAAGTAATGCTTAAATTCCTGTTTATTCTCTGAGGAGTCTCTCACCCTGAGCCAGAGGCAGTTTTCTATGACTAGCACCAAACCTGTCAAAAAGGGGAACTGTACAAAGTGAATTTTCACAAGAAAGTGTTCGTGATTCTTTCCATCCCCCTTCCTCCTTTTTGGAATCAGTGACATGGTTTTTGGCTGAGGAAGTGGAAACCCTTCCTATACTTGCTATCCCTCTAACTTAAGAAGTATGCAGTGTAGGAATACAGGGCTCTTCTGATGAACTGCTTTCAACACCAGTGCTAGATGCAGAGTACCAGCTGTGGACTCAGCCTAGCGTGGTACTTTTCAGCTCCAACAGAGAGCGAGGGGGGAGTATGCCTCTCTGAACCAAGCGGAGGCACGAGCTGGGTCCTAGGAAGCACCACAGGGAAGCCAAGCCTGGGGATAAAGCTTATCTATATTAAAGAAACCCCCAGGTATGGATGCAACCTTGGACTGCATCTATCAGGTGGAAATTCTGGAGAAGGGTGGGGATTCACCTGATAGCTTTCTTCTAGTCAGGATCTATGAAAACCAACAACTTCATCACCAAAAGAATCAACAGAATTTTGCAAGGGCTTTCCGTTGCAACTCAGCATAGCAGAGTAGATATACCCCTAAATGGCTGCTCAGCTGTGTAGCCAGAGCTTTAGAAATAAGAACACAGCCCTGGTCTTGGCAATCAGCAAGTGTTATAGAAGCCATGGCATAGTGGAGCATCATTGCGAGAGATTATGCTGTGATGGGCCGGAAGGGAAGAGTTGCAATGGAGGGGCAGGCCAAAAGATCCATTCCAGTCAGGGGTCCTCCCTTTGGTAGGGTTAATTTTCAAAGGAAAGTCAAAAGCCTCTATATTATATCCATCTTATGGGGAGGGCAGTGATAAAAAGGATCAATCAGCACAGAGCATCCTCTGAGCACTGCCAAGCATTGCTTATTTTGCAATAACTTTTATCTGGTATTAAGGAATAAACAACTTTTTCCCAAAAGAACAGTTTATCCTGAAAAAGTGATTTTTTTCTTAAATGTATGGAGAAAGACAAGTATTTATTTTACAATCTGCATGACAGAGATCAGTGTAATCTACTCAAATACAGATTCAGGCTATTGCTTTTTATTTCAGTTCACACCACATTGGGAATTTAATACCCACTGAGATAAAAGATACCAGAGAGAGAGCAGAGAGGGGAGGGAGAGAAGTTTGTAGATGTGCTGTCTTTGGAACAAAAGCTTTGATCATTCTTCTGATGGCCCTGTCTGGTGTTTTTGGAGGCTTGAAGCAATTAAGGGCCATTTGGGTATTTTCAAAGAGAAAATAATCTAAAGCAAACTGAAGCATTTGCCTAACCTGAACCAATATAAATGAAAATTGTTCCACGTGCCCCAGAACCTCCAGCTTCTCTGTGTCAATATCTGTTTCAGGAAATTTAATCAGGCATACACTAGTCGAATTTGCATGCTGTGAAGTTTTGGACATGCCTATGATAAAATCATCACCATTCTAAGCAATCACATTGTACCTCTCACTTGTAAGTTATTAGCTATTGAATTCTACAGGTCATTTAACACAGTCTGAGCTTTCCCAGTGCCTCTTAAAGTATCTTCAATGCAGGTAGTAGTGATGCCCTTCTCAGACACACAGCCACAGGGTCAGTTGCCGCCTTCTTTTTTCACCCTATATCTACCCAGCACAAACCCTGCCATTCTCTCTAATTAGCACAATCAGACCTTCCCTAATTTCAGTGGCTCTCAGAAAAGCATTTAGTACAATGTTTGCCTGTGGTTGCCTGCCTTGTTTGCATTAGCGTTTGGGAGAGATGGGATTTCTGATTTTTATCTTACCAGACTCCCAACAGGGAACCCTACTAATAGGCCGAAAAAAACTAACAAAGGCAAAAATGTACACGCTTCGTAGGATACTCTCCATGACAGACAGGTGCGTTTACCTTTGACACATGACAGATGGAGGTATTAAAATTTATAAGTACATTATAGTTGAATGAATTAAAGTTGATAACCTGCTCGTGGGCAACTCCAAATCAAGCATGCTTACCATCTCTCCTCATCTTCTACATCCTTACTGGGTCCCGAGTCTTATGACCAAAAGGATCAATATGCTTGAGCGAAGAGGCACTGCTGCTCTGCTTTGACCAATAGGAGCTCGTAGTGAGCGGTTTCTGGTTCACACCGCACCTCACAGAAGTCTAACGAGTTTATGTTTGGGACAGCAATTTGCCACCCCCTTCCAGAAGCATTTTCAGGTGACTGTTCTACATGGTGAGACCTTTTGCTTATAGCACAGAAGGTTTTCAGGCAGGCAGTGTTTAGCCACCATCTTTGTGGTGAACTTTTACTGTAAAGCTGAAGACCCCACAGAAAGGAGTCCCTCTGCCATTTTAAAGAGATGGAATAAAACCAAACCTCTTTCTGTTTAAGGCTAAATTTGAAAGCACAGCTCTCCAACCAGGAGCCAGAGTCAAAGCAGCCCGTCTCCTCACCGAGCTGGAGCACCCTTAATAGAGTTGCTGGCCCACCCAGACAGTCACTCCCTTAACCCCCCAGACCAACCCGCTTCTAGTCTAGTATGTGGTGGTGGTTAGGGGAAGCCAGGAGGAATTATTAATAAGTCACCCTCAGCAAGGCGCAGCCTTAAAACTCTGCCAAAGGGCTGCTTGGCTAGATAAAGGAGGTGGATTATCCCCTTCCCTTCCAAATTCTGAACCAAGTTTTTACAAAAGACTCATGGGTTTCCTAAAAATTGTTGTTAAGGCAAAAAATACTAACCCAACAGGGAATTTGATGGCTCAGGTGATTTCTTATAACGCATGAACAGTATTTCTGAAGGTCAAAGTGTGCTCTGCTCTGCACAGAGCATGGATTTGTTTTGCCTCTCCAGAATGGGGTACAAAGGAATCCGCTGCAATTTGTGCAAAGCAAGGAAGACTTCTGAATAATTTGACATGCAATATACATTACTCTCTCTCTCATGCTCTCCTTCTCCTTTTCCATGTTGGCTTTCTTCCAGCGCCCCAAGTCATAAGCTTTCAATCAGACCTGCTTACCATACGAACAAAGTCATTTCAATGGAGGGAGAGTTCCTACACATTACAGAACAATTACTGAGCTCCACCAACATTGTTTAACGATATTTACTTTGGACTCAGACTAATTAAAATTGAGCCACAACAACTTTACCCTGAACAGAGTTTTGCTAACAATCATTCCAAGACCAAAGTGGTGAATTTTAAGATAACATTATGATGCTTATAAACACAGAGTCCAGTGGCACTTTTAAAGACTAGCAAATTTATATATCTCATGAGCTTTCATGCGAGACAATCCCACTTCGTCAGATGGCTGAAGATCTGATAAAGTGGGATTTTTCTCCCATGAAAGCTCATGCAATAAATTAATTTATTAGTCTTTAAAAGGTGCCACCAGACTCCTTGTTTGTTTTGCTGAAACAGACTAACACAGCTACCCCTTTGGAGCTTATGATGCTTGTAGATTCCTACCTTTCCCCATGGCGGTTATGTGAATGAAGTAGAGATTCGTGATGCAGTCATAGCACTGAGCTGCCCATGCTCAAGTAGAATCAAAGAAGACGAGCACCTGGATGGGAGATTTAGAGGCTAATGCAAAAGGCCTGAGATTCAGGTGTGGAGTCTGTAAACTGCTGCCAGTTCAAGTCAATAACACTTTGCACACATTTTAAAATTGGGACTGCTCTTCTCTTGTTCTAAGCTTGATGATCAGTTAGACAAACCAAGATCCACTTTTGCCAAATTGTGATGCATTTCCAAGACTAATGAGGATAAGCTTTTTGAAAAAAAGTGTTGTACAGCACTTAATATGATTTAATTTACCTACATTTTCCCTTTAGTAATGCATGAAGGGTATTTCTTTATTTTTCTTTTCATAATCATCTAAGCAGATTTGGCTTGCAATTTGCAATGGTATTGCTTTGTAATGCTAAAAAGTGCTATGCATTTTAATTAACGAGTTTTCTATCTGACTTAGTATAATGACAGCAGAGTAATCAGGGGTAAATTAGGAGATTTTTTCCTATTAAAATATTTTAAGACTAATTTTTCCAAGGATTTTGCCAGTTACTATCAATGACAGCCTGATTATATAACCTTAAGTCAACAGAAAAACTGCCAATGGATGTTAGGTCAAACATTAAGTGACTATTATTTTAACTGGTTTATGTTATATTTGGATAACATTAAGTAACATTTTTTAGTATGATCTGTGTATGTACCTCTGAATAAAAGATGGAAGAGGAAGGAACTGGACGAAGTGTACCTATCAGCTTAGGGTAGACCTTAAGAAAAACAGGTTCTTGCTGAAGTTGCAGTAAGCAGAGGCTCTACTGGAACGCACAAAGCAGGTAAGAATAGTTTCTGTTCACATTAACTGAGCTGCTGCTGAAAGCTTAGTCACATTTTTGGACCTACCCTGCCACCCCACAACTAGAATTTTCCATTTTTTAAATTGCAAATAGCCTCATAGTCAGAGTGAGATTATCTCTGCTAGATTGAAGAGCCCATTAAATATTTGTTCCCCTTACACTCTAATCATTTCACCCCTTTAGCTTAACAAAAAGAAGGTTAATAGACTAAGCTGTTTGAAGCATATTTTCTAATCCTCCAACAATTCTTATGACTCGTCTCTAATTTATCATCAACATCCTTCCTGACTTGTGGGCACTGAAACAGGACGCTGTGTTCCAGCAGTGGACTCCAGCTCCCCTGTTCCTACATCACAGGATTACACTCTGTCTTTTGGCCACAGCATTAGCACTGGGAGCTCATGTTCACCTGACTGGCCAGAAGAACATCCAGATTGCTAAAGAAGAAAACAATCCATCTCCCCTTGAACCTTTCTGGTTTCACGTTTTAGGCTAAATTCTGGCTCCACTTATGTCAGTCCAGTTCAAGCTGACAACACAGGGAGCTGCAAGATTGCACCTGATACAAGAATCTTGTCCTAGAATTTTAGGCAACATGGAAATTCTGGATATCGTACCGTTCCCATGTCTTCCTTTGCCTGTAGATTAAGCTGAAGACTTCTTGCTGCTGCAAAGCCAGTTTAGAACAAATCCAAATGTAAGATTTTTATTTACTTTTGTAAAATTTGGGCCTCTAATCTCTACATGCACCAAACGAGTCATCTTAACAGAACATGAAGTGATAATGAGGAAATTGAAGGCACGCGAATGTCAAACACTTATACAAGGAGAGACCCTCATCTGAAAAGCCATTGTCTCTCTGAACACCACTTGTAAAGGCAAGCACTTTTATTTATTTCAGGGGGACTAAACCTGATGCAAGGGTGGGCAGGATCAGGCTTTGAGCTTGGAACTGCTTTTGTCAGAATTAAGTTTCAGGACACACAATTTTGTTGGAAACATAAGATACATAAATGCTACGTAGCGGTCCAGAGAGAAAGTGTTAAGCTTCACAACCAACAGGCCAGACTATGACGTTCAAAATGCCAGGCCTGCCTCAGATCCAGAGCATTTTGAGTGCAGGATGATGTCTGTTTATTACCCACTGCACTTTCAAAGGGCACACAAAAAAACTTGAATTTTTTGCTTGTGATTCTGATAGCTTAAGCTAACACACACAACTGAGTAGTAACCTTGACAACTGTGCATCATTTATTCAACAGCTTACAGCAGTTTTCACTCACTTATTTTGTAAATAACGCAAAGCACAACCCTGAACAATTCACTTAAGAGATAAGTGGTACTGATATAATCATATTATTATTTCTGAAAAAAAAAAGTCAGTCTAGTGATGCACATGCACAGCAATAGGAAGGATCTACTGTGGGTTTCTCCTGTTCAGCATCTTGCTTCTAGCAGTGAGGAATAGCTGAGGCTTCAAAGGAAAGTGCTTTTAATATTATCATAATACATTCAGCTAATTGTAAAGTGTTGTTTCCCAAGGGGAAAGTTTGGCCATTGAATAGTTACATTTGTGCCTGCATTTTAAATGAAACCACTTATTCTTACTATCACTCAGATATCAATAGCTGCATGTTAGAACCTGAAAAATTATTCAGTACTTTTTAAAAAAAAAAAGCCAGTGGTATTTCCTTTCCTTCTTGCTGCACTGAGTTCCACAAGTTGACTGTAGGCTGTATCAAGTAGTTATATACCCTGTTATAGTACAAGATACACTGCCTAATATTTGTTGTAAATAGGTCTTCAACTCTTCTAAATTATACTGGCCAAGAGGTCTACAGAATGGTCTTTCTACTAAGCGTGCGGGGCTCCAGTGACGGGGGCATGCCAAGTTGCTGCTCTGGAAGGCTTCTCAATCAAGATAAGGGGATTAAGCCTCCAACTATCCATTCTACCTCATGAAATTGGTACAGATAGTAAAACAAATTTTTAGGTTGCTTTAATTAAACTCTTGAAGCACCCAGACAGCTCAAACAGAAATATGACTATTAGAATATTCCAAGTATGGAGCAGAGATACACCCATATGCATACACAACACGCAACACACACTGTATCCTAAAAGCCAACGATAATGTTGTGTATCATAGACCCTTGTTAAACAAGCCCATGGTCCTTGTTTAACAAGAAGTAATTCAATATAGCCATAAAATCAAAACACAGCATGGAAAAGATTTTGAGATGTCATTTATACCTCCTGAGGCAGGACCAAGTGAACCCTGATGATCCTTCACAGGTTTTTGTGTAACCAGTCCCTAAAAATCTCCAACTGACAGAGATTCCACCGACTTCCTTGGAAGCCTAGTCCAGAGCTTAACTACTCTTAGAGTTAGTCACTTTTCCTCTAAATATTAATTAGACCTCCCTTGCCACAGATCAGGCCTACTGCTTCTTGTCCTACCTTCAACAAGCATGGAGAAAATTGATCACAGTCTTTGTAACAGCCCATATCACATCTGAAGACTTATTAGGTCCCCCTCAAGTTGCATCGGGATGTCAATAAAAAGTTAATGATAGAAAATCTCAGAGCCTCCAGGGTGTATGCTGTGGTGCTGAGGAGCAACGTAGACATTTGGATTCAGGCCCTTTAACCCAACATGTTTCATTTTAAGCACATGCCTAAAAATGAGACATACATTCAGGTATGTTGTTGACTAGCGTTGGACTATTGATTTGGGCCTCCCCATCACATCCATACAAATCACAACTGCAACTGGCTGCCAAAAAAGAGGGGATTTGCTTTCCAGAACACAATTGGGGTTCATTGGTCACACTTCTGTGAGAAGTTAGCAGCTCCATCTCGTCTGAATAGCAGGACTGCTTCCACTCCACATGGCAAGCATTAAGTAAAATAATAATTGGTTAAGGTACAAGTTTTAAACCTGGGGGGTGAGGAAGACATTTGATACCATTTACCACTGTTTTACAATAGCCAATAGTCAATGATGTGAACCAGAGCCATTAAAATGCAAGAACATTTAAATTAATAGTTTTTAATTTACATGCAACTTTGTTAGCTCTGCATATGAGAAAATCAGTGACAATTTAAATAAATTAATGGCAACCTGATCTGAACCACAAAAAGCAGGAAAATATTACTGTTTCCTCACTGTTCCTGACCCCATCCTCTATATCCTGAAACAGCAGGAAAGGGTTTGCAGTTAAAGTGCAAGAGGAGCTGAGAACTGGGCCTGACTCTGTCCAGAAAATTAGAAGTGATTCCACTGAGATAATGGTTCCTCACAAGTCTGAAATAGGTGCAGGAAGCAAGTCAGACCCCCTCAGACAAGAATGGGCTCCATGCTCTGGAAAGGACCATATGCCAGTGCAACTGGAGTCTTTAGCAAAGAGCCAGTGAACAAAGGTGATTGTCAAGCTGAGTAAGCCTCTTACATCTCAGTAAAAATACAGGGCAGCAGAAGAGTAAAGAAACTGCTCATACAGTTAAATAGCACTACCAACTTAAACCACAGGTTTACTTGCATCACTCCCTTACGGCCCAATTCTGGGAGTGCGGAGCACTCTGCGGAAGATACTAAGCAACATAAACTGCCTTTGAAGCTAAGGGCAGAGAGAGGCACTAAGCACCTTGAAGGACTGAACGCCTGGCTATAAACGGCTTGAACAGGAACTGTCTCTTTGCTATGGGTTGGTACAGCACCAAGCACAATAGATAATCCAGCCTCTAGGCACTATTGCATTAAATAATAAACAAACAACTTGCCCCATGTCCCAGTCTACAACTTCTAAATGCCCAAGGGAAAAAAATTATTATTTGCGCTTTCTTGCAGCATGATCATTCCAGATGAACCAGCCTGGTTCATCAGTTCAGAAGACCAGGATTCTTGCAAGCATCTCCTTGTTTAAACATAAGGGGGAACAAACTCATCCTCTTGTTCAATTTCCTCAGTGTCACACAGGAGGAAAGATGGTCTGCAGAAACCAGTTTCATATCAAACCAGCTGTTAGCACAACAGGGACTTGATCCTGATTGAGGGCTCTGGACACTATCACATCAGAAGTCTGAATCAATAGCCCTGGCTTCTGATTGTCCGAGCGTGCCAAACAGGAAAGATCTCCCTCACAGTCAACTGCCTCTGAGGATTTCTCAGAGCAGGCTTCCAATCGGCTGCTCCCTGTGTTAAGGGTTCCCCTCAAAACCACAGCTCCTTGCAGATACTGTTTTACTGACAAACTATTTAAAGAAACAGTGATCTAAATGTTAAATTGCTGAAACCTTGCAATGCTTATAAAGACAGCACCCAGCTTTCCAGTTGTGCTGACTTAAAGACACACACGCCCCCCTTGAATAATGCAGGCCCTTAAACTTACACGGAACCAGTATGTCATCTAAAAATAACCAAGAAACTGAAAAAGGGATTAAAACAATTTATTTATAACTTGAGCAAAGAGCACAAGTCAAGTGACAGACACAGCACACTTTGAAATACAAGTGTATAGCTGTAAAAGGCATATTGTTCCTCTATTCATCTAAAGAACTGGGTGCCTGAATCACTTCTCAGCCTTCAAGTGTGACGAAGTGGGATTTTTCTCCCATTAAAGCTCATGTAATAAATAAATGTTAGTTTTTATAAGTGATACCAACATCCTGTTTGTTTTACTTCTCAGCCTATTTCTCTCCTTAAACTTCAGTGGATTTACTCCAGACATACACTGGGCTAATAGGAGAATCAGATTGTGTGTAAACGTTCATTCTTCTTTTGCCCATCATGGACAGAGTAGTTACGAAGATTTCAGGCTCTCTTGACCATGCATCTTGACATTCAGCACCCTAATTCCACACAGCTAATTTGCAAGTTAAAGCAGCAGTTTAGGTTCCTCATCCTGCATACACTTTCAGAAGAAATCACCTTTCTAAAGCACTGCACAAATCCACTGCTGTCCAGGATTTCACCGTTAAGTTGCTGCCCACCAGGCTGTGACTACGCACAGCTACGCAGCAATAGCAAGGAGAGAATTCCAATCCTCCTGTGCTACATTAGCTGCCTCCCCCAGATACAACTGCCCACGGGCAGTTACTGTAGCTCGTCAGTGCAAAGAGGAGGACATGGAATAGAGCAATTTTGATTCTGTCCAATAGATTTCAGTGAGGCGCACACTTGCAGACAGACAAGCCACAGTATCAAAATCCTGCTGCGTTCAGGTTCTCTTCAATTATTGTTTGATCCAGCCTTATCGAGACTATTACACCGAGCTCTAGGCTAGGGACAGCACAGTGCTTTAACGCAATGGTATGAGCAAATCCAGAACAGATATACAAAAACATTGTCACATATTTTAAAGTTCTCAGGCTTCTCCAATGCTTTTTACCTTGATGAGTTAATCTGAGGACAGGAGCGGTTATCACAGAGGTGCAGAAAGGGTTAAAGACTATTTTGAATGTCTTAGAAGTCAAGTCCTACACCTAAGAGCATGTTATCTTTATACAATGCACACAGAGGGCCAGATGCTCAAGCGGTGTAAGCCACTGAAGAGCCACTGATTTTACCAACTGAGGATCTGTTCTAATCTATGCAAAAAAGGAGACTAGGGCCCAGCTGCACATGTGAGATTTTTTTTTCATGCCACCATCCCTGTAGCATGTGATATGGCATTTGAGACAAGTGTTTTTACGCCATAGAGGGACTTGTGGTATGTTCACACACAAGGTCTGGAGACATTCGGGGTGAATTGTTGTAAGAAAGACTCTTGATAGCAAAGTATTCCTTAAGTAGATGATGCACTTTTTGCCTTTTGTAAGCTTTATCTTTTATCATGTGGTTTCAAGCCAATCTCTTGGGGAAAAAAACCCAATCAGCCATCTAGCACTTCAGCTGACACCTGAATGTCTCGATCCTGTCACAACTCGAGTCATGAGTACTGCACAGCCAGAGGAAAACAATGCCATTAATATACAACAAACAAATCTAGGTGCATTAGTTACACCCAAGGGAGCTCACACTGCAAGTATGAGACAGTCAGAGGCACCAGATGGAAGAGCAGTGCTGGAGAGGGTTTGAAAAAGCATGTCTGTTCCAATTTAGGAAAGCTGAGTCACCTAGACACAAGTGATAAGAGAGACCTTAACAATGACAAGCACTTAAGAAGCCCAGGGTGCTGGAAGCAAAATTATTTTTATGCTCTGGATTACACAAGTGAGTTAAAGAGAATTCTTCCCATTTTACTTCTTGGCATCACTGCTGCTCCTGCCCCACTCCCTCATTCACACGGCCCCCCAGCTTCACAATGGCTGAAGTCGGCTACAGCTTGCATTGTCTCTATCCTTAGTTGCAGGGAACACTAAATGCTTAACAGTAAGTCACAGAAGTTTCTCTAGTCTGAGATAGTGGTTTTGTCAATCTGGAATAGCAAAGCGTCTGATGAAGCAGGATTTTCTCCCACACAAGCTCATGCAATAAATAAATATTAGTCTAAGTGCCATAGGACTCCTTGTTTGTTTTCTTCAGTATGGACTCTGTGAAGCAGCTAAACAAGAAGGATTTTTACATGGCCATACAGAGCTTGATAATGGAAGCTGTACAGGGAAATAGGCCTGGCCATGCCGTACCAGATAAATGATTGCTCAGTCCAGTATCCTACCTCTGATAGCATCCGGTACCAGATGTTGCACAGGAAGATGCAAGCACCCCATAATGGACAATCATTCAACAGGAGCACCATGTGGTCTATCCTAACCCTACCCGGGCAGTAGCTGCATTACATCCTGTAGCAGGATGCCTGAATGACCAGGCTCCCAAGTTTCCAGCTCCAACATGGCTTGTAGGCTCCTAGGTCTCTAGCAGTATCGTGGGAATTTTCTCCACAGAACGGAGATTCCCACAACTCTACTCAGGTATCCTGATGCCCTGTTGTCTGCTCATTTAGAAAGCGGTGCCTTCATCATGAGGTGACACCTCAGGTACCAGTCTTCAAACATCCTCTTGAATTAGCAATAGGCATTGTGAACAGATGAAGGACTCAACCTTTACAGTTTCATCCATTTGATTGTGTGCGCTACCGTTGGATATTTCAGTGGTGCATTAGTTAAGCTAAAGGACCCCTAAATACTTTGCTGTCTCAGGACATGTCCAGAATTTCCTGTTTCTAATTAGGCCAAAATATCACAGCATTTTCATGCTTCCATTTTGAGTCCGGAGTGAAATGCAGACCACCATGAAAACATGGGGTTAGAGAGAAGTGGAATAAAACCATCTTGTCAGGATTTCCAAATTTCAATA
The DNA here is from genome assembly GCA_007922195.1 of Podocnemis expansa. Taxonomy (NCBI): domain Eukaryota; kingdom Metazoa; phylum Chordata; order Testudines; family Podocnemididae; genus Podocnemis; species Podocnemis expansa. The sequence goes on from ML682133.1 coordinate 1,788,359, forward strand.
TCAGATCAGATTTGCTTTGCATTTCAGACTAAGCTCCAGGGTGGTTGGTCATTATCTGAACTGACTGCTATATTCGTAATCACTTGGAACCTGAAGAGCAATTTTTTGTCTTAAAACATAATATATATTAATATATTTCATTAATTTTTTTTTTTTTGCCAAATACCAGGGTGATTTAGGTAATAAGAACACCATACATCAATGTCAAGTGTGCTGTACGTGGCCTGCTTCTCATTTTGTTTGACTTTAAAATATGAAATGAAAGGGGAATCAGTGTTCTAGTTACTTCCTGACCAAGAGGCACAAAAAGCATATACTAACACTTTTCTCATTAGCAGTGGAGTGCTTGAGATTGTATGATTCATCATCCCCTCTTTGAGAAGCCAACAAAGTATCCCAACAGTGCAAATGGAGTTACAGTTGCAACAAAACAGCATGTCCTTAAACATTAGCTTTGCTGTGCAGTAATCATCATCTCCATTTATTTCATTTAATCCTTTAAGTGCACAAATGTAAAATGGCTCTGTAAGTACCCAAAGGATAAATGAGGGTAAAATATTCAGAGGCAGCAGAATGCAGTTGTGGCTGAAGCTGACATTTCATACACAGCCCTATCAATTTGCCAGAGCCATTACTCTGAAACCAGCTTTTAACATTTCAGGTCTTCATGGCAGGGGCTCTTCACAGACATGCATCTCCTTTCACTAAACGTTAACACTCTTCATTAAAGAGCAGCCAGATGGAAACCACACCGCTGCTTTAAAACACCCGTGTACCAGCATGACGTGCATACCGCACTGTCACATAACAGCAGTGAAGCAGGCAATGCATGGAGATTGCCCTCTGCTCTCCTGGAAAGAGAGCTCTTCTGTGTTGGATAGTAATCTCCCTGGATTAGATCCCCTCAGCTGCTCTAAGTCAGCCTGCCTTCACCAAAGCCAGCACTGACACAAGACAACATACAAAGACGTAGAAGTTAATTGCAGAGAACCAGAATCCAACAGAGGTGTGCCAGTTTACCCCGGCTGAGAATCTGGGACACTTTGTGCATCGGGTGCCGGTCACTGCGACATTGACACTAATTTCTAACGAACATCATGCCAAAGAACCTTACAAAACTCAAAATGATACCAAAAAAAATTATCTATGAGCTCAGGTTACATCCCCCACCACTAACATGCAGCCCCCTTTGGGTAGGAAAGGGGTGACTGGTGAATAATGCACAGTGACTGGAGCAGCCAGAACGGTTTCACTGGCCAAGGCAGAAAACATTTTGGCAGCTCCCCCAGGACCCAAGCAAGCCACCCCAGGCTGCACAGCACCCCCTGGAAATTTAGCTGCCTTGCTCGCCCACCCTAGAACCAGCCCTGCACAGTGCTGCCATTTATCATAAGGTCATTTTCAATTTTCATCCCACTCAGCTAATAAGGAACTAAACTTGGCAGAAGGATAAAATGTGACCAGGCAACTGGAGTTCAAATCCTGTTATGATGACAGAGGTGAGGTGATCCATTGTTGGGATGCTGGTGCCTGGCTCAAGAGAAGAAGGGATGTCTGTATGAACACCACGCAGGCCATCCTGACTCACAAGGCTCAGCTACCGACTGAGCCAGCCACGCTTCTTGTGGCCTCACCCTTTGGAGGTCTCCTGACCAGACCTGTGAGAAGTGGGTAACAACATATGGAGCAGGAGGAAGCATCCCCGTGTGGCCATGGGCCCTTCCGCAGGATGCAGTCTGGCAGCCCCTCTGCTTCCATTTTCTGTCAGGACTTTCCCCTCCTTCCAGCTGGATGTAAGTAAAGCCTTCAGAGGGATGCAAAGTCCTAACAAAACTTCTCACACCCACTGCTGAGCTCCACCCTGCGCAGACTCTCCAGCCCCCACACCCCCAACACACACCTCTGCCTGGCTTGGACGGGGACAAGCCCAGCTTATTGGCGGCCAGGCAGCCATTTGTCTACTCACCCACGGACGCGCCCCTCCCAGAGAGTCCGGGGACCACCTCAGTCAGGCCAACGCCCCATCGGTTTCTCCTTTGCCGCGCACGCCCCTTCACACTCAGGCGCCACAACCGTCCTTGCTGCGGCTCTCTGCGGCCAGTCGCTATCGTGACAGGGGTGGAGGGGAAGGGCATTGAGGTGCCCGTGCTGCAGCCGCCTCAGGCCATCTACGGCTTCCTTGCCTCCCAGGGCCACCCCTAAAATGGCAGGCAGAGGAACCCAGCCCCGCTGCCCTCCTCTTCTGGCGCAGGGACTTTCCAGTCAGCAGCCCCTCCTGGTCTCCCCCACACCTGTGGGTCTGCCAGTCTCCCCTCAGGGAGGGGCTTCAGACAACTTGGCCGTGTGGCCCCCAAAAACATGCTTTCCCTCCCTCTCCCAGCAATAGACTGGGAACTTCTCCCTGCTGCTTCCTCCTCAGTCTTTTCCGGAAGCCTGGCCTGCCCCTCACAGGTAGGCCTCTAATTAGCTGATTGCAGCCACCTGGGCTAGGCAGGTGGACTCCACACACGCCCAACGCTCCTCGCCATCCCTCCCTCCTTCCCCCATGAGGGACCCGGCCACGGCCTCGGGGCAAGCCCAGCGCCCGCTCTGCCTCCCAGTCGTCAACCCGCTAACTCAGGCTCACCCCTTTCGTTTCCCCTCAAAGCCCAGACCCCTGGGGAGGGGCTGACAGATGCCCTTTATCCCTCTCCCGCCACACCATCTTTTGTGTAACCTGAAGAGATAATGGCAGCAGAAAAGGGTAGGAGAGGAATAGTACTGGTGACTGAAGAGCAGTGGGTCCACTGAGCAGATCTGGGAGCATTAATTATACAGAAGACTTTGAAAACAATGGGAAACTCAGGCCCACTGGCACAACTCTCATGCTTTCCACATGGCTGCTGATACACTAACTGAGCATATAAGGCAGCCAGGATGAATAGGGAGAGCATCAGACCATGGGTTTTTGTAGTTATTTCTCACTACGTGATGTGAGGCTACCACAAATTGGAAATAAATCCATTTCCAGGGAAGATAACCATTGTATTGCAGATGAATAAGGGCCATTTGGTCTACAGACAAAAGCCTTGAGAACTATCCTGGTTCAAGCCAGGAATTTCACCTATGCTACACCACCTAGTGACATGTTTGCATCCCTTTAGCTGATATAAGGGAGAGGAATTGTACCTTCTTATCAGACTTCCACTTGCCACGTGTAAATGGCTGAATGACCAGAGGAGCATTTGCTAGGCTGCATTAAGGCAGAATTGTTAACCAAAGGCAGTCCATGCAGGAAAATACAGGGCCTTCCAAACACAGATGGGCAATAGGAAAGCTTCAGGTAACTCAATCCATGGGGGGAGGCGCATAGAACAAACTGGTTGAAATAAAAATGTTAAAATCTTGGCAGTCCCTCCACAATGGAAAGGAAAGCGTCAATTCTTTTTAACCATACCCCTGTTTTTTGCTGGCAATTCACAAATCCAGGTGTGTGTTTTTGTTTGGTCATTCTGCTGTGACAGTGCATGCTGGCAGCCTCTAATAATCTTCAAGAAAATCCAGGAGAGACTCAAGAAAAGGACAAATATCCACTGCACTGCAGTTTCCACTGTCTACTTGCAAAGCAGTGGGTTTTCATGCAAGCTATTTTCAAGTTGTCCAAATCCTCTCTCCCAAATTCTTGGAACATTTAGTGCTGCACAGGACAGTGACAACACATTAAAAGCTAAAGTTAACCATTTTCCAGTGAAACTCCACTGAAGCTCAAACATACTTTACCCCCTTGATTTCAAAAGGTGTTTTGCTTAAAAACGAATGGCACATTGGGGCCACTTGTCATTAGGCACCAACTGGAACCAAGCAGCCTTTGGCAGTTTAATAAATGTGATAAATATATGTGGCTACCAGGAATGGATGTTCCTTGTCAGTGCCTTGATTGTACCCTGACAGCAACTAGATGTGGGTCCTAAGGGGTGAGTGGGCAGGCAGTCTCTTTTACTGTCCTCATTTGAGGATGGGAGTGGACACAGCTTCCCCAAAGTGACTGACACGTTTCAGAGACCAGGCTGACACTAGCATTCCTTTGCATGCTATTTACATTAAAAACTCAGGGCTTTATCTGCATAGCCTAGATATAAACAGACAAATGTGCTGCTGGGATATGTGTAATTTTTACATCAAATGACCCATCCATCTGAGATGTTAACTGGGAGTGATTTATGCTAGGGAATCGGCTGAGCAGCCCAGAATCCAAGGACCACCAAGATGCCACTTCACCTCTGCGCTGTGCCCCAGGTTTGCAGCTCACGGTCACTCTGACCTAGCCTTTGTGCACATCTACAACACTGTTTCAAGGTGAGCATTCAAATCGCCATCATTTTACCCCATTAACATCAAATGAGCCAAACTGTGTTGTGGCACTGTGATACCAAGGTGCCACAGGATGCACATCTGTGCACCCTTAGGTTATGATCAGGTTAGCACACACAAAGACTAAGTCAGCTGACATCGATGTCCCCATTTTGTCCATGGGGATAATAGCATTGCCCTATGGGACAGAGATGTTGTGCAAGGTGCTCAGGTATCACAGAAATAGAGGGCTGCCTGCCATAGCTAGATAGGGTAGGAATTTCTAGAACAGTGGGGGAGTTAGATACTCAAACCCCTTTGACTGTCAATGAAGACTAGGTGCTTAATTCCCTTAGACAGCACTTAAGAAAGACCCATCCACAGCCCTCTCCTCCCAGCCAACAGTTTACGGTGCCAGGACCAACCCCCCCGAGTTTCGAACTTCCAGCCCATTGACTTCATGGGGAGAGAAAAGTGTTCAAACACTCCATGGGAGCTCCTAGTGCCCCGCTGAACGAATGAGCCCATAAGGATCTTCAGCAGTTATGGGACTGATCTTAATGGGACTTTTGCTGTTTACTCAAATGAGATCAGACTCAGGCCTTCAAAGAGGGTGTAAAAGACTGAAATGAACAGTTTTTATACAGCCTCCTGCACAGAGATGAATTTTATGCAAACCAAGGTTTTAAGCTGTGCCTTAATGCACCAGGGTTCCTACAGGGGAGATGCGTGAATCACTGTGGAGTTCACCGCTTTCCTTAGGGGTGTATTGTTTTATCCAAGAGGCCTCTGTGGTGGGTTAGTCCAGGTGTATGCACTGAACAAAAGCATACAACATGGAGAGCTGGAGCAGTTATTGTATAGCTAAAATACCATGAACTTAGAAGCCATCAGGGCCACAAATCCTGATAGAGACACAAAGCCTGACAGATTTATTTTCCTAGTGGAGAATAACTGTTGTATCTAATTTACTACCAGTCCTGATGGAGAAGATTTTTTAAAGTTTTATAACATGCTAATTACTGAGAACTTATCTAATACTTATTTATAGCCATTTGACACCCTTACTTCCCCAGGCACCTCTGGGTAGGAGAGCTGGACTCTCACACCAACATCTTTAAAAATGCCAACTGCAAATTCCCCAGCGATGCACTCTTTAACCATGGAAAGGAAGCAATCCTTGTAGAGAACTGGGATGTTGTGTGCAAATGGGAGAAAAGGAGAAATGACAGTGCATTCATCAAGTTTTCCTAGACCAAACAAACAGTTGAAATCCTAAACATTTTCTCTTAGCTGCTGAAGTGTATATTTAGAGATGCTACACAAAATTCAGCTATTGAAAAGCATGGGAGGCGGGGGAGAGACAGAGAGAACATCTGCTGAAAAACAAACAGGACTAGTTATATGGGACTAGTATTTAAAAAAAAACAACAACTATTTTTAGACAGGAAATGAAGATCTGGAGAACCAAAATCTCTGCTCAACTTTCTAAGTCAAAAATGACGTCTATTTATCTCTAACAGCTAATAGATTCTGCTATGGGGACCGTGGAACTGAAGTAGAAACCTCTGAAGTAGAATCCACTTTCTGACTTCAGCATTCTTCACAACTGAGCACCATGAAACCACCCACCAATCTGGGGTGGCTTTAAATTAAGCCATGACTCACTTAAGAAAGTTCTTTTGGGAAGTTCCTTTCTTTTCAGCTACAAAAGGTGCATCACAAAATTCTCTTCATTACCCCTGGGCCTCAGATCATCTTGCTGGGAGAACTCAGCCACCCACTCTGAAAGCGTGTTGCAGTGACAGCTTCTGAAGATATGGGAAATAATCAGTGCAAGAGGCAACCAAAAGGTAGATTGACCTGACAGAAATATTCTTAGCATTTGCTGGGCTCTGATCCCACATCAGCACGACTGTATAACGGGCAAAGAATCATAAGGAAGACTTGACAATGCTTTCTCATCTTCAAAGTCGAAAAGCAAATGGACTTGATAGTTTAATGCGAGGAAATATATAGAACAAAGGCAAGGCCGAAGTGAGTGACCAAAGACATCTGCATAGTTAGATTTGGTGCTGCCACTGTAGTGGCAGTCTAACTAGTTAGCCCAAGAAGAAAGAGATATTGAAGACCAAGGGGAAAGCAGAGAGAAACAAAGCAGTTATCTGGCACATGAACCATGACCTCCCAGTACACTACAAGGAGGCTTTGACACCACAAACAAGCTATTACCCAGCCTTCTCACCCTGACATCTCAGGACACTCTACAAAGATGATCACAGTATCTGACCTTATCACACTTAGGGAAACAAAGGCACAAGGATGGTAGGTGACTTGCTCTAGGTCACCCAGCAGGCCACTAGCAGAGTTCTTGGTCCCAAGTTCAGTGCTGTAGCCACAAGTTACTCAGCTTGTAAGATCCCTGGACAGGGAAATCTGATTTTGTGCTCCAGGGACGTACCAACACATGACAACAGGCCTCCACTCTATGAGTGGGGTCCCGAAGCGCTACCACCACACACATAATGGGACCACAGCCAAGAGATGCTATGGAGAGTCCATCAATGTACTACTGAGAAATTTTACAATTCACCTCATGCAGGAAGAGAGCACATATCCCTATTCTGATGATGTAAGTGGGATGTGAAGGCGCTCTCAGCCTCAGGCAGCACCTCTTCACAGGGGTGTACATCACAGGCCAAGAGAACAAAGACTACAGAATAGGATATTGTGACCTGCAATGTCTTCTCTCACCTAATGTGGGGAGCGGATGAAGCAATACAAGCTCCTTACCCTGGATTTCTGAGAGAAAGGATAGTCCAGTGGTTATGATGCTAGTCTGTGATTTGATCTCTTGTAAGGATAGACGAACTGAAAACTGTGACAAGGAGTCCTGTGGCACTTTTAAAGACTAAACATGTTTATTTAATTTTAAGAGCTTTCATGGGAGAACAATCCCACTTTGTCAGGCACTTCAAACTTCAGTGCTTCAAGGATCTGACATAGTTCCATCTTCTCCCATGAAAGCTCATGTGATAGATAAATTTGTTAGTCTTTAAAAGTGCCACAGGGTGCCTTGCTCATTTTGCTGAGCTGGACTAACACAGCTATCCCCTTGGAACTTGAAAACTGTGAGGAGCACAACCACCACCTTGAATGTTGGGGCCCTGCAAGTACCTAAAATTGAAAATCCCATTCCTCTAGGAAGTACAAGGTCCCTGAGAGATAGGTTATAACAGAGTATAGGGAGACACAGAACTAAGTCACGTTTGATAATACTCAGCCAGTTAAGGAAAGATTAAGACATTAATAGAACTACTGAGGCTGCTGCACTGTCCCTGTACATCTCAGAAAATTGCACCATAATTAAGGAAAGAATGACTAACGAAGTCAGAAAAGAGTCCATTATTCATCGTTATTGCCCTTAAATTAGCATAATAAAACATGTTTTACTCTAACTTCATAATAATTGCAGTGATTACTGAATTCATGTACCTTGGAGAGGCTTCAGTTCTTTAAGAAATCATTATTAATTCATGTGTCATTTCACTGAAATTATGCAATAAACTAATTTCACCATTTTTGATATTAAACAAATGTCTTTCCAAAAATGTGTGTGTTCCTTAGGGTCATGTGATCAGTGAGAGTATGAAAGTAATACAGACCTGGCACAAAAGTAATTACCTTTAAAGAAATGTAACTGTGACACCAACTACTAGTAAGGCGCATAGGGAGCATAATAACAGAGAAGATGTCATCTTACCTTTCCCCAGCCCCATAAATACCAAATTCGAAAGGGGCAGCCATGTTAGTCTAGTTCAGCAAAATAAGCAAAGCGCCCTGTGGCACTTAAAGACTAACAAATTTATTTATTGCATGAACTTTTGTGGGAGAAAAATCCCACTTTGTTGGATCCTTCAAAGATACTGGGAAGCCAAGACTTTGCACAGATGTCATGCTAAAGCACCTGGTTCTGGCAAACTTGGAGCAGTGTTTACTTACCACTGGGGAAGAAGCAGTAACAGCCATTTCAGACCTTTCAGCTGTAGGCTAGTTTGAAGGCAAAAGGTGACTAAGATGCACTGACACCAGCAACAATGGAGAGGACAACAGTGACGCAGGAGTAGATGCATGTTCCTTGTATCTGCTCCTTCATTCCGGTTACTTGACTGAATGCTGAAGCCTCACGCAAATTACTTGTAGCAACAATGCCCCATCGCTTTATGCTCTTGCACTAGGGTGCAGTGGCTCCCTGCAGACAATTCAACGCAGCTTGCTCTCACAGAAATGAAGGGCAGTTTTGCCATCTACTTCAGGGGCAGCAACTCACAATAGCTAACTGCAGAACTGGCTTAAAGCCAAATCACAGCCCTCCCCACCCCATACTTGGGAACCCCGTAATTAAGACCAAAACCAAATTATCAACACCCTAAAGCAGTTGATATTATCACTGAGCAATGAGCGACCCAGCCCTTTTCTTGCCCCATACTAATACCAGGTTAAGAGATGGCTTTCAGATCATGTTTTCCACATCCAGTGCGCGGCTTAGATTCACTGTGCTGGAAAGCGTCTCACACACTCACCCCATTCATTAAATGACACAGCACCGCGTGGCATAATTGGCAGCTTATAGGATTAGGAATTCAGTCTCACATGTAGAGCATTCAAGACGCATTCATTCAAAAAGTCCATAGAACCTTATATCAATTTTCACTGTAAAGTTAATCTTTAGTCTTCCATCAAATAAATTGAAGCACATTAAAAATCAACCAGGCATATGAGGTGAGTAAAATTAGACAGTAGAACTGTTGCAAATCTAAGGCAATTTCCTCCATGACACAAGCTACACTTATACATTAATATTTAAAAAAATTAAATTGCTATTAAACTTTGACCAACTTTGTAAAATTAACCTATTTTTCATTCAGGCAAGAGTTTGCTTTTGACTGAGCAAGAAAGAATTCACTTAAGCACTTTTTAGATCACCTCCATTAGGAGATTTAGCTGTGATCAATAAGCTGTTTGAATTAATTATCTATTTGAAATCTGGGCATGTTTCTGTGGAACTGGCCAGCACTCCACACTGGAAACAGACAAAGAATAGGAGAGGATTTGGAGCCACTCATGACTTTAAGATAACCCCTGCTCAGGGGGCTGACGTTAGGTCTATGTACCCCATATGCCTTTTGAGCATTTGCAGCTTTTGGTGTACAGAATACACCCCCGGAAGAAGTGCTGACTCCATCAAGTCAATTTTATGTCAGTTTGTAGAACGGTTTACTTGAGTAAAATTGAAACAAGAGGCTAAACATAGTTGTGCTACAATCGTGTACATAATTCTGTCAGCACTGGACATGGAGTAACAATCAAGAAAGTCCAGAAAGTGCTGTGCTCATGCAGAACAATCCTCACTGGAAAAATTAACACAGTATACAATTTCCCTCATGGAGGAACATATACTCAGCACTTTACTCAACTTGGCACAGATGAGGTGGAGTTTTCTCCTGTAGAGATGCTCTGCCAGAGGCCTAGAGACCATCTACATCAGGGGTCTCAAACTCAAATCACCACGAGGGCCGCATGAGGGCTGCTAACTAGTACGTTAGCCCAAGGGTCACACCACCAAAACCTTTCCATACAACAATATTGCAAATATCAGTAACGGTAGTGTTATCGCAGGCTGTAGGAAATAGCTTAGGGGATGCATGCGGCCCATGGACCACATGTTTGAGACCCAGATCTACACAGTAGTTAAACTGAATTCTAAAGAACAGAACTTGAGTGGTGCACAAACCATTTGTTGGCTTTGTCAACATCACCCCAAACATTCAACCTCTTTGCATAAAGGAACAGATTCCTTGAGAAGAGAAGTACTTAAAGGATATTTCAAGTCTAGTGGCACAGGATGAATTAATTCTTAATAGGAAAAGGTCTTCTAAATTTAATTGGATGAACATACATCTGGCTGTTTATGAACAGAAAGATGCATAGCATGTCACGTTAGCAGCTTGACTGCAATTTTATTGTGTCTCAGTAACAGCAGCATATTATAAAACAACCACAGGGTCACATACTTCAGTCTTGACTGTCTAAAGTTAGGAGTCACAGTTCTATATTTCATCTCATCAACAAATGTTTTTTTACAAGTGTGGGATACATGAGATCCCAGGGGCTTTACTAGCAGCAGAGTGGGCTTGGCACACTTGAGAAATCAACAGGCCACAGGTACCAGAACAGGGCTGTCAAACATGCAGCTTGCAAATCTCTTCAATCAGCCCATGACTACACTGCAGAGGACCACACTCTCTCTCTAGCAGAAAGAGTGCCCTAGTATTTCAACTTCTGGTATGTACAGCTCACTAAAAGTACATTTAAGTCAAATCTGGGCTGCCATAGCAAATGAGTTTGACACCACTGTACTAGAAGCTTAAGTATCCATTTAGGAACTTAATGTTTGAGTATTTCAGCCCTGTGTCTACACACTGAAATTCCACAAATAGCTGCACAAAGCTGTCAGAGACCGAAACTTCTTTTCTGAGCTGGGGAGGCAAGCGGTAGGCTGTCCTATACTTAGTGGGGGGTGAGGGCTACTGGCTTCTGTCCCCAGTCATGATGCTGAGACGCTACGAGTTAGATTTTCAAAACAACTCAAGACATTGAGCCCCCGAGAGCTTAAGATAATCAGAACCCAGTGTTGGGGTAGGAGATCTTTTGAAAATCTCAAACACATGACAGTGGGCAACCATGTAAGCATCTCATTAGGTGACCTCATTTTTACTTTGCAGAAGGGTAATCAGCTGTGGAAAGCCGCGTCCAAACCCCGGACCAAAGGGCAGGCCACTGCAGTGTTCCAAGCAGTTAATGCTTTAATCTAGGTGTTGGCCAGGGTTTGGGGCTTTTTGTTTCAGGTTCGGGGGGTAAACAGTTTCAGGGTTAGGACTGGATTTTACTTTTTAACTGGGGGTTTCTACTGAGAATCCTATCTGAGATTAGTTCTTAATAATTATATTTGAGATTGGGTTAAGATGAGGAGTGATTTGGGGGTTTAAGGTCAGGTTTGGTCATAGAATTTGGGATCAGGTTCAACATTTGGAATCAGGATTAGGTTTAAAGCAAACCTACTTTAAAAAGTTTCATTTATCATCACTATTTTGGGGTTTAAACTACTGCCAATCACTGTAGTACCTGAATGATGTAAAAAAGCTATAGCAATACTTAAATCCTTAATGGACTGCTCTTCCCCCTCAGGGTGGTCAAAATTCTGCATGGGACAGGTGGTTGTTGTACCGGTAGGAGTAAAAGGGGTGTTGATACCGAGTGTCACTTATGTTGGGAAGATTCTCTCAAACAGGATGGATAACACTCTGGATGACTTATCTATTTATTTTTCATTACTTCAGTACCAAGGACTCCAGGCTGCTAGACATTATATGAATAGACCAAAAACAATGGTCCTTCAATCCCAAAATGATTCGTTCATTTTTATTTTTATTTAGGTTGTGTTTAAAAGCTACCATCTTGCAACAGGCAGGCATGAACGAAGACCAGGTGAAACCAAGCTTATCCAATATTAGGCCAGCCCTAATTGAGAGATCAGCTGGAAATGTGCCTAGTCATGCATGGTTTGGATAACTGACAAAGCCACCTCAAGGGGCTGCAAAATAAGTTCTGCCTCATTACAAAAGAAATTGCATCTAAATGAACAAACGTCAGATAATAAAACTTTTAAATGCTTGAAAAATGCTTTCAAGCAGACAGGTAATCCAATCATGTATAGTGTACCGTACAGCATGCTTTTGGGAGGGGCTACTCTTAATTACTCCTCACTGACAGAACTGAATTCATTTCTGACAGGCCTAAGTGTTTTTATTATGCTAAAATGCTAACTCAGAGAATTAGCTCACCAGAGTCTAAAAACCACAGTGCTTTCATAGATTTGCAATATATAGTATTATTTAGGTTCCAATGAGAGGCATATTAGCTTGGCTTTTCTACATTAATTGGAATGGATTTTCAAGTCAGAAAACCCTTCAAATGTCTCCAATCCACCCCACTTTGGTTGGAGTGTCCTTATAATGTCAATGGCCTGAACCACAAGAGAATTATTGAAGTTTTAAAACACTGGGGTAACAAATACTCCAAACACTTCAATGAAATGGATAAAATTCTCTTTAAAACCAGGTGATCAGGCTATATTACAGTGAGACCTCATTTGCTATTCATCCTGAGATAAAAGGGCTCATCCCTCTGAACAGGGGGGGAATGGAATTTTTGGTCCCAGATGTAGACGGCTCTTCTGTTAATCACAGTGCTATTTTGGTATTGTATTAATGCAGAACTTCCTATCTGAGTTCATCATAGGACAGAAAAATAGCAATTAAGCCTCAAAACATTTATGAAAATGGGTACATTTATGGAATCGTATGTACAGGTGAGGAAACAAAGACACAGAGTAATGAAGTGAGACGTTTGGTAAGCAAGTCAGCGAACAGTCAGAAATAGTATCTCTGAATCTTGGTTCTCAGTTCCCTGCCTCAAATCCCTAGCTTTCCTTTTCGCGTGCAAGCTAGTTTATGACCCATTTATCTCCAACTTAACTCTCCAAAAAGGGCTTACCTTGTACTTAGAACTTGGTGCTGGCTCTGTACAGGGCTGTGTGTCACCCAGAGTTTTGAAACACTTTTTCTGAGTGGGGAAGAAGAGCGAGTCACTTTTCTGAGCATTTCAATTTAATTCATTATTTAAAATCTATACATAGAAAAACATACATACATTTTCATTTTTCTTGAAAAATAAAGCACTGAATTATCTAGCTATGGGGCCAAATCCACTCCTTAAATTACATCAGTGTAAATCTGGAGTAACCCCATTGACTTCAGCAACACTCCCCCACATTACACCAGAGTTACTGAAAGAGAAGATTACGGGCCAGAGCCTCTCCCATGTCCAGGATTCAAGCAACCGGCAGAAGGAATACAGCCAGCCCCACACTGGTCTCTGGGCTGCAGAACTGGGAACAGGATAATAAAAGACACTCTGCAACAGACATAGTGGTAAAATGATGCTTTGATAAGGAGACAGTACTTAGCTGATGGTAAAAAAGGTGAAAAAGATGGTAAAGTAGGTGTTGGAAAACAGGCTAACAGCTGATTAAACTCCTATTTGGGAGACCCCAGACAACTATGACAGATTTTGCAGACTACATTCCTAGCTACTTTGCTCTATTACAACCACCTTCACCCCCACTGCTCATTACCAAAGGAGTCTCACAATCTCCAAATTGTAGGAAAAATACCCAAAATCTAGCATAGTCCCAAAGGGCAGCCATGTTAGTCTAGTCCACCAAAACAAACAAGCAGTCTGGTGGCACTTTTAAAGACTAACTGATTCATTTCTTGGAAGGAGGCCCTTGGGCTCTTTGGAACCAGTGGAGTTGTCAGGTCAGATCACTGTCTGCCTACCTGCCAATGCCCAGAGGAATACTCTGTCTTCAGTGCACCTGGGTCATTGTGCCATGCCACATGGGTGGGGAGGGAAATTTGTCTCTGATCACAAAGGCTGAACTCAGCACATATCCCCCTATTCAAGCTGGGCACCAGGCTTCCTGGTGAACATAATACACTCGCTCACAAAAGCTGCCGACATCATTACGGCTGTGACAAGGCCATCAAAGCCTCTATGCCATGGCAGAGCTCACAGACGTCACCTAGCAGAGGAACCACTGACCTTGCCTGTACTCCCTCCTAAATCCCTCAGCCCTGTGGAGCACAGATACCCTTTTGGGTCTGGGGCCAGCACTGGGCCCTATATACTCCCCCGAAGCCTATCCTTCCCTCATTTACTCCACAGAACTGAGAGAGGATGGGAAATTCCTCAGCCATGGATTAGTGGCAGGATTCATCTCCAATAGAATAGGTTGATGGAGATGCATCACTGTCCTAACCTGAATCACAGCAAGTGTTGGGGGGTTCCAGGCCTCCCATATTTTCATAGAGCCTCCGCACAATGGGTCTGGGCCTGTTCCCAGGGCAGCTAGTTCCAGAACAGCCACAGCACAGTTTTTCCCCCTTTTTGTCCTCCCCCCCCCAATTTCTTTGCAAAAATCTGCTGGTTACATGAAAATATTGATACCTCTGCAGGCTGGCCATAAATCCCATACAAGATTACTGAACAGAAGGGTACGTCTTAAATTACTGAAAATAAAGCACACACGTATGCTAGCAGTGCTATAGATCTGTAGATTGCCTCAAAATCCCTGTTTATTACCTAGCCCTACATAATTGCAGTTATTTAAACCCAATTTTTGAGCTCAACTATACCAGTCAATGCAAGTCGGTGGAAGATCCACATTAGCCCACTGAGCCACATTGTTATTGTTTAGCTACTTCTCACTCAAGAGTAGCTGTTTGAGACAGTAACCAAATTGTCCTCCCAGAGATACCCCTTTCCAACTCCTGACTAATGTTTGTTTGTTCCACAGCAGAGGAGACTGTATCTCAACACCCATGAGCCCACTTATCCTGTTCCCAGTTCAGTCCTAGGACCACGTAAAAGAACATACTCACTGACGGCCGGCATCCTCACGGGGGGGTGTAGCATAGCAGGGTCTCCCTCAAGCCCCTTCCAGGAGTCGCACGGATACCGCCCCGGTTTAGCTCTTCTTGTGAGCCAGTTTTCCATTCAAGTCCCATTTTAATCCCATCTCTTCCAGGGTGACAAAGTCCAGCAGACAACAATCCCCATCCTTACAGCTCCTCTTTAGCCTGCTCTCCGTGTCCCCTGATCCCCACATTCTCCCAGGGTATACAAAATCTTTATTAGCAGATGGTAGAGTGACCCAAGCCTATTAAGCTAGACTGGGTTCCCGTCCAGGGAACAAGGACAAACAGCCAAGGTCTGTTCTGACATTTTACCATGGCCTTTTTTGACTCCTTTCTGGCATTTACTTTTAGGCCTTTGCCCAAACTCTTCTCCATCTCTGTGCAGAGCAAGAGCTCTCAGGCCCTCCGCCCAGATAACCAGTACTTAGTGATCAAGGAGTTTACTCTAAGACTGTTGGAAAAGATGCAAGAAGTTTACTCTCAATCTGTTTTTTCCCCTCAAGGCTCTGAAGCCAGCTATGGCTCCAGCTGCCTTTGATTACCAATTATGTGCAACTGCCCCCACAAAGAGAAACACACTGGCTTAATTGGTCTCAGGCTTTTCTTATTTCATGATTAGCCAACATGGCCATTATAAACCTCCTACCTGGCTGATGTGCAGGCTGTATGCTAGCCCTCAGCCTAGATATGAATTGCATCCTACCTGCATATTTATGAACTGGAGAGAAGGTCAGTAAAACAGTTTTTACTGACTTCTCTGTCATGCAATGCTGCTGGTGACCTGAAATGCAGCCCTGTGATATGACAAGCCTCTCCTGTGTCTTTGAATCCAACACTGCAACTGTAACCTGCTAGGGTGGGCTCAAATTCATTCACTTGCTTCTCTCCAGTCCCTCACAGAAAAACCCTGCAGAAAGCAGCTGGAGAGCCAGGATCCAGTCTGTGCAGGACTCACAGCCAGAGTTCCCATCCCACATTAAACTACCACTCAGCATAAACATAACAATGAACTTTATTAACCAAACTAAACAAACCTTATCCTAAGAAACCATGATAAATTTAAACAAAACAGTACGAAACCCATGAGTCCCAAAGTTCAGGTAAAGTCACCCTTATCTCAGTAGCAGTCTTTGAGGCTTAAATGCAAACAAGAAGCCATCCTCATCCTCTCTAGCTGCAGGAATCTTCAGGCAAATGCCATGCAGTCCTTTCTTCCTCCTGTGTAGCCAGCACCACACAATCAGCTCACTGACCATCCAGCTCTCAGTTTTATTGCAGACCATTTCCCTGCAAAACTGTCCAAAACAAGGAGAAAACATCCTGCAGTCCACTCTCATGCAGCTCCTTTCACTCAGTCCCTGAGCACATGGACGCTGCAGCTCTTTCTGTTTGCTTCTCCCCAGGCTGCTCTTCTCAGGCTTCTCCCTGGGCATGCAACTCCAGCATAAAAATAAAACTTGTGGAGCATGCTCAATGTGCTACCACACCCTCTTACCAGAAGGTTCTGGTTTCTGGGCTGCAAAATCTGCCCAGCAAGGTAACCCAGCCATAAAGGAATCCCTGAAAGACATAGATCCATTTTAGGCACATGGGTTACACAGCCACAGAGCAAAGGGCCCAGCAGGGAGACTCCCCTTTTTAATAACTCTCTGATCCAGAACTGTGCAAGAGATATTATGCAGACACTTGAGGTGCAGCAGAGCCCAGCTGGTGTCTTCCCACCCACACACAATGGGGTCTTGGGGAAAGAGCAGAGAGGAGCAAGCTGGACTCCAGCTAGCAGGAGATGAAGCAACCAAAGCAGGAATCTCTGGCCATTCCTGATGAAAACTACAGAATGTTTCAGGTGCTCCCTGTCTGCTGCAGAGCGGCTATTTCTCTAAACCATCTCCTCCCACAGTCTCTGCACCTCTGTCTCAACCCACACCTCTTCCTCTTAGTTTCTCCTTGCTTGTCCTGTCCCCATCATGTTCATGCTACTGGAGAAGTTACCCCATCCAATCCCTCAGGGCTGTCTGATTTATTAAAGTTGTGAGCTTATTGGGCACTGTTCACTACTGTGTTTGTACACACCTAACAGGGGGAGGTCCTCATCAGTGAGTGGGGCTCCAGGCTGCTGCAGTAACAATAAATGGATGAGTCTTTGTCTTTGCAATCTCATTTTCACCCAGGTTGTAACAGTGACCTTAGAGCGTACATGTAGGAAGTAAAATTCAACCTTGACCCCCTCTGGATACCTATCCCTTGGGAAATAAAGACCAAAAGTCATGGCACCCCCTCAGCTCAGAGCATGGGTCCTTTCTGTTTATAAGGTATAAGCATCAGAAGCCCTTTTTCCCCTAAAATAATGGAGCTCTGCTCTGTTTGTTTATCTGCACAGGAAATCAAAGCAGGTTATCCAGGGACATGAAATCTGCTTCAAGAGAATGATGTGGTTCTCATTGAGGGGAAGTGAAAGCAGGAGCTGAGGCCAGCCTGTGTGCCAGGGACACCCTGCGGAGCAGTCCAACAATAAGGTATTTAGACAGACATCTAGAGAGAGCGCTTTCCCTTGCACATTGCTGATTGTGTTGGCCAATCTCGCACTGAAAGAATATTTTAACCAAGGCATAAGTAGAAACAAAATAGGTGTTGGAAATTAACAACTTCTCAGTACTCACTTTTGCAGTTGTGACTTCTCTGTCTGGCTTGCTAAAGATTAGGATGGTTAAAATGCCATCTTTTTACAGAAAGTTTTCTGTAATGCTTCATGTAACAGTAAAAGGACCATTCCTTATGAACAAAAGATTCCTGTTAATGGCAGGCACTCATTCACAGAACACCCCGGTGGCCTACCTGCTGCAGAAGCACAATTGCATCTCTGTGTCTGTTTCTCTGGAGGCATTCTCAATACATTCAATGCAGCTTTATCACAGTGTTCTGAGGTACAATCCAGACCAGTGATATTTGCCCTGCAACTTGGCTCTGGGATGCTCACAGCCAATCTACAAGCATGCAGGGAACACCCAGAGTGTCTGTGCTAGACAGACAGCACTGTGTCCTCAGCCATACGTTTGCATCCTCACAGTCCTATCTTGACATCCATCAGGCTTGGTTACAAACCTCAAGGTGACCCCACTTCATTCCTACTCCTGAATTTCCCCAAACCACATACCCATATGCATGCAGCCCTTACCTGGGTAGCTCAGAGAAATAAGATTTGTTGCTTCTTTAAAGAGACAAAAGCATGTTACAGTTTATTAGCTTACCAGGGGTACACATACCCTTCCCATCAAATACTGCAATGTGCTGGTTTATAGGAAAAATAAAACAAATTTATTAACAAGTAGAAGTAGAGATGGTTACAAGCAAATAAAAGTGAAAACATGCATCAAAATGTCTAAAACTTAATTGAGCAAGGGACAGGCTTTGTTCAAGGTTTCTCTTGCCTATTGTTCTTCGGTACAGCCGTGGCAGATTTTACCTAGGTCAGGACCTTCCACAGAAATATAAGGTGCTGGCTTCTCTTCCTAGGTGAAAGATCTTTGCCTAAGCAAGTTTCTTATCTATGCTCAGTTTTTAGACACTTCAACAGAGGGGCACGTGCAGGAATGTAAATTTGACCCCTCAGCATTGTGTCTTCTGACAGTGATCGTTGCCAGGTGGTTCAGAGGGAATTAACAGAATAGCTAATAATTAAGTGACCCATCGCTTCTCACACATTCCCCGCTTCTGGCAAACAAGGGCAGGGGACACAAAAATAGCATTAATACCTGCATTTTACAATGCCGTTAATCACCAGTGTGTCAGAGGCTTAAATAAATATCATGATGTCACCGTGTGAAGTATATTGAATATATGTGGCCTGATCAGAGTTGCTGACACGTAGTAGTCAGCCACCAATGGGCCTCTCTGTCACAGACACACTGATTGGGAAACACTGCTGTAGTGAGCAATGCCATTTCTGGGGGGTGCAGTTTATTTACTGAACAGTCAAGCACAATAGGCAAGCCAACTTTCATGCCAGCCTCTGTAACTAAGCCCAGGAACCACTGAATGCCCATTTAAGCCCTATTTTGAGTTTTATTTTCAATCTCTTTCACCAGCTGTCTGGGGCCCATCTGTGAATTAATGTAACACTCATCAATTAGGGAGCTTCCATTTAAGTATTATGATGCTGAAAGTTACTAACGGCTGTTATCAGGTCAGTCTTTGATCTAAAGCCAATCATAGAACCACATTAAAGTCAAAGACTGGGCCAAGCCTGCTTTCAGCCTGATGAGCTACATGGTCTGAAGAAATTGTATCTTGCATTTGTTTCTTTTGGATGTTGACAAAAGCTTTAATCAAATTGCTCCAGCTTAAAATACCAACTTGGTCAGAGACTGCAATGTTAATGCAAGTCCGCACACACACTGTCCTTCAGAAACTTCTCGCTAGCAATGGGCGGGTTTGGCTGTAATCCAACTCGTATAGGTTAGCTTTCTGCAGAGAGTTAAGACTCTTATCAAATGAAAAACAAAAACATGAACAACCAGGGACGTGCAGCCCTGGCAGCTCTTCAGTGCCAAATCCCAGCAGAAAAGACGATCCCTGTAAACCGGGCTGTTAGGAGCACCTGCTGTGCCTGTCTTTGAAGTACCTATTAGTCAGCAAGATGCAAGGTACCATGGATACTGCCAATTTGTGCCCCACTGCTCACATTTAGGGTCAGGTCTAAATCAGGCAAGGTCACTTCCGTCTATTAGTTAGAGTACCGGGAAGACAAGAGCCAGTAAACCACCTTTATATATCAGCATTTGGGCAGTTTATTTTTATCCTTTCTGTCAGAACAATAAGGCTGGTTAACGTGGGCACCAGTTGCTGTGGTTACTTGACATGACAAACTCTTCCAGTTGCTCTTTGTACCATGTTGAGTAGCTTAGGAGAAATTAGGATTTGTTGCTTTTGGTGAACGGAGGGTGGAGAGAGATTGGAGCAGAACTATCCCTAGGTCCACATGCTGTGCTGAATACACAGATGGGGAAAGTTTTTAAGGAACTGGTATTTAATTTCCTATCATCTGAAAGGGTTGTCTGCCTGAAAGAAAGTTTAAGTCTGAACCCTACTGCACAAGCTTTAACCCTGTTTTCTTCTTGCAAAAGTTAAAGCCATCTATTTTTTTTTCTTGGAAAGCTATGGATAATTTCAAACCTTCTGGTCCTCAGCTGCTGCTATGAGGTAGAATGAGAGGCAGAAAGCACAATTGTCTTCACTGGTTTGTTAATTTAATGGTGAAGTGCGTCCTTCTAGGTGAAATTCACTGTTGTACAGAAAGACAACGCAAGGCCCATCTTCCATTGACAGCCTGTTTAGAGGCTCAAAATACCATAGATATATTAAACGTGACTCCAGTATTGTGAAGACCACATACTGCTTGTCTGTACAACGGTGTGTGAATTTAATCTTAAATGACACCGAGCACAGACTGTTGCCTATTGTAAAGCAACACTGAACAGTTCCTGCACAGTCACTGATCTTCCAGCCCATTGCTTTGTGAAGATCTTTAGGGTACAGAAGTGTGATCTACAGTGAAAATTTAGATTGACATAGCTGTGTCAGATAAAGCTATGACAAATGTCTCACTCTAAGCACTTCAGTTAGCTACCTCTATAGCAGGGAGGAAGCTGACCTAAGATGAGAAAAAAATTCTTCTGTAGGCCTCCCTACTACCTCTTGGAGAGGTGGCTTAACCACACAGATTGAAAAACCCTTTTTGTCATTGCATCTGCAGTACAACACTACCATGCATTGATGGAGTGCTTGTACAGTAGATATAGCCGAAGAACGTGCAATACCAAAACAAAACCAAATTATACATCACTTTTGTTCATAAAAGTCTGACACCCTGGCTACCCCTGATCTGCCTCTCTCCCCTGCAATAATTGTGTTTAAATGGGTTTTGCTGAGGAAGGTCGGTTTCAGGAATAAACTCCTTTTCAACAACCTCTCAAAAAATGCATCCTAGCAATATTTCACTAGATCAATATTCTACTTAGCTTCTGTCATAAAATGCCATTATCATTTGGCTGCAACATCATGTAGTGGGTAGATCTCTTAGCCTGGCAATTGTGCTGACCTCTGTACGCACCTTTACAGATCAAACGGGAAGTAAGCCTGAGCAAAACCAGTGCACTCGGAGTGTGGAAGTGGAAAGGAACTCTTAGGGTAAACTAGTCTGGTTCTGCCTGGCCAGTCCATGATTGTGCCCTGTACCATATCTCCAGGTGACTCACGCCATCTAGCCTTAAGATTCTCTGCTTTCTTGAGTGACTAATAATGAAACTCAAAGAAGATTTTCATAATATCAGCAACATTTTCTGTTCCTTTATTTCACCCATTGTTCCTATTTATAGTCTATAAGCTCTCCCTGAACAACTGCAGCAGATTTGTGCATGAAGAACAAAGTATTTCATTGTTGGATGAAATGCTTTTGCAGCAAAGATGAAGGAATGGGATTACCCACGTTATTAATGGCATGTGAAACATTCATGCTTATGGGTCACGGATTCATTTATGGCCTTAGTCAGTAGTGTCTGGAAGGGGTTCCTGGAAAGTGGCCTGTACAAAATAAGTAGAAATGCATCACTACTACAGTACCACGTGTCTATGACACAGATCCATGACCATAACTTGCACCACAGAACCTTCTGCCAGCATCAGTAGAAAGGCCCAGGAACCAATGGGACTTAAAGATCAAGCCGGTCTACTCTAGATCATAACAGAGGCACACTGGTTGGGTGACATTTTTGATTGGCAGTCAGTAAAATATCTGAAAATAGAATAGCATTTTTCATATTAATTTCTTGCCTAGCTGCTCTAGGTCCTTTCTATCCGTGCTAGATGTTAATGACCATACAAGACTATGCTTATTTTTGGGAACAATAAGATTTGGCTACCTCTGGCATTTTACAGGATGCTCTAAAAATACTTGCATCTGCCCACTTCAGTTGCTGATTACATGCCTTTAAACTCCTTTCCTTCCCTTATCACAGCTGTAATCTACCAAGGCTGGTATTTACATTTCAAAAACAGTTAGATTACTCCTGTGTGGATCTGAACCCATGTTGTTATCCCTTCATTTATTTGTCCATATGCAAAAGAGGATTTTAGCAGAGCTATTGGAAGACTGAATGCAGCTCCAGTCTACCAATGCCTAGCACTGCTTCCTGCACAACATTTTAGACTGGAAGGGAAAATACAATCATCTCATGGTGGCTTCATTGTGGAAAGGGAAGAATGATAAAACAGCAAGAACTGGGAAGACTGATTAGATGTTGGGAACAGTCCAGAAACATATTAGAGTGACTAGCCCTTCAAGGAAGGGAGAGTCCTTTGGAGCAAAAGAATTGGGGGTCCACTTGGCCACATGCTCTCTTCTGCACACCGTGACTAACCTGGCTGTAGTAAATCCACATTGTCACCTTTAGCTCGTAAATGTATTTAAGATGGCATTTATATGTGGCTAAATAGTTATCCACAGTAAAAGGCTACACTTTTATTTTAGACCTGATGGTTTCTTTTATTTGTGTAGAAGTGAATACATTCTAGTTTGTTTCCTTTTATATCTGCAATGGATTGGACAAATGTCTGGGATTCACGCATAGTTGAATACTGCCTGACTAATTATAAGGCACTCATTTCTAGTAAGTATTGCACTTTGCCTGCTTTATTTTCAGCACTGAGACTTAATGACTACCAAATATCCTTAAATAGTCATATTACGCCACTGATTTCTAATCTCAACTCTCCATGGGTTGTGGGGAGGGAATCATTTTGGAATTTGCTTAAGGATGGATTGAGAACTTCAAAATTTGGCCCGAATTAAAGACAACTTTTAGGCCAACAGGGTGGAAGGCAATCAAATTTCCCTCTCCACTGATTTGTTTGCAGTGAGTCTCTGTTTGGGCTAAAGCATGACTAGGAAAACATAACCTTGGCTATTCCAGTCATCAGATTAACCTCTGCTCTACAGAGAAATTACAGTTTTGGAAGTGGAACTGTACTACTTAGAACTAGAAAGCAAACATGGCATCTGGTGGCATTTTTAAAGACCCAATAAACATTTATTGCATGAGCTCATGGGAGAAAAATCTCACTTTCTCAGATGCTTGAAGATGAGTAAGTGGGATTTTTTCCCACAAAAGCACATGTGATAAATAAATTTGTTAGTGTTTGAATATACCGCAGGACTCCATGCTTGTTTCACTGAACTAGACTAACATGGCTACATAGAACTGGGTTGAGTGTGATGTGAACAAACAAGGACTGAGGTAGCTGTTTTAGCAGCACCATTCAGTTTTGTCATCACACTTGTTTAACTCCCAGTATTGTATAAATTATTGTGAAGAAGTGTCCTGTAATTAGTAGTCTTACTCCCTTGAGAGGTACTGATTGCAAGAGTAACTAACCCAATCACTCGTGTTACAGGACTTACGCATTGTCCAATAGTAAAAGTACTTCCTCTATTTAAGTTGTCTTTTAAATACTAAAAGGGATAGCTGTGTTAGTCTAGTCCAGCAAAAACACACCACACACCAAGGAGTCATGTGGCACTTTAAGACTAACAGATTTATTTTTCACATGAGCTTTTGTGGGAGAAAAATCCCACTTCGTCAGATGCTTCGAAGATGGGTGGACTCCATTCTTTAAGTTCACCCATCTTCGAAGCATCTGACGAAGTGGGATTTTTCTCCCACGAAAGCTCATGTGAAAAATAAATCTGTTAGTATTAAAGTGCCACACGACTCCTTGATTTTTTAAAAATACTAACCACTTCAGTGTGTACTTTGCAAATATTAAAAATGTAAAAGGAGAAGGTGAAAAAATTCACCATTATCTGGAGTCATCCTAAAATTCTAAGCATTTAAGATTTTTTTAATTTTAGATTATGGACCATTTCATTTAAAGCAAGGACTTTTCTCTTTGACCTTCAGAACATACTAAGAAGTGATGCATTTCTACTTCCATTTTATTGTGTTTCGGAGCTGTTGCTCAGACTGAACTAGCATGCAGCAGTTGACCTACAAGAAGAATTCAATGTGAGCTGTAGTCTCAGCAAAGGGAAGCATTTCCTTGCCTCTAAGGCTGACATGCGTGCATCAGAGAAATATGGTAGGTTAGGGTAGCAACCACGCCCCAGGTAATGGCCATGGCAGATCTCTCTGTTTTGAATGCCATACCAAGGAATACTTTAGTATCCAAAAGATGGAAGCCAGCCACACACAGCTAAATATAAATTCTAGTAGGGAGATTCCTACTGTGCAATCAGAGTTTATTAGCACTCTTGGAGGTTGTGTCAGCACAGAATTCAGGGACTGAACAGGCTACGGATGCTAATGTCCCTCATGTCATCCACCCACCTCAGTTTCATTTGGGAAAGCCTGAGGGGCACTGCTGAGAAAATGCATTCCTTCTGCATGTGCTGCAGTTCATGTGGATGTTTCACCCCTGTGCAAGAGAGGCTATTCACCACTTAAATCTTCAGTCCAAATCTTAATTGGGACTAAAGAAAATCAGATAGCAGGTTGGTCCCGAATTTCACCCTTCACTCAGAATCAAGGTCTTGAACCCCTCGTAAGGTTCAGCCAACAAATAGGAACCTTTTCTCTTTCCCCTACATGCCCTTTCAAATCTTTTTCCCAGGTTTTGAGCCATATCGCTGTTCAGCTGCTTTAAAGTTCCCAAACAGGCAGGGAGGAGATTTTTCACATCTGGTTTCAAACCCAGAACACCATTACCAGAAATAAAGTCCTGGAAAAAGAATTCTTCCCCGGGGTATTTGTGCCTTTGACCAAGAAGGGAAGGCCTGAGTTTGACACAGAGTCAAAAGGTTTAGTTAGAGTCATCTGAACCTTCTGGTGCTTTTCTGAACTCACTCTGATTTTCCAGCAGCCTGAAGTTTCTTCATTGCTTGTTTCTGTGGATGTCAAACCACTGGCCCCCATCTCCAGCTCACAAAGCTGTGTAGCTCCAGTGAAGTCAAAGGCTTCCATCAGCTGAGGATCTCAACCAGTCCCTAAATGAGCTTAAGAAAAATAGGAGCCTGAAATTAAAAAACAGAAAATGTTTCAACTCCCTGCAGAATCTAACGAGTTAAGTTGCATGTGAAAGCAACAGTCAGTGATTTTAATTGAAGCACCTTGAAAAAAGCTGTGTTCGTGCTGAAAGTATATTTATCTAGCATGCTAACAAGGGTCTTTGGCAGAAGGAATATGCCAAGAGGCATGTCTACAAGAAACAACTTTACACCAAGCTCTGCATTAGGCTCAGTGTTTTATTACCTCTTTTCAGAAACCTGACATTTTTGGAAGCAGGAGGCAGCTGACAGAGGTGTCAATAAGCTAATTTGTGGCTTGTTAGAGTGTTACACTTGTTTATTGGCATTTAACTAGACAAGACACTGATGTTAAAACAGTGGGAGGATGGAAGATGTCTGAGCCAGTCGTGTGCCTTGCTGGAAAATTAATTTGAATCTTCTTTATGCCCCAGACTGTGGTGATAATCCATTACTAAAGCACTGACATTCTCCTGAAAATGAAATCAGTAGCATGGAGCAGTCAGCAGGTCCTTGAGCAGAGACCCAGTTTATTCTTAATTTGAAGCTCACACTAGAGATCTAACAAGTGCATTTTACCCTAGAAAGTTTAGAAGGGAAGAACAGATTTTTCCCTACATAAATGATTTTCTTAACAACCAAGAACAAGAGTAGCTTGTAACCAAAGAGGAAGTCTTGTTTGAAATCTTAGCAATAGTTCATGCAGCCCTTTCTGCTATTGTCAGAAGGATAGCACTGTATGGTTAGGGTTATGTGAAGTCAGCCTGAATACTGTTTACCATTTCTCCCCCACCCCACATGTTGTCTGACTGCATGAAAGTCTATTCATTTCAGTTTTTGTTCACTGCTAGTGTGTGTGATTATAAACCTGTAGATGCCAATTATTTATTGCCTACTATAACTATTTAGGAAAAGCAACAGTGTAGATCAAGATATTAGATTTTTGCAGAACAGTGGATTTGACAGAAAGAGTAAGATAAGTATAGACTGGACAATGAGCCATATTCTATCCTCATTTATACTAGTTTTAGTCTGGAGTAGCTCCACTGATGCTAATGGGATTAATCTGGATTTCCACTTGTGTAAATTAGACCAGAAGTCAGTGAAATGTATAGCTGATATACATTAGCCATGTCACTTAACACTCACATTGAAATCATGAGATTACAACCATCATGTTTGCAACCAAGCATGGTTTACATATAAAGAAGCTCCAGCTGAAGCAATCCAGGGCCCAAGCATGCAAACTTGGAGCGCCTATTGGCCCTATTCTGTAACCACTCATCTCTTTGGGATAGTAGCAGGATTCAAAGTCAGAGTGAATGGAGCCCCTTTGGGAGTTAAATTTTCAGGCTGTCTGCAGACTGGCAGGGATGAGTTACACTCAGTTCACATTTTCAAACTGTTCTTCACATCTGTGGGGCACAAAAGAATATTTTAAAAATCAAACAGACTCTGACTTCCTTACAAGACTTCAGTCAGAGGCTAGACACAAACCTAGGAAACATGTGCCTTAATCCAGGTCTTCTTGAAGAGGATAGTTTTAAAACTGGATAGTTATACATTCTTTAAAAAAAGATAAACAGGGAGTGCTACAGGAATCCGCTGTTGCAGGGGTCTTTGCTGCTCCTTTCATCAGTGTGTGGGCAACTTTAACTACCACCTGAAAGATATGGATTGTTAGGTAAGAAGAAACAAAATCAAAGAGTCTTTCAAATAACTCCACCCTGGCAAGAATGATGAACCTGACCCCAGCAGCAAGGAATATAGAAGACACCCAGAAATGTCAGCAACCTATTCAAGCTGAAGGTGGAAAAGATGGCCCAAGTGATATAAAACATCTCCTCCTTGTCCATGCAGAATTTCACTAGTAGAGGGAATTATCTAAGAAGTGGTGCACCAAACAACTAACTTGTTGCAGCACTGGCATCATCAATCCCGGAAAAGAGGCTGTACATAAAATGACTGTGCAGGTTATGTCTGCTAGTCCTCCCTTCTTAAGAACAAGGCTTGTCTGGTCCATGATAGAAACATGCCCCAGATCATGATCTCATTGTAATACAATTCCACAGTTTTTGCAGATGTGCAGCTATCCTGTTTCTAGATTAGACTTGTTTTGTCTTGTTTTATAGAAGTTAGCTGCCATGCAAGGTATACACAGATGCTTTCCCAGATTTATTTTGACAGTAAAATGTTTGCACTTGCTGTTATAACCCATGCAAAGAAATCTGCTATCTAGTTAAGACTCTGTCTTGCTCACTGCCTGTCAAAAGATAGTGGCATACATGCCTGCTCTTGGTCATCACTTTGAGAAGAGCTTCTCCAAGCTATGATTTCCAGGCTTTCATGAGTTAGTTTTCTTTTCTTGCAGAGCTGGAAATTGGCAAGTCTCCTACCACAGGACTCATTCCTGTTGCCTTTACTTCCATGCATAGTTCTTCTCACAAAAGCTTGAGAGGTTCTCCTGGAGTAAGTGGCACTATTCAGGACTGGGACCATATTTTGTTAAAAGTTCTCCATGTGTCAATAGCAACCTTAGAAAAAAATTCATTTACAGGAAAAAATTTACAACATGAACTAGCCTGTGAATGGGACCATTCACCACCCTTCACTGCTATTAATGGGATTCAAGGGCTGGACTACTTTTCATAAGCATTTGTATTATTATACCACCTAGAAGACTGAGTTATGGACCATAGCCCTGTTGCGCTAGGCACTGTACAAATGGCGGGAAACTGGTCCTGCCCCAAGAAGCTAACAGTATTGTGTTACCTTGGAGGCTCCACAATCTTACCTTATAGCCATGTTTGAATGGCAACACACTGAAGAGTTTTCATTATCAACTAGGTCTAAACCCCTTTCCCTTTTAAAGGAGGCTGAGTCCTACCAAGGGCTGAGTGCTGTAGGCCCAGTCCAGCAAAACACTTAGCACATGCTTAACTTTAAAGATGTTGGCATTCCCCTTGACTTCACTGGGACCATTTATATGCTTGAAGTTAAACATGTGCTTAAGTAATTTGCTGGATTGAGGCCAGAATGCTCAGCATGATAAGAAACTGGCAGCATCCAGCTGTAAGTTATTAAATATGGAACCTCTTTGACCACAATGTCTCTGTTAGATCCATAATGTGATGTTTTACAGTGAATATATTCTATGCATATGCTTAGCATGAATGATGACTCTGCAACCCCAATCTGGTCAGCTTCTGTCATTTTCCATGAGACTTGTCTTCCACCAGGGATTAAGCTATCAAAGAATTCATCTAGCAGATATCCCAGTTCCTTTGCATATATATTTGCACTCCTTGGGTGATTTATCTGCTGAGTCAAGGATTATTTTTGAGCTTCCATTTGCCAAAAATCTATGCCTTCCCCAATGGGAGTCAAGATCCAGGTCTCACATCAGCAGCTTGGACCAACGCTGAGGAAGAATGATGGCAGATTCTCAGAGTGCCTTGCCTTTTCCACAAGCCGTGGGAACAAGCTTCTGAACAGAGCTTAATACCTCCTATGTGGTGTTTCATACTCCATTCTTGGTGAATAACTAAGATCAGGATCTATAGATTTATCAGTTGTGTGATGGGTCTCAAGATGGGAAAGAATTCTTGAAGTATCTTCTCTCTTCTTGGTGCTCATGCACATGCAATCCATGTTACACTTACAGGTGGGGGGCAGGTCTTCTCTGAATGTGGCAAATTCGTCACCATCTGTTCAAACTTCCTCATAGACTGCTTGTGTCTATGAAGACCTGCTCAGGAAAGTTGATCCCCAAACACCACCCCAGCAACTGGTTAGAGCCAAGTTGAAGGGAGTCCCCGTCACTTCAACTCAGCACAGTGGACAAGGTGAGACTTAGGCATTCAAACCGAGGTGTGTAAGTTATTTTTAGTAACTTCTGTATCTGAGTTTGATTGCTGCCAAAGAGGGCAGGCAGTGTAGACCTGCCTGCGGACTGAAATCAAAGCTCCTGAGTTCTTGATCCAATTCACTGAGTTCTGTTCTTCAACTTACCTAGTTCTAAAAATAGAGATAACAAGTCTGGTCAAAGCTTTCACATTTTTAGTGATAATGTGTGTCAAACATTTCAGTGTAAATGGGAAGAAAAAAAAAATCAATCTTCACTTTTTGTCCTGTTTTACCAATTTGACTAATAACCTTTCACAGCCTCTGAAGCATGTTGTGAGGGCTCATTAAAGTCTGTAAACATGGAGATATTCAAGTCAAAGCTTCTATGGAATTGTGAAGGGTTACCATTTTCAATCAATATCAAAGTTCTCATTCCATCATCCTCTATTTGAAATCAATAATGTGTTCAAATGGAGAACAAAGTTATGAAATTCCTGTTCAAGCAGATTTACAGTTATGCTCTGCTACATCATTCTGGGATCAATTACTTTTTTTTTTTTTTTGGACATACAGCTCAGGCTTATCTGCCTATTTCAGCCAGCAAACTGCTCAAAGTAATTTTGGCCAACATGTTCACAAATGACTAGTGGCTTTGTGTGGTTCAGTCTGAGACTTGTAAAAGGCCTGGTTGTCAGGGGGTGGGTGCTCAGTACTTTCAGAAAATCATGTTCCTATAAGAAGTCTCATTCAGGGCACCCAAGATTTAGGCATAGAAATTTCTAGCCCCTCTGAAAATTTACTCCTGGCCTTTAGGATGGAGGTGGAAAGGTGTATTTCATAATATCTTTGTTGATTGTGCTTACCCTTGCCTGTAGTACTAAGAGCAAAACTGTGTTTAACATTGTGAGCTAGCATATTTTGCCACAGTGCAGTTGGCCCATATAGATAAGATACTAGAGCTTCTCTCTGATACTGCACAGAGCATATAGCTATGTTCTGAACATCTGTGCAATTTTCTGCGATTAGTGACTCATTCTGGCATCTCAGATTTTACGACTACTTGATTTTCCAGTTTAGGTCTGCTTTATACCTTCACCTGCATCACATGGGTCAAGTTGTATTTTTCAAGGCACAAGGTGAGAGCAGCATTTACTGTTGAAACTTTTTCTAGTGTAACTGACAGAAAAAGCAACAGAGCCAGGGATTGTCACTCTTTTCAGCAACTGAGAGTCTTGCAAACAAGCAAAGATCGTTAACAGTTGTATCTTGCCCAAGGGTCTGAACCTACCAAAATCCCTTTAATTGCATTGATCTTCTAGCTCACTAAGAAGCAAAGATTCAACTTTAGTCAAGAGATTGTCAAGTTCAAAAAGATGCAGTCATTAAACATCTCTTCTGTGCCAACTGAGAATCTTAAATGGGAGATTTTTCCAGTCCTGCATTTAATATTGGACTTATCCAAGAGTATGAACTTAATTCCTTTTCAAGTTATCAGCCATTGGTTCTGCCTTGAGCAAGTTTAAGATAACAGAATAATAAAATCTTTCTTCATATATCAAAGGTCTCCACCAACTCTTTACTTTTGAGTTCCAAATTAGTCTAACAGTTTTCACTCATTCACACACGCACCCACCCACCTATAGTTAAAAACAACTCCTAGACATGATTAGACAGAAATAATGATCTTAGTGGATCAAATAATTCACAGAAGTCAGATTGTGCCTGAATCCTAGTTATACAATTTATCAGCAGGTGAAATTATTTTAAATCTATTTTTGCTTGTTAGCATTTTTATATGGAGTGGCTCTCTGTACGGACAGCTATGGTTTGACTTGTGGCAGGTATCTATCTCCAGAATATTTTGTTAGAGGCCAAGAATTTAAATGGTCTCTGCATAGCCCTTTTCTGCCATTAGGAAATAACCTGAAAGACAATGACAGCCTGATGTTTTTCACATTGTATAAACTCAAAACTGAGAGTCCACGTTTTTCTCAGTGCATTAGTATTACTGAAAGATGCCAGATTGATTCCCTTGTAGACTGATGCGTTTAATTTATCCACAAGCCAAGGATGAGGCAGTGCCAGCTTTCACTCAGCCTGTCAATGTGCATCAGCCTTCCTTGGGAGGAACCTAGTCTAAATTTCAGAGAGCAGAGTTATTCTGCATTGTCTCATCTGAGGCTGCCAGCAAGAGCGTTAGGCTTGTGGAAAAGAACTCAGCAGGGACAAAACCGCCAGACACTATAGTTTATAAGTTACTCTAAAACTCAGTGGAATCTAATGGAGAGAGAGAGACACACTTCTTACTGATTTCATGAATTCTGACAGAGGAAGAGGACATGATTGCACTCCCATGGCACTCCTTTTTACAGTAGCAGAGCTTCATTGGGCTCAGTGGAGTCAGTTCTGGTTTACAAGAGGGTAGATGAAAGCAGTGGTGCCTGCTACGCATCATTGACAGAAACTAGGGCATCAGTGTTGGGCCTCCCAAATGCAGCAGCTTGGAGCATACCACTGGCCACTCCACTGCCTCTCTGATTTGACCATGCATCTTCTCCATTATGATGGGGGGTGGCACACACTAGAGGGCCAAATTGATTGGGTAACATTGGCACCTGGTGCACCATGAAACCAACACATCTCTTATTTGGCCCTGTGGCCTCACCATCCCAAGGTAAGCAGCTCTATGACTGCTGTGAACAAGGTCATAATGCCACTCAGTTTTCATCACTCCCCACTCCTGCATTCTCCCTTTCCCCCCGAATGAGGGGCCCTGCACTAAAGTTCTCCATGGGGGGCCTGCCCAGCCTCACTCTGCTCCCAGCAGCTCACATCCTCTCAGCTTTGCCCAGGGACTCACTCAGTGATCATCTCGAGAGTGGAGGCGAGAGAGACCCCACTGTGGAGTCAGCCAAGAGGGGAGCAGGGAGACCCAGGGCACTCTGTGTGCAAAATTTCTTGGCCTCTCATCCCCCCTTCCAAGTGAGCACAAGCCTAGTTAAAATGGTTGTATCAGGTGATTATTCTAATAGGATGGATATTTGGAGTCTTGCCTTGTGGACTAACTCCTCATCAGTATATACCTATTAAAGCCAATGGAGAGTGAGAGTTACATCATCTGATGATCGGGCTAACTGCATTTCATTAAAAGCACAAGCAGACTTTGAGCTGAATGTGTTCTAGACTGGGCTCTGTCCCTGCATCCAACTGTCATTAGAAAGAGCTAGACCACGCAGAGAGCTAATAGAGGCAGTTTCAGAGGGACAGAGCTTGCTGAACAGCGCATTCATCTCCTCTTCACTGAGTCTTTTAGCTATTTTTATCCTCAATATGATAATTAGGCAGCAGGAGTTAAAAACTGCATTGTATTAAAAGCAGGGCCTTCCATTTTTATTTTCAGTATTTCCCTGGCCTTATTAAAAGTTTCATCAGGAAAAGAGAACCACTTAAGTATGTTACTATAGTAACAAAGTCACCCTTACACAAATCACATCTGCAGGGTTGTGGATCATGCCCTGTACCAGATGAGAGAAAGGGGCATTGAGATCAAATGCTCCACAAGGAGGAGACAACTTTAGAAATAAGTTGTGGCATTGCAGAACAACAAATTACAGCTTTGCCTCCGTAACTCTGGCTTGTATTTGCCTAAGGGTGTGTATGCATGCATGCACACATGCATCTAGTTCCTAATGTCAGGGACCCTGTGTGCTACCAGCAAAATTAGAAGGAGTCTGTCACAGAGCTGTCTGAGCATGGAGAGGGGGATGAATATGCTGCACTCTCTTGGAATAATGCAGCTTCCACACTTCTCCTTCAGGAGTAACTGGGCCTAGCTCCCCCTCAGGGTGGGCCAGCTTCTCTGTTTTCTCAGTTTGGATGGAGCAGAGATTAAATGCTACAACTGGGCTCCTCTTTAAGAGAGTTTGTGCAGGATTCTGAGCATGGCCTCATTCACCCTCCAAGCTCCAACTGTTTCAAACCCTCATCTTTCTTGGAGCCCAAATGATGAATTAAATACCCTTCCAAGAAGGGGAAATGGATTGTGGCAGTTGTGGTCCGCCCCCCCCCCCCACCTTGGAAAAAATGGTGCAATTGCTCCAAAAGACAGGAAACAACAGGAATGAAGGAGGCACTGCAATAAAGAAACATCTTGGCTTTTAAGGAGGCAAAGTGGGCCAATGCAGCAAGGCCATGGCCACAGGGGATGTGGGGCCAAGACTTACTAGGGACAGTAGCGTCCCATCCTCTCAGCTCAGAAGATCTTTCCTCTTCTGATTTGACCCTTATGAATAAACTCTTTTTACCTTACCACGCCATCTTTTAGCCAAGCCATACCCATTTGAGTGGCAGTCAGTACTGCTAAGTGCTTGCTAATGGGTTCCCATTGCTCAGTGGCTCCAGTCAAGCCAAGAGAAATGGTATTGTCCAAGTAGTATGATAGCAACAGAATACCGAGGCCTGTGTGGATCTTAAATTCAAGAGTAACCATGGAAATATGTCCAGAGTCTTGCTATTAGTAGGTGTAAAGAGAGTGGCGGCTGTCAGAGCATTAAGGCATTGTGGATAAACCACTATATTCATTATTCTGTGGCATACAATCAGAAGGGTCCAGAGGTCTTCCCGTTGCCATGGACT
The DNA here is from genome assembly GCA_007922195.1 of Podocnemis expansa. Taxonomy (NCBI): domain Eukaryota; kingdom Metazoa; phylum Chordata; order Testudines; family Podocnemididae; genus Podocnemis; species Podocnemis expansa. The sequence continues at coordinate 1,821,845 of ML682133.1, forward strand.
GGGACTGAGGTGATGAGAGTTCTGCTCCTGGCTGGCTCTCCAGGCAACAGGCTGGGTGACACAGAGCAAGGCACTTTCACAGGCAGTGAGAAGAGTTGAGTGACTTGTCTGAAAACCATGAAGGAAGCAGTGCCAGTACCAGGAAGAGAATCCAGGCCTGGCATTTTGACCCCTTGTCAGTTCTAACCCCTAGATCACATTCTCTGAAGCTGCAGCATAATGGCCTGGTGCGTTGGGCAGGATACGATTTGAATGAGAGGGGAACAAAAGAGTTAATGGGCCTGATTCTTCATGCCCTCCATACTGTGAACTCAGTTAATAAACCCGAGTTGTAGTCTTTCAGTCACTTAGCCCAGAGGATAGTGACTACATGGAAAACAAAGTCATGGGTAAGCAGATCCAATGCATACACTAAACAAGTATACTAGACAATTCATTGGTGAGGAAAAATCCCATAGCCAACAGTAAAAAGCAGAATAAATCATCAAAGTCAAGGGCGGGGGCTCTCTTGTACAATACAATATCCATTTTCATAAACAAAAGCAAACCAGGCTGTCTGTCTATGTTCCTTTTGACTGTTTAAAGAACTTCTAAAGAACAATTAAAGAACTTCTTAAATTTGCAGTAAATGTATCATTCTGTAGATCTGATTTACTAATTACAAGCCACAAAGGAACCACAATTGCAATTTACTGTAATGTTGACTCTGGTGTTGAAATCCCCAGTATCCCTTCAGCTCTGGTAACTATAAAAATAATCCAATAATTTTAAGGTGAACCATTTATCATTTTTTTCCTTAATTGCACTCTCAGCTTCCAGATAAGTGGAAAATTGTTTTGATGATGACCATTTAACACAATGATTTTGAGATTTAAGAGGTGCAAGCAGCATGTATTTGATAGGATTGGTGGTTTTTTCATTTGTGGTTAGCACAGAATTTGAGAGCTTCCCAACTGGGAGCAGCACCTTGCAGAAGAAAGTAGGTCTGGAACAGTCAGATACAGAAAGATACATGAAGTCGTACTTTACTTAGACCACAAAACAATAAAGGGACAGTCTTAAGCAGCACAAACACACACATGCAGGGTTTTAAGCTTAAAGTCAATAGGCCTGAGTCTCTTCTCACTCACTTTGCGCTGATGCAATGTCATTGGCTTCCATGAAGTTATCAAATTTACCAGACATAGTAAAGGAGGAGAAGAATCAGGCCCAATGTACTGATAATGAAGGAACTTGAACCTCTTTTGATTGATGTTCCAATGTATCCATCTATAAAAGTGCAATAAGTAACTGCTAACTAGGGTTTTAGTACATTGGGCAGCTTAATTACTGATAAATATATGAAGTGCTTTGAGATCTTCAGCTGAAAACCACTTAAAAAGTGCAGATTGTGATGATCCTTAGAGCCATAAGGGCCAGACATGGAAGAACAAACCTGGAGCTACTCTGGACATCTTAAAGGGGCTGAGCACCCATAGCTCCCACGGGCTTCCTTTTGGGGTGTCCAATTAGCACCTCGGAAAGCCAGTCTGAAATAGATGAACTCTCATTCTGAAGTGGTCTTGTTTCAATGCAAAAAATCCCTTGTAATAAGAACATAATTGAAGAAAGGCTGAAACTGTGACATAAACAGTAGTGTCTAACCAGATTTCTCAAAAGCATCAGCAGAGGTATTGCTTATCTTGTACACTGTGCAAATGCCACTGCCTTCATAAGCAGGCATCAAGCATCCATGCAGCCCCACTCCTTGCTTTACTAGTGGACACCGGGCAACTGTAATTTCAGCCAATCCACACTGTCTTCTCAACAGCCTTGCATTCCCTCCTAACCCCCGTTTGTTTTCCAGTAAGTCCTTTTCTATCTGCCTCTCAACACAGAGTCCTGTATATAAACAGGAATGTTAACACTGGACTCTCATTACTTAAATGTTTGGATGCTGATGTACAGCAGGGCCAATTAAGCACAATCCCCTATGAGGTATTGCAATTGAACAGCATTGCTGGCCAGTGGGTTGTTTTATGTCTCTTGCTGTGTGGAAAGAAATTGAAGTACTGTGTGGCAGGGTGACTAATATGCACAGGGAAGAAAAAAAGAATATCAGGTTGAAAAAGCCATAACATCCCTAGCAATACAGAGCACAATAAATCAAAGCATTGATCCGGAATTGCTACTGCCCTTCCAGGGTCATCTGCTCGCGCTGTCATGGGTGAGCGCTTTTTGAATCATTAAGGTCAGTGGAACATAAAAGGCTGCAGCTGCTCTCTGAACAGCAGCTCTTCTGCACACCAGCCCTGACATTCTCCTTGCTCCTTTTGGAATCAAGTGGCAGAATGCAGCTGTCTATGGGTTTTTATTTCAGGCTGGAAAACATACAAGTATACTGGGAAAACCTTAACATACTGTAAGCTGGAGGCAGCCCCAAACCCAACCCCCCTGAACACCAGGTATCTACAGATTGTAGGGAAGTGCAGATTGAAAGACCAATCTGGTCTTTGCACCTTAGTCCTCTTTTCCAATAGAGGCTTTGGATCCTGAGTCTCAAAAGTGACAGAACTCCTGATAAACCAGGAGTGGTCCAATGTGGGGGAGGTAGAGAAATCTACTATCTCTTCTACACAACCCAAATAATTCTCATGTATTTAAAAGGTGGCTCAAACTTTCCTTTTTACGAAGTCTCCTTCACTGGAGCTGCTTGAAAACTAACAGCTTAAAATTAAAAATTAATTTTTTTCTGCAAGAAGTTATAAAATAATTCCCATGAAAGTTTTCACATGGAAACAAAAAAAAGAGACTTTATTAGAAAATGTTTTTCAACAAACAAAACAAAAAGCCCCAGTTTGGTTAAAAAAGATTGAACACAAACCTGAAATTGTTACCAAACTCTTTATAAAAATTTTTTCCAAAGGGGTAGCCATGTTAGTCTAGTTCAGCAAAACAAGAAAGGAATCCTGTGGCACTTACAAAGATGAATAAATTTATTTATTGCAGATGCTTTTCTCCTATGGCAATAAAGAAGTTTGTTAGTCTTTAAGTAGTGTAGTGGCTAGCACTGCTACTTAATATGCAGAAGGTCCTGGGTTCAAGTCCTAGGGGGTTGGACTTGATGATTTCATGAGGTTGCTTCCAACCCTATGAGTCTATTCTAAGGGCCACAGAACTCCTTATTTGTTTTTATGAAAAAACATGTAGGTGAAAAAGCTATTTACCCACCAGAAATATTTTGATGGAAAGATTTTAACCAGCTCTACTCTTCAGGCACTTGACAAAGTGCGAAAACAAGGGGGTCTTAAGTGTTTTCCTGAATTGGGGTCTGCATAGCTTTGGTTGATTTATTCCAGAAAAGAATGGAGCCTAGTGAGATATTGAAAAAACATGATTCAGTAAAACTTGACAGGGGTCAAAGTGCTGATTTAGTAAAACCACTGCCTACTAAGCTGATTAATATTATTTAATTGCTTACTGGTATTACCCCATCAGCCTGCCCTTTCTCATCTGTCACCTCTGGTCTTACACTTATATTGACAGTTCTTCAGGGGCAGGGACTGCCTTTTTATTTTACATTTGTACAGCACCTAGCACAACAAGGTCCTGGCCTAGGACTAAAGCTAGAAGGCATTGTGAGAATACTAATTGTAATCAGGCTTAAGCAGACTAGTGAATCCCCTCCTTCAGATTTTGCTGTCATGTCTCCAACTATCAACAATCCAGCCCAGATTACCTTCCATGTGCTGCTGTGTGGTTCTGCAGATTTCTCAGAGGCAGCCACTCTCAGGATCCTAACAAGGGCCATTGGAACCAAGTGGCAAAACAGGGTCAAATCTGAAGCTGAGAAGTTCATAGTCAGGTTCCAGGCCAGGGCTGATATCAAGCTTGAAAGTCATAGTCTCCAGGTCCAGATGCAAACAAAAAGCAAGGTGAGAGCCAGCAGGAATGTTCATGACCACTCCCAGATATCAACCAAAGAGCAGGGCACCTGCAGCCCCTTGGGTTTATATAGGGAGCAGAGCCAATCAGGAGCCATGTGGCTGCTGCCTCATAGAGCCCTTGAGATGGAGCCTTGATGTGCTGTGTCTACAGCAAGGGACCTGTACCAAAGGGGTCGCGATGGCTTCTTCGGCAGGTGGTCTGCTCGGCAGTCTATAGTGCGCGTGCTCACTCTATAGCCTGGGCTTCAAAACCTTTCTTAGCCTGCTGGCTGACAATGATGAAACACAGCCTTCAAGCCACTGATGTTTTCCTACATTCCCAATAAATGTAGAGGCGAAAAATAATAACTGAAATGTCAGAACAGCAGAATTACCTCCACTTTCTTCTCTTGCAGCAGGTTATTGCTCCATGTGAAGAAAAACTCAAATATTTAGTGAAACATTTATCACTCTGCAAGCTTTTGTAACTGGTCACAAGCCAAGGGAGCTCATGACTGTTCCAGTTAGGCAAAACCATGAAACTCACTCGACATTCTAGACTCATTTCCAGAGCACACTGAAAATCATCTACTGCGATATGTGGTACCAGTTGGAATCCTAAAAACAGCCCAGTTGGTGGAAAGAAAACATTTTCATCCCTACAGTAAACACAGCAGCCCTCAGGCAGATAAACATTTAGATCAGTTGTATCACCCCATGGAATTTCATAATGTTCTTTGTAATATTTTTTAAAAACCTGCCACCTTTTAAAATTATAGGCTCAGAAGGCCAGGAGTTGTTATTTGCTAAAGAACAGATTGCTCTTAGCACAATGAGGTCCCTCTCTGTCTGAGGTGCTATCCCAATGTAAATGATAAATAATAGTTAAACACAACAAAAATGATGCATGAAATACAGCTTGAAGTGCCTGAGGTGTGGTAACCCAAAGGAAGGTCTGGAGAGACTCACAGTATATTCAGAGCAGCCAGCTTCACGCTAGTCCCATGGGCTGGTTTTGTAGTGAACTGTCAGTTTTATCATAAAGAGAAAACAGATGGAGAGTATGTATTTCTTAAAACCTTGATCAGAGGCTGAATGTTGTCAGTTCCAGGCCACTGCCTTAGCAGTGATAAAATAGAAATATTAGCTAGACATACAAGTCAGCAGACTCTTTGAACTCCTCATTCTGCTGTGCCTAAGGCACAGAGACATTTGGTGGGAAATGATAGAGAGGTGATATCATGGTTGTCGGACAACTGACAATACCTGCCTCTCCTTACTCTATTCACTTTTCACATCCAGGATGGGTGTTTATGTGTCATCCTATGGAGTGCATTAGAAATACTATGGAGTGAACGGATAGGGATTTCTACTCCCAAATCAAAAGATAGATACAAGATGGGTGGGATAAGATCTTGTTTTAGACCCACTTTTGTTTATGAAAGCTACAAGCTTTGAGGTACATTGAGCTCAAGCTTGTCTTTTTCACAATTTGGTCCATAAAAAATATTAACTCATCAAGGTTGTCTTTCTCATATCCTGGGACAACACAACTACCTCAACAAGGCAAATGAATAGCTAGATAGATGGATCACTGCTTTGTACTTTTATATAGCACCTTTCATGCAAGGATCAGAACAGAATCTCACTTGTAAATTCTTACACCAACCCTTTTTGGCCAGTAAATATTATTATACCCATTTTGTTGATGGGAAACTACGGAACAGAGAGCTTTAAGAGACTTTGCTGAAGTCTGAAAGCCTGAAGTCTTGAAGTCTGAAAGATAGTAGTGACAGATCCAGACATATATTCAAACACTTGTGCCTTGCAGGCTCCTCTAAGCACTTGATCACAGCTGCTTAGGTTGCAAAAAATGGCTCCTTAGTTTAATCAAATGAATGATACTTCCTTAATCCACCCAGAATTTTTCACTAGATTGGATCTGAGGCAGGGACTGGCAAAGTCTGTAGGGCACAATCATATTACAGAACTACGATATTATGGCAAGCTGTAATTTTAAACAAGCAAGCCAGTTGTATTGCTGCAACTGTCATTACAGAATGCTTACACAGCATGGGCTTGAAGTCAATGCAATATTTACATGCAGAAGTAATGCACGATAGTGCTTAATGTAAAGACAACAATAGAAACACAGACTATAAATACAGAACAAATTGCAGAACAAATAACCATGCAAACTACAGTCAATATCAGCTTTTGAAACCAGTAATTATTTGAGATATTTCATTGAGAATGTGGTGTATTTTAGTGTTTGCTGATTCTAATTTTAATGAATAGCATGAGGACAAGCCCTTCATAAGGATTTAACAGAACATTTGGTAAATACATTAGGATCTTTGGACATGCATGGTCAAGTTGTAATCTATAGCATTTTCAGAGAGAGAGAGAGAATGATGTAGGACTGATTCCTTAACTCTTCAAAAGTTTTTGTATATAAAGTAGTTCTGCAGTTATTCTCAAGATGACATAGGTACTATTTTGATACAGAACAAATAATTTTAATCTGTCCCAATAGGTAAATATTAATTTAGAAATCATTTGCAGATTTTTACCTTCAACTGCAGTTCTTTTCATTCTCAAAATGCTTTTCAAACATTTAGAAAAGATTCATTCAGATGCTCTTCCTCCCTTGTGAGGTGCTTAAATATCCATTTTATACAGATGTAAACTGAGACACAGAAAGGCTAAGCAATTTGGCCCAAGGTTATGCAGCAAGCTGGCAGTATAGCTTGGAGTGGACACAGAACTCCTGAACATCTATCTCCTGTTCAAACCACTAGAGAATATTCTGTGGCTAGTCTTCACTTTGTAATGGTTGAACTATAAAAAAAAAAGCTGAAGAAACCCTTATATGTTATTTTAGATCCTTCAGGAAGTGTTACATGTTAATCAAACTGCTGAATGCATTGTGGTAGGTTTTGTGATGTAGAGGTAGCACTGAGTAGTGATTAGCAAGTAGGGGTGGGAATCAGGACCCTGGGGTTCTAGTCATAATGATAGCACATAGCACCAGGGATAACATCCTTGTATGCTGATATGGCTATCTCTAAAATGGGTGTGATGATTCAAATCTACTGTCCATGGGTTTTGTGAGCCCAGGGCTGTGTGCAAAGTGTTTTAAGAGTCTCATATGAAGATGGTATAATAATGCAGGCTGATACATTCAAACTCACCCAAGAGATTTGCCGTTATTTAATGGGACATGGGGCTGGAATTTTCAAAAGACCCTAACGGAGGTAGGTACCCATCTATGACTGAAATTTAGTGAAAGTGAGTAACTAATTCCTTTAGGTCTGTTTGAAAATCCCGGTCTGGAAACCCCTAAGACAGTTTTGAAATTTTCAGCTGTATTCATTTTCTGGGAGGGTCAGAGTCCAAAGAACTCCAGAAGGCATACCAGCTCAGACCACATGCTTCTTTAAAAACCTGCTGCCTATCCTTGATTCTTGTGTTATGTGCAGGAGTAAATAATGCATCCTTATCTTTCTCTGCTGTCCAGTCCTCTGCTCCTGTCCATTTGCTTTGCCAAACAGTAATGATGTTATCTAGCTGACTCAAGATGTTCTCATTATTCTTAATAACTTGCCTTCATCTAGCATTTAAAACAACTTCCATGTTTGTTTCCAAATGGCTGCTATCAGGTGGGCCTCCTGGAATAAAATATGTATCCAAATTCCCATTGCTCTTTTCACATTAATATATGAAATAATCAATAAAATCCTGCTTTCCCTAACTTACTATTGACCTGCAGCTCCATAAACAGCAGTTTTGTGTGGGTTTTGGTGAAGGTTACACAAGGCGTTGAAGAAAAGGCAGAATACTTTCTTAAACGATGCTGTGAATATTCTGACCCCCATAACTGTATGAATCTTTGTCCACATATTGCGAAAGGGCAGGCATTAAACAATTTTGCATGGGCCTGTTTTGTAGCTGATTATGATTTCATTCTCCATAAAAGCTTCCTGACACCAGATTGATTTTAACCTTACTGTTTACAATAACAAGTTTCAATATAAAGATATGATCCTGGGAACTAATTTCAGTTCAAGACTAAGGTAAACACACCAAGAACTGTCATTTCCTTTTCTTGTCTATCATGTCTAAATGGGAAAAATATGTTATGATTCATCAAGGTCTCCAGAAAAGCCAACATCTTGCTGTGCAGTTTGTACAACTCCTGTAAAAGTGAGCAGCAGTTTCTTAGTTCCAGTCCTGGAATCCAGGAAGGGTTTAACATTAATGTAGTACTAAGCAGTTATGCAGCTCCACTGAAGTCTTTTGGTTGCCTGGGGACTTCAGGGTGGGTCTCTCCATCTTCCAGACAAACTGGTACCAGTTTTGCATGAACCCTATTGTCTGCCCCCTAATTAGCAGAACGCTCCCTGTGGAAGAGGGTGTATCATTCTGGGGCCTATTTTCCATTTTAAACCCCTCCTCCCCCAAAGAAAGCATGGTCCGCAAGATGCAGTGAAGCAGCTGACAGCAGGTTGCTTTCACTTTTTAAATCACATGATCTGGGGAAGGAAGACTTGACAGAGGGTGAAAAGGAGGTAGCAGGTGATAGAACACAATATGCCCTCTCTCTTTCAACCAAGCATTTCTCTCAAAACAGAACAGAGCTCACGGTAGAGGGAGAAATGTAGAAGTGGGTCCAAACTTCAGAGTTCAGATCCATTGGCTGATTTGGATATTCTTAGAGTTTGTAGGTGCTTAGAGTTTCATTAGAGGAGTGGGTGGGAAGTTCTGTGGAGGTAAGACTAGATGATCGCACTGATCCCTTCTGATCTTAGAATCTATGAGTCTAAGGGCACTGAGATTTCAGTTTGGACCCAGTCGTAGAGAAAGACAAAGTAAGGAAAAGAAATGTTTACACACTGTGACAGTGTGATTTGTGCTCTATTGGAAGGCAAAGGCAGTATTACAGGGCTAACTTAAAAGCTAAGGGACCAGCATTCCTGTCCTTCTTACTGTCCCTCTGGCCGAGCTGGACATTTAGCTGTGCTGCGTAATTAAAGGGGTAAAACCTCACCGGTCTAAACCTCACTATTGTAGTGAGGGGTGTGCCCTCCTGCAGAGTGTGCAAACTGGTGGGTGGAGCTGGAACAAGCCCCACCTGCCCTGCCAAAAGTGAAAGGGAGGGACCGGAAGTATAAAGGGACAGCCCAATAGCTCACCTGGGTGGGAGCTGCTGGAGGAAAAAGATGTCTCTCTGCCACCACTGGAGTGGGAGTCCGAGCACTGCAGCACTGAGGACTTGGAGGAGCTGCCTGGGACGCTACGGACCTGCTGGGGCTTCCATCTACCTGGAGAAATGAAGGATGACCCTGACGGTCAGCTACCCCACAGACAGCATGTAAGGAAGTAGCCCAGAGAAACTGAACAATTGTCTGGTTGTGTCATAGCTCAAAGCTATGTCGGTGTTTCAGCAGGAATCCTAGTGACCCAGTGGCCGAACCCTGTGTCACTGCTAGGGCTGACAAGGAGGGATGGCCACACGCCTGCCCCAGTAATTACTTTTGTCTTCGGGTTCTGAGTGAGAGGTTGATACTCTTTCTTTATTTCCATAGGCACAGTGGTGGTAGCAGCAGTGTAAACTCTCCAACGTATTGCTGTTCCAATGTTCCTCGTTGTTGTTGTGGAGCATCCTAAGAGTCTGAGAGAGATGTTTTGTCTCTAGGGCCTAACAGACTCAGTATCTCATCTGAGACTGTCAGCCAGGGTGCAGTGATCATAATAATTGTACACATTGAGATTGCAGTAAAAGTCTCAGACTGTCTGGGCCCTCTGTGCTAGGTGCTGCACAGAGTTTACCTTCTAAAGGACAAGACATAACAGGCGTGTGAGACAAACGAGCAGATCTGAGGTGAAGGAGATGGAGTAACACATATAATAGGCTGTACATAATTCTTAGCCAGTCTGAAGCAGTGCTCTTGCCCCCTGCTTACCCAATATCAATTGGCAGTTTCCTGACTGCATTATTGAAGAGGTGAGGTTTGAGGAGGACATATTGCTGGATGCACAAATTTGCACCGGAAGCTTTTGCTGGAGAAAGTGTGGAAGTTGATTATCAGGAAATGTGAGAATTCAGGGTGGGGGCTGGCGTCTCTGGACTGGAGCAAAGGTGAGTGCTGACCTTGTGCTAAAAGGATTATAGACAGAGCAGAATAAACTGTAGAGGGTTTTGTGGCAATTGTAGAATTTGGTGATCTTTTGTGTGTGTGCATGCTGATGTTGGCATACGTCCTATTGGGTACTGAGTTTAGCCAACGAACTCATCTTTAGAGGGTTGCCACACAGCTGTCAGCTGGTAGGCAGGTCTGGTCCCTTCTGCGCTGCACTGAACTCAAAGACTAAGGTGAAAAAGATTCCAGCTCCCATTCCCAGTCTCCTGAGCCACCCCATCGGCACTGAAAATGGGCCTTTTTGTTTTCGAGATGTGTGCACAACTTTCAGACCTTACGTCTGCCCAAGGGCTGCTCCGAGTCCTAACCACTGTTCCCACTTCCCCTCTCTTCCCCATTGCTATCTTTTGTCTCCTAAACCTTCGCTGTTGTCCGACTGCAGCTATTAACAGTATTTTACCCTGACTAGCCTATCGTATTTATTTAATGGTAAAAGACATACACAAACCCTCTGAAGTGAATACTATCAGTTTCTTTCTATGCTTCTGACCCACCTATGAGAGAATTGCCAAAGAGAACCACAGCTGGCTACAGGCAAGAAATGGGAAGGGGAGGAGGAATAGAAAGAAAGAAAGAAAGAAAGAAAGAAAGAAAGAAAGAAAGAAAGA
>ML682133.1:1832570-1922582 GCA_007922195.1 Podocnemis expansa
AGAAAGAAAGAAAGAAAGAAAGAAAGAAAGAAAGAAAGAAAGAAAGAACAAGCTTTTCACTGGCATTTACCTTGCAGCAAGCTTGCTTTTGACATTCATTTTCTATTTAAACATACAAAATTGGGAGCATTAAGAGAGTCCCAAATTAGCTTTTTAATAGAAGTTGAATGTTAAAAGGGGGCCGAGTCATGGGGGAAAAGCTGTTGAAAATGACAGTGAGGCCACCAGTAGCAGAGAGGAAGATTAGAGCATGGGGGGGGGGGGAGGAAAGCTGAGAAGTTTTGTAAAAAAGATGACACTGTAAATCACAACAAAAACATTTAAATCAGTAAGAACCTCATTATCTTTATTTTACAACTTTCTGCTGTGCATTTTGTGGTGGACAAAGATTCAGAGAAAGAAAACATTTTAAGAGGAGATTTTTGCTGATATTTAATAAGGACAAATCCAGGGCATGTTGTTGTGCCTAAACTTCTTTAGCTGATGCTTGTTTTCCGGTCTTATGTTTCATATTACATGCGTCTGTTAATATCTCCTTAAACCAACTCTTTTGGTGTCTGGATTCTAAACCTACTGATATCCATCCTTTAGGTAACCTTGCCAGCTACCTTGCAACTATCTCTCTGTGATTTTTTTGTCTTACGGCATAAGCCCACTGCTGCAGAGATCAGGTGGGAGTAATCTCCTCTCAGGTACTCCAGGCCTGGTACTTCAGGCGAGACTTTTTTTATTGCTCTGCATTACCAGATACCAAACACTGCCAAGGCACTGGACTGGAGTTGCATGGAAAATCCAGTGCCCCTGACCTGTTTTAAAAAGCGATTTGAGTGTCCGTCTTGAAGCACCTTTAAAGCAGGCAACCTGCTTTCAGGCCCCCATCTTCTAAAAGTGAGACCCCTCCCTTGAAATTAACATGCAGATAAGGGAGAGGCAGAAACTCACAAAATTTGGCCTCCCTATTTGCAATAGTTTCTGCCACTATCAAATCAAATGGCTGGAAGGGACCTTGTGAGATCATCGAGTCCAGCCCCTTGGGAATTGAACCCAGGACCTTCTGCATGTTAAGCAGAGGTGCTAGCCACTACACTATTTCCTTAGGATTGCATCCCCTTCTCCTGTTAGGACAAGACTGGCTTATACAAATCTCTTCGCTCCTTTAGTTTGCAAGGTATAAAGCCCGCTGGGCAGTTGGTTTGGAGGGATGCTCTGGAGTGGAGCTGGCTGTAGCCCATGCCTGTGGGCAGGCTGTCTGTGTGTCTGGTGAAGTCGGGGGAGCCGGAGAGCGGGCGGGCGGCGGCGGGGCCCGGGGGAGGCGGCGGAGCTGTCCGCCCGCCGTGGTGCTGAAACCCGCCGGCGGCTTGGGCTGGGGGACGGCGCCACCTGCTGCCAGAGGAGCCGGAGCCGGAGCCGGAGCCTGAGCCGGGGGCGGCGCTGGGGGAGGCCGGAGCATCCTCGCCGGGCCGGGGGCGCCTTCCCCAGCCGCCCGGGCTCCTGCGCCTCCTGCTCGGCTGGGCGAAGAGCCGGCCCCGGGCCTGTGGCTCCAGCCATGCGCCGGCTGCTTTGATTTCAGAGCCGAGGGGGCTCGGCTCGGCTCGGCTCGGCTCGGCTCATCCCCCAGCCTCCGCGAGGCCGCCGAGCTGGCCATGGGGCTCGGCCGCTGAAACTTCCCAACTTCTTCCCTCCGCCCCCAGCCCGGCCGGGAGATGCGGGGCGCAGCGGGGAGCCGGTCCGGAGAGAGGCGAGGCCACGCTCCGGGCAGCAGGTACCGGGGGGATGCAGGGGCCGGGGCCAGGCGGGGGTGCCTTTAACGCCCCCCTCCACACCCCCATTTGCAGCGCGCTTGGCTGGGGCTGAGCCGGGGACTCCCCTCTCAGGCTGCAAGAGCAAAGCTGGGCTGGGAGGACAAGCGGGGGAAAAAAAAAAAGAAAAAAACAGCCCCCCCCCCCAGCTAGGCTTGGGGGCGGGGGCAGCTGGAGACTCCCAGGAGCTCAGGCTAGCGAGGCACAGGCTGGTTAGTCGGCGCCCAGCCGCCTCCCAGCCGGGCACCAGCCTCCCCGGCCCGCAAGGTAAGGCAGCGCGGGGCGTGTGGCGGGGCCGGGTGGGGAGAACTTTGCTGCCTTTAGGGCAAGCCTGTTGCTGCAGCTTTCCTGCTTTCGCCCCAAATCTCTGCCGCCTACTTGCCTCAGCTGGGTGAGCGGGAGGGGAGCAGCCAGCTGCACCTTTGCGGGCGCATTTTACCTTTCACATGAAGAGCTTTGCTCCCGGAGCCTGAGCCCCCTAAAGGATCTAGCCAAGAAAAGAGTCGGGGCTCCAAGTACCATTTCCCCTTCTCAACTCCCGTTAGCTGGAGGGCGCCTCAAACTAAGAGTGGCCATCATTTACTGCATTGAAGTTCTTCTCCATAGCTGCTTCCGCCGTAGGACAGCGCCTGAGATGCTGGGGCTCCCCAGTACCACGGCATCTAATCAAACTGAGAATGCAGGCAACAGTGCTTGGGAGGAGAAAGCTTCATTTATTTCCCCAGCCCTTGGGTGAGCAGAAATAAACCTGCTCTACACAATTCTCCTTCGCTGCCTTATTGCTTCTGCCGAGCAGGCTGGGTTGTGGTTTAGGAACAGGAATTCAGGCAGTAGCAGTGAAAGCTAACCCTAACTCACAGGATCAGAGACAGAGAAAAATCAACAAAGGGGGAAGGTTTGAGGGGGAAAAAAGTCAGTTTTGAGGGCAAAAGGCTGTGATTCCAGATTTATTAGTAGAATTTAAAGAGGGAGGGCAGTTACAAAGGAGAAACAGGCAGGGTAGTTGTGTGCTGGTGCTACTGAAGCCAGAAACACCAAAGCCTTTTATCTCATAGACAAAAGCAGCTGCTGAGCTGTTGCAAACTTATTTCTGTCACCGATAGAAGTTTGCCATAGAAATTTAAAATGTGTTATATATGCACATGTATGTAAGTGGTTGCATAGGTGCAGTGGCATGCAGTTACTCTGCCTCTCCTTCTGTGTACTTAGAATAGATAGATAGTTGTAGGTACATGATGGTTTTTTTTTTTTTTTTTTTTTTAACTACACTAAAAAAATATGTTTCACCTGGAACAGCAGCAGCCTGTTACAGACCCCTCAAAGAAAGAAATTTCCTTTGGACCCTCAGTTTAGTTTGAAGGATAGTACCAGTTGGTAAGTTAAATGTTTAAGAACTGCTGGAAAACTCCATTTTGAAATGGACCCCTGTTCTCTCCTTGTATTTTTACATCCTCTTCGCCCCTACCCCCAAGAAAAATGGGCACAACCTTTATTGTTCAGTCTTTCAAAAGAATTCCAGCACTTTGGGTAAGAAAGAAGTACTTTGCTACTGCCGTAATGAAAGTGGAAAGTAAACCCAGGCACCCATCAGTTTTAACTTCAAAAGCACTACTCAGTGGTGGTTTGAGGAGAGAAGATACTTGCACCTCACACTTGTTCTCATGTTTTAGTCAGAGAGGAGTGTAGAAGTTTAATGCGTGTAAGACAATGAGCTAGCACTAGCGCTGTAACACTTTAAGCATTTATAGTGCCTTAGGCAGCAAACGGAAGTGTGCTAACTCCTATTAAGGGAACAATAATCTTTGTTAAGAGCTTGTCCAGGGGATGTTGAAGAGATGCTCGGCCTCCTCTTGCCTGTTAGTGCAGAAATCCAAAACAGTTAGGGCTACGTGAAGCCAGTCCCAACCCAATGACCCTGGTAGCAATGAAACCTTCCTGAGTTACAATAACAATGTACAGAAAAGGGGGCTGGATGTAAGCCAGGGATTCTGATTGCTCATCCACAATTAAGCCCCTTCAGTAATGCAGTCATTACCAGAACTGCATTTTGCTAGCTTCAAAATGCTTTGCTGACTGCAATTCAGTTTGCCTTGCATCACAACATCCACACTTGCAGCAGGTAGAAAGTGGCAAGTTAAGGGAAGGAATTTATTCAGCACTCCCCTTTCATCTGTTCAAGTCAAGCATGCATCAGCAATACAGCTCCAGGTAGAAAAAGTTTGTAGGAGGGTGCTGCACCTGGGTCAGCCCCTCACTATTGATAAGAACTAAGTTCACTTGAGCAGGCAGCAAAATATCAGACAACAGTGTGTACTAAACAAGGAGGCACATAGCACTTAAATTTTAAGACATGAGCTTTTACATGCACAAGGGGACTGTGTTTTTCTGCCCTTAGTATATTGATGGCCTCTTTCTGTGAGTATCATCACTAGGGCATGTTGTACACATCCTAATTATCATCAACTAGCATAGTGCATGAGGAAGATGCTTGCCCTAGGTATTTCGATTGTCCATTTGCTAACCAAGTTGTACGGCACGATGCTTCATATTAACAATGCTTACTACCCAGGAACATCATTCTGGGAGCAGTTGGTCATTGGTTTCACCATAAGCCAGTTCTACTATTTTTTCATTCAGTATTTTGAAGACCTGTTGAGATCAGTGATGCTACAGGCCAGTAACAGGAATGGCACAATACATTGAACTACACCATTTATGTCCAGTAAGGACAACCCCCTGCCTTGTGCCCATGACCACCGAAGGCAATGGGGGTCTTTCCATTACTTAATGGACATTGGGTGGGTCCCTTAGTACGTGTTAGGGAAATATACCATTAGTCTAAATAGCTGCATGGTACCATTAAAACCATTACTTAAAGGAAAGCATAGACAAAATGACAGTAGAGGTTAAATACAGTCAAAACCCAAATGATAGGAAAGCATCATGCAAATTCAGAGCTAGATTCAAAGCTGTTATAAAACAGTGTAGTAGCTTTGACTGCAGCAAACCTAGGCCAGTTCACAGCAGCAGAGGATGGACCCTAATAAGAGCCACTGGTGGAAATGCACTCCACCTATTGTCTAGCACAGGCAAAAGCTCTCACCAGACAACAGTAAAATTCTGGTCAAACAATGACAAGGTTTTGCTTGGCTGCTTCATTCCTTCTGCTCTTTTCTTCCTTGAAGAGAGTTTAATCCTGAGGCAGCTTCTTCTCTCCACCCCCCCCAATTACTGCAGCTCAATCTCATGAAGAGTTTTATAAATTTTCCTTTTCCTCATTGGGATGGTGTAATATTTCAATGAAGTAAAACCTGTCTCAAACCACCCCCCATGGGACCAGCAAGCCACCTGTAGCCTAAGAGAAATTTCTAAGGTTGAACAAAACCATCCTTCACACCATGGAAGATTTCAATGCATTTTGTGGGATAAGGGTCAACCAGCAGCATAGACTTCAGTACAAAAAAGACTCACTGTACTTTGAAGAGTTTATATGATTGTTTACTGGAAATTCAAGTTGGTCTATTAAAGGTCTTTTATCCTCAGTAATTCCATTAGATGAACTCACCATTTTTCAGCCTTCCCAATTCTTTGACAGCTGTAGTCAGAGTGATGAACATATAATGCTTACACCTGTGGAATCATGGAGTCTTGTTTGTAAGGCATTAAAATATAAATTAGCATGTTTATGCTACTTTTAATGAGGAATCATTTGCTATTTGGAATTTCAATCTAGAATAGTGTCATAACTTTCCCACACTGATGATCATGTGCCTCTTGTAATGCTTACTCTTCTGAGCACTGCAAAAGTAAGTTCCCATAGATGTACTTATCCAGATTGTTTTACTTGTAATGAAAGCAGAGCATCTCCATTTGACTGTTATTTTATTTTATTTTTAGATGGAACTGATCTGACTCCAAACATTTTAGAAGCAGAATTGTCTCCTCCCATACTGAGGCCTGGAGCCATCATGGCAGCAGGTGTAGCAGCATGGTTGCCTTTTGCCAGGGCAGCTGCCATAGGATGGATGCCAGTGGCCAACTGCCCTATGCCCTTGGCCCCAACAGACAAAAATAAGAGGCAGGATGAGCTGATCATTCTGAATGTGAGTGGGAGGCGCTTCCAGACCTGGAGGACTACACTGGAGAGGTACCCAGACACGCTTTTGGGCAGCACAGAGAAGGAATTCTTCTTCAACGAAGACACCAAGGAATACTTTTTTGACCGGGACCCTGAAGTCTTTAGGTGCATCTTAAATTTTTACCGAACTGGCAAGCTGCATTATCCAAGGTATGAGTGCATCTCTGCCTATGATGAGGAGCTTGCCTTCTATGGGATCCTCCCTGAAATCATTGGGGACTGCTGCTATGAAGAGTACAAGGACAGGAAGCGGGAAAACGCCGAGCGGCTGATGGACGACAGCGACTCAGAGAACAAACAAGAAGGGTCCATGCCATCTTTGAGCCTCCGGCAGACAATGTGGCGAGCCTTCGAGAACCCCCACACCAGCACTTTAGCCTTAGTGTTTTACTACGTCACTGGCTTCTTTATTGCAGTCTCAGTGATCACCAATGTGGTGGAAACTGTTCCCTGCGGCACAGTGCCTGGGAACAAGGAGCTTCCATGTGGGGAAAGGTATGCAGTAGCTTTCTTCTGCTTGGACACAGCATGTGTTATGATTTTCACTGTTGAGTACCTTTTGAGGCTCTTTGCAGCCCCAAGTCGCTACAGGTTCATCAGGAGTGTGATGAGCATCATCGATGTGGTAGCCATCATGCCCTATTATATTGGCTTGGTGATGACTAATAATGAGGATGTCAGTGGAGCATTTGTGACACTAAGGGTATTCAGGGTTTTCAGGATTTTCAAGTTCTCCCGCCATTCCCAAGGCTTAAGAATCTTGGGCTACACGTTGAAGAGCTGCGCCTCAGAGCTTGGCTTTCTCCTCTTTTCCCTCACTATGGCAATCATCATCTTTGCTACAGTGATGTTTTATGCAGAGAAAGGGTCTTCAGCCAGCAAATTCACCAGCATCCCAGCTTCTTTTTGGTACACTATTGTAACCATGACAACCCTTGGGTAAGTGTTGCATTTTCTTTTACAAATCAATAGACAAACTTGTAAGAGCTGCTGGAGTTTGGTTACTCGGTGAGGTTAAGTACAATGCTTTGGTATTTGTTCCAGGAGCTTAGCAGAATAGCTTTCCTCATCTGTCAGTATTTATACTTGTTTAAAGTGGTTGCAAGGGATCAGGGCCCTTCTACCACATTGCAAATAATTTACAGAGGAGTGCAGAAGGAGCAAGACTGAAGCCTCAGGCCCTGATATTATGGTTGGGTAGCTTTTCACACCTACTTTGCATTCTCTGTGAAGAGGTGGATGCAGTAACAAAGGCACAAAGCAGCTCAGAACTAGGGCTTATAGTTTTGTGAGATGTTTAACCAATGTAAGTTATTGTGACTGTCTTTTTGCAAATAACTACAAATTGTCTGCTTGCTGCATGGGCATGAAAGGTTTGCTAACAAGCAGGGATTGCAGATAACTACCCTATGGAAGGCATGTAATGATCTACGTCACATGCTGCTTGTTAACCAAAGAGGGACTAGCACCCTGCTGTATCTACTTGCGAGTTTATAAAATAGTGTAGCTGGTACAATATTTGCTAGATCATATGGAGAGGTGCAAAGATGAGGATATAATGGCAAATGGGGAATAGAGCCCAGGGGATTCTCTATTAATTTCTCTCTTGTTGATATTACAGCTGTTTCTGGTCACATCATAGATTTGTCTGTTGCTCAGACCTGAAACCTTCATAAAAAGGAAGTGAATAGCCAAATCCTCACTCTGAAAGGATTATACTAAATAAAATAAGCTTTGTAGACTGCTGGTTCAAGAGGCTATAGCTGCCTAAACTAAAGCAATCTTTCTGTAATTCACATGTGTATGCTAGGTTTACATGTACTTAGTAAGATGCTTCCTACTGGAGAAGTCACAGAAATTTGATACTTGGGCCAAGAGGTTGGGTTTTTTTGGTAAGTTGGTGACTAGATTCCCCACAGAACTGCTGTTCCTTTCAAACTACTTCCCTATTCTGATGTGTGAGCAAATAAAGAGGAGCACTTGTAAACAGTTAAGATTTAACACCTGTCAGGCAGGCACAGAAGCAGCATCTTAGTTACAAATGCTGAATTACTTTGCAAGACAAAAATCAAAATACAGCTGCAGACAAAGTGACAGCATAAGAATCGGGGGGGTCACTGGCCACAGAAACCCTCAGAGCCCAGCTCCAGCCCTGCCCTCTGGTTGGAATTGCGGACCGAGGCTGGATCTGGTAGCCTTAAGTTCCCAGCTGGTGCTGAGTAGGATCTACGTCTTGGCCAAGGTTGGAGCTCAGACTTAAGGTGCTGGGACTGGGGGCTTGTGGCCCCTGTGACCTGCACCAGCACCACCCATGACAGGAATAAAAATAGACTGTTCCCCTTTGAGGGGATGACGACGACAACTCAGGCAGAAATACAACAGCTAACTGAACTCATTCTTAGCTGTATCTAGATAAAATGCAGTCAGACTCTGGCCAAAATTTCAAGCCTGAGTGACAAGTATATAGTTTTAGTAGTTCAACTTTCATAACCCTGATAGCTTGAATTTCACATACTGCACTCCTCACTACAACATCTGGGTCTTCTAGCAGTGTGTTAACATAGTCATGTATTTGTTCTCTCATCCTGTTCAAGGGAATTATGTGCAGTGGGGTGGATTCATCTGAATTTTTAGAATTCCACAAATAGGTGTTTGTTATTTTAGGAAAGGCAAAGAAATGCCGAGTATTTGACAACTACAACTACTTCATAAAGTTTACATCATGTTTCCTAGTACAATTAATTTTGTTCAACTAAATGAAATGGCTTCTGGCATGTAGCACCTTTTTTCTACATATGATAGAAACAGATTGAGTACTTTAAAGTTTTTGGTAATCAGAAATTATAGCTGAATGAGTGCTTTAAACTAGCTGTCAAGAATAAAAGTTAGACACTGAAATGGGACAAACTGATCTTTCCCACTAAAACTTAAGACTATTATTGTTTAAACAATCACCCAGCAGATAAGCCATGAACTTCTAGTATTGTTTGTATAGATTTGAATTGAGAAGAGTTTGTGCTAGGCAAATATATTAGCTAGCTTACTGATCTGTTTTTAAAGACATTCCATTATCTTCATAAGACCAAAACACTGGCTGGCTGGATAGAAACTTGTACTTTCACCTTGTCATCTTGTTTCAAAGGTGACCAACTTTGGTATTAAGATTCAGCCACCTCTTTTGCTCTACATTTGCTTACCTGAGTCTTGTGCCAGACAGAAGGGTCATTACCATGAGCTTTGTAAAACAGCAACTTACACTAGTCTGCAGAACTTTTGTTCCAGCTTCAGGAAGGGACCACTGTGGCTCACTTGGTGGGGAGTGGCTCTGTAGGACACTGTTCAAGTCTCAGCTGTGGTGATTTGCAGGATGAACACACCTAAGCCAGGAATGGAACAAGGCGCCTTGGAGTGTCAGCTCCGCTTTCCGGCCAGTGGATGGCAGACACTACAATTGCAACATGGCTGTCAAGGCACACAAAGGAAAGTTAGACATGTATCCACTGGTTTTAGCTTATTTTGATCTTCTACAGATCCCTTGACTGAGATTATGCATTCTAGATTTAACTGATAAAGCAGAGGAGAACACTCTTCTCCATAGCTTAGGGTACAATGGTGCCCCACAGTACCCCCTTTCCTTTGGCTGCTGTAACAAAGGCCCTTCTCAAGTCTGACTTTCACCAATGCAAACTGTCAGATTCTGATAGCACTTCATAACATGACCCTGTGACTGCTGCAGCTTTGGTATAATTGTTTAGTTACACACTGCCACATTACAGGAGAACAACAAGGAGTCTTGTAGCTCAAAAATTAAGAGATAAATAAATCTATTGGTCTTTAAGTGCTACAAGACTTTTTTTTAACTTTATTAGACTAACACGGCTGCCCTTTGGAACATTACAGCGAAAGCAACTCAAACATGTCAGGTGTAGGACCTCAAGATAGGTGCCTAAACCCATTCAGAACCAACAATTATGTACAATCTTATTTGTATTTTCTGAATTGCTGCTATGCACAAATATGAAGCTGGGACAGAACATCCTTCAGTTTATAAATGGCCAACATGCTAAGTTGTAATAGTGAAAGATTTGAACTTTCAGAAGCTCATGTAATACTGGCTTGGAAAGCATAACCCCAATTTTTGCTGGGAGATAAATGCTATTAGAGTTCCATGATGCTGAGGATGGGCATTCCATATACTTTGAAAGGTATTCAGAGTTGCTGCTGGCTTCTAGACCCATTCCAATAGTTATGGAGTGCAGTGGTATGGGAGAAACCCAACCATGTCCCTGCATTGTCCATAGAGGACTATTCCACTTGAGACTCCATGTACAGTGATTTTCAGAGGGGTAGCTGTTATAGTCTGTGTACAGCAAAAGCAGTGAGAACCCTATAACACCTTATAGACCAGGGGTGGCTAAACTTATGGAACTGAAGAGCCATATGAGTTGATTATTAAGCCTTCAAGAGCCATACTGAGGCCTATAGCTATATGCTTTTACCTACTCCAAGATTATGAAGTTAAAATTCATTGCACACTAATTTTACTGTAAAAAAAAAGGACAAACATTGATCCTACTAATGTCAGATTCTAATAGTTACTTAAGGTTACCATGAAAATTAAGGCTATACATACAGTAAAAACTTAGCTGCTGCTTAGTGTAGAGGACTGCAGGCTGGTGGTGAGTTTTTAAAATCCTGACCATGCCCCACTTCTACCTGCCATCCCCCACCCCTGCCTGAACTCCTAGGCTGGGGCAACTTTCCTAAACTGATTTGCTGACATTCTTCTGGGAGCCACAATTTTTCATTCAAGAGCCACATGTGGCTCCTGCACCAGTTTGGCCACACCCGTTATAGACTAAACAGATTTCTTCAAACAAGCTTTTCATGGGCTTTAACCCACATGGATCTGATGAAGTGGGTTGAAACCCACAAAAGCTTATGCTCAAAGGAATGCGTTAATCTATACAGTGCCACAGAACTCTTGCTGCTTCTGTGCCTACAATGAATTCCCATGGCACCTTAGAGCAGTGGTTCCCAACCAGTGTGCCGGGGCACACTGGTGTGCCATGGCAACACCCACAGTGTGCCGCAAGCATCCCCAAGAGCTGGAGTTAAAGTTCCTTCCCTGCTTAGACCAGCCACATGGACTGTGTAGGGCTGGGAAAAGGCAGGGATTAAAGTAAGGTGGAGGGCACCACCACAGTTCTGGAACCCCCTATTTTTAGGCAGGCAGCCTTCTTGCCCTCCTAAAAGTAGAGGAAGACACTGGAATGTAGGGTTCCAGGGGTCCCCCTAAAAATAGCAGGAGCAGCCTGAATGCAGCGTTTTGGTGGCTCCATTTTAGGCTCAGCTGGCAGAGAGGGGCAGGAGGCTGGGAGTGTGTGAATCTCCTCCTGCAGGGTGGAGCAATTTGAGTCAGGCAGCCTGAAAACAGCCCAGGTAAAGGTTTTGGGAGGGAGGGCTGCTGGGGGTTGTGCATGACAGGTGTGTAGCAGAGGTGGGTGGGAGTGGAGGTGTAGCAGAGGGTGTGTAGCTGTGGTTGTGGGGTGGCTAGTTGGTTGAGGGGGGTGTAGCTGGAGGATGGGGGGTGTGGGGGACATGTAGCTGGTGGCCTAGTTCTGAGCCATGCAGTGATGGGAGGGTCCAGCACAGGCAGAGAGGACTGGGGGAGGAGAGGACAGGGTCCACTGGGGTGGGAAGGAGCCACAGTGGGGTGAGGATTTGCCCTGGGTGGCAGGGAGCCACTGTGGAGAAGGGGGAAGTGGGTGGTGTGCCATGCCCCCCTGCTGTAGCTTCCCTGGTTCCCCCATCCCCTACAAAGCCACTCTTCTCCCTTCCTCTCCTCTCTTGCCACCCTTCTGCTGTTCCCCACATGGCTGCCCTTATCCTCTTGTCATCCCTGCCCTGCTCCCCACACTCACTCCTACCACTGCACATGACTCCTGACCTCCCATTTTGCCACCCGTTCTGATACCCCACAGGGGAGCATTTCTGAAACATGGCATAGCTCATGAATATTTGTTTTTAAAATATTGAATATTCATGAGTTTAATGGTGGTGTGCCTTGAAAAATGTGAAGCTATCAAGGTGTGCCACAACAGAGAAAAGGTTGGGAACCACTGCCTTAGAGACAAACAAATACAACTTCTGCTTTTGCTATATACAGTCTAACAGCTATCCCTCTAGAACTAACCTACAGTGAGGTGATCATTTGGTAGACTTCAGCCAGTTTGCACAGAAGAATTCAAGACCTTGGACAGGGGATATTGGTCAGAGTTCTTGTAATAAAAATTACTTTTTAAAAAACCAAGGAGTCCTGTGGCACTTTTAAAGACTAAATTTTATCACATGAGCTTTTGTAGGCAAAACCCCACTTCAGATGCTTTTAAGATTAGGGTATTTAAGGGAGGACTTGGAGAAACTATTTCCTGTCTCATTCCCCCATTGCTGCAGCTCAGTTATCCATGGCCTCTAAGGATTCTTACCAGCTGAGCTGAAGTTAGGAGTCATGTGGACCTAGTGGGAATGAACTTGTTTCTAATTAGTGCATTTGCAATTCCCTATCTGATTGTTGCCAAAAATTCTAGTTAAAGTCTCTAGTGTATGGTATAGTCTGGCATTTTGCCTATGTAAGTGAGGTGAAAGTTAACTGCTTTCCTCTGAACACTGTTCAGAGCTTTTTACCAACACTCATTTGCTCCATTGCATTTAAAAGCCAAATCAGCATTAAAAATAGGTTTGGCCAGAAAAATACAACTTCTAAAAAAAATTAGAGAAAAAAGCTTTTGCACATTGGTGCATTTAATACAGGTAATGAGTAGTTTCCCCATTATAAAATGAACTAAGTATTTAGGAGTGCTTTCCTCATGTTGGTAAAACATTCAACTCTAAGGCCCCTATAGATTAATAGTGTTTATAGCCAACATGTTCCAGTTGACCAGCATCAATACCAAAGAAACAGACCAGTTCTTAAGTAGATGAAAAATTAAAGCAACTGACACCAACTTGTGTTAATTGACTACTACCTAGGAAGTTGCACCTCCTTTTAGCCCTTGGCAATGAATAGAGGTGGTTCAATATTTTAACCCAGCCTCTCACCCCCACCAGATATGTTACATGTACCTAGATAAACCTAGTTTCAAAGGGGCCTCCCTGTTAGTCTACCCAGCAAAAGCAGCAAGGAGTCCTGTAGCACTTCAACTAAAATTTTATTGCATGAGCTCCCATGGGAGAAAATGCCTGTCAGATGCTGACAAGTCGGATTTTCTCCCATGAAAGCTCATGCAAAAAATTTGTTAGGTTAAGTGTTGCAGGACTCCTTGCTTCTCTTGCTAGATGAGCCTAGCCACTGAAGTGCACTGCACAAGGTGAACCCTCCCACACGAGAGTTTAACAGTACAGCCTAGGGGAAAATCTCTTCTTGACCCCAAACTTCAGTGATCAGCAGACTGAGCTGGTGACCAAGACCCATCAGCTAAGCACCTGAAAGTCTAGTGCCACTGCAGAGAACTGGCTTCTCCAGTATCCCATGTCTAATTGTGGTCATCTTGCATGCTTCAGAGGATGAATAAGCAAAACTATTACCCAGGTAAACAAAACACCTTCTTCACCTGTACAGGTAACTGACTGATGCTCTGTCTTGCAAACTAATTATGCTGTTGACTTAACTCCTGTTGGGAAATTGTTTCAGAGCATCCTTCAATGCTTAGACAGTTTCTCATTTCCAGCCTCCATGTATTCATTCTAGATATCACTAGGCAAAATGTTCCTGCTGTAGTCACCACCTTTCCCAGGTACTGCTGAAAGAACCCACTTATGCTACTGACCATTTAACTCCTGATCCAAAAAACCATTCATGAAATAAAGGGAAATTTTCTTTTGAGGGTGTGGGGCTTCAGTTCAGACCCTGTGTTTAGCAGGTGTCAGGCTAGGCTTCCCTTGAGTGAGATGTTAAATCTAAGCTACTGTATTGTAACTAGCAGCATTATTCCAGAGCTACACTAGGGTAACTGATTTCAAATGCCCTAATAAACCAGAAAATGCACTCTCATTAAGAAGGGTATTAAGTGAAATAAAAATGGACTCTGGATGGCATTCTATTGTGTACCAGAGTTGAGAAGTCAAGGATGACTTGCATGCCAGTTTGGACAATTGAACCCAAAGAAACATAGAACAGCAGCTTGCATTGAGCAGTGAAGAAAACAAGAATCCAATTACACTGCCCTGCATCCCCCTGCTATGCTCAGCCCTGATTTAAACAGGCTTTTTAAATTTAGCATGATTTTAGTTTCTCAGGTGGTTTTGTAGTTATTCATGAGTTCTAGAATTATTGAAACTGTTGAAAATACCAAATCAGCTACTCACTTAATGCAGAAACTCTTCACAGGTGGGTGACAGCAACCTCACCCTCTCTCCACCCTTCAGTAAAATATCAATAGAGTATTAGCTTTGCCACAATTACATATGATACTAACCTAGACTGTCTACCTCAACATTGTCAGCACAGCTCAAGCAATGCTAGCTCCTTCATGGTATTTGAGACAAGCTTCACCTCATTCCTTGGCTAGCTGGCATCAGCATTGCAGGACAATATCCAGACAGTTACACACAAACTACATGTTATCTTTAAGCATTTTATTTTTGCTTGAGAGAATAGAGTACAATTATGATTTCATGTAGTTTTCATCTGTGTCTTTTTCAAGTTTAAGTCGGGGGGGGTGTTCAGTGAAAACAGCAATATTTTTTCAAATGGCGAGATCCTGAAGGTGCATCAAAACATTTGTTAAGATCCAAATGGATCAAGTTGAGTGATTAACACACCTCAGCCTACATTCTTTTCTGTACTAAGTTTTACTTGACATGCATCACCATGGTATCTGTAACCTTTGCCTAGACAGTATGGGCTAGAATTTTCCAAGGGGCCAATGCGAGTTAGGAGCACATGTCCCACTGTAAACCAATGCTTCTCTCTCACATCAGCAATGTTGGAAATCCCAGCCTTCAGCTCCCACTGAAAGAATCAATGGGAGTTAGATCAATTGTCTCAGCCCTCTGAAAATGCTAACTGTGGTGGGAAAGTAGACTTGAATACTGCATAATATCTGCAGACAAAGTGAAGTTGCTAACATCATGGTTTTCTACTATTTTGTTTTAACATTTAAGTGGATCCACAGAAACCACACAATTGATATGCATGAGGATTCATGCCAGAAGTGCTTCTGTAATCATTTAGAGTTCAGTTTTAACAAGGTGCCAAATATTCATTGATATTAATGAGAATAGTCACATGTTTGATTATAAGGGCAATCTAGTATGAGTGATAGTATGGATACATTAAGAGCAGATCCTGTCACACCAACCTCATTTCCTTTGACAGGGTTACTGGCCTAGTGGATGGGGGAAAAACAGTTGATACATCTTGATTATAGTAAGGCTAATGGTACAGTCTCACATGGCATTTAATAAGCCAACTAGGGAAATTGTCCAGAATCTAGATGAAGTTACCATAAAGATTGGCATACAAGTCATTACAAGAACATACTGAGTCATCACGGATTTGTTGTCTAAGAGGGAGTCGGTCCTGGATCTGAGGTGATGCAATGTTTTCCATAACTGATTTAGAGAATGGAGCAGAGTACCCTTATCAAATCTGCAGATGACACCAAGTCAGGTGGCACAGAGGAAAGTAATTCAAAACCAAGTTTGAAATATTGGAGAATTGATCTGAAATAAGAAATTCAGAATACAAGTAAATGTATTATTACAGAATGGGTACTTGAGAACAGCATTCAGATAGTTGGATTTTTCCAGGTCTACTGAAGATATGACAAGTAGTCATTTGCTTCCTCTGAAGCACAGAAGATTTAAATTAGGAAAAAAGTTAATCATAAATTATGGTCAAGCTCTGGGAAAGATTCTCAGAAGTTATTGAATCCCTACCACTGGAGGTTTAAGAACAGGTTGGCGAAATACCTGTCAGGGGTAATTGGGTTTATTTGGCCCTGTCTTGATGCAGTGGATTGACTTGACTTCATCTACATCTACATCTAGAAAACAGTTTAGACTTGCAAGTCTGAACTGAGCCATTTGAGCTTAGTTTGAACAGGCACTTTTGTTCAAACTGTGCATTCTAGTTTGAACTAGAACATGTTTGTTAGTTCAAACTAATGAACCAGCTCTAAGTGTTAGTCCAGGTCTTGTCCTCACCTAGTTTGAGGTAAGAGTGGAAGTCTGGACTAACCAGGGGTACCAACTAGGTTGGACTAAGCTTTCCCTAGTTCAAAACTAAAATCTCTTAGTTTGGACTAGGGAAAGCCAGTGTCTAGACTAGTTTAGCCCATGGTTACACTAGGCTTTCCCTAATCCAAATTAAGAAGTTTGGAAATGAATTTGACAAAACCTAATAACTTGAATTTTGCATGCCAGGTTCCTAATACTTACACACTGGCTGTCCCTGTGAGGAATCCAGAAAAGGAAGAAATTTACATCATCATTTATGAAAAATTGAATAAATAGGAGGTAATCACATCATGCTGAGATTTTCTACAGAAAAATAAACTCAGATCAATGTACATGACTTGACAATATGGGAAACTGAATACTTCTGCAATATCCTTTGCTTTTTAAACACTATGGGTGGCACTTTCAAAGGCAGTCCATATTGATCACTGTCTGCTTGCAGAGTTTAACTCTTATCTCAAATGGTAACAAATGCAGGTCAACACTGAGCATCTTCAAAAAAATTACCTTTTCTATACATATGGATGAATTACTGTTTAAGAGTTAGTACCTCTGGGGATTCTGCAAAATTTCAAAGTTGAGCTGCTCTACATTTAATCATGAATTTTTCCACAAGTGTTTTGCAGAATGCAAAATGCACTTGAAGATTTAGTTTGGAGAAGGACTGTCCATTATGTTTTCAGTTTACTTACACCAGCTTTCTTCCTCAATTCCCATTTTTTTCTGGCCAAAAAAATAGGATCCAGTTTCTTATGATTGAGAATGAGTTTATCATGATGTTGCATTAATTCAAAGCCACCTCCAGATCTATGAAGACCTCTTCATTTGAAGAGAGATTGTCCAGTGGTCTATGATTTGCTGACAGTCAAACTAGTTCCTGGAGAGTAAGTGTTAGCATTAACTGCAACCCAGGTTGGCAGTCTTAGGCTGGCTAAGAATTGAGTGTATCAGATTGAGTTTGCCTTTCTCCATGAAGGTAGTCCCTTGGAAGTCTTAGTATGGTGTTTCACCTTACATGAAATGGACATGCATCATCTCATTAATGGATTTGTATGTATTCCTTTGGAAAGAGGAGGAATGCCAAAAATGGTGTTCATGAATAATATCAGTCATGTGACATAATTGATGCCAACCACACTTCCAAAATATTGCAATCTCCACTAGTGCTGAAAGCATTTGGATAGGCCTATTAATTCCACTGAGTTTTTCTATTCAACTGGAAACTGATCTTTGGGTTTTGTGTGAGTGATTTGTTTGTTGACTTTTTAAAATATCATTTGATAGATTACAAAGGACTTGTCACATTTCAAGAAAGCCAATATGAATGATAAATTATGAATAAGGTTGAATTATAGCACAAGTTAGAATGATAATACAGCACTCATGAAATACCAATGGAAAACTAAACAAGAATCTTTAGTAATTGGTTTAACATATTTTACCAAACTGTCTGCAACATTGCAAGGATGAGAAACTCAATATTATCACTCATTAGACAAAAGGAAATGATTGGTTTGCTTATTGGATGAACTATTTTAGTCTCAAAATGATAATTTAATAGAACTGACCCAGTACAAAGTAATTAGTTTACAGAGGTCACTTGAAAGTATGGGACATGGTAGCTGCTGTCAGATGAAAATGAAGGGAGGAGGAAAACCACTGTTAAACGCCCTGCAACAAATGTCAAGCAATTATGCATTGTGGTGTTAGCTGATTGGCTGTTCTACTGAAAAGACACCAGGATTGAATTTGAATTGCACGGAACTGAGCTGGTTACAGTAGACCTGGATCTTCACCACCCTTTGGGAATCTTAGCTGTCATGTCAGTCCTTTAAATGGCTAGCCTCTGCTAAGAAAAGCTATTTGAGCTCCACTCTGACCACAGCTTGTAATAAAGGGTAGCATGACACCTTTCCCTAATCTTGATCTGAAGCAGAGACCTATGCCTGAACATTGCTGTGTTTGAAAGTTTTAGCCAAAGTCCCCTTCTCCAAAGTTACTCCAGTAGCACAGAGATTCTCATTACTTAGCTCACTTCTGAAGATGAAACTTAGTATCTTAAGTTCTGTAAGGGTTCTCAAAACCTTAAGCTTTCTTCCCCAAGTCACACCACAGCTGGCTTGGGCAAGGGCATGTGTTCTTCAGTGTTAAGCATGTTGTAGGCATTCATGAAAGCAAAGGTAGTCACAACTTGGAGATAATTTATAAAAGGGAGAGGTGATCAGAAGCCCAGGGAATAACTATGAACCTGGAACTTTGCAGTAAAAAATGGTATTCTTTCAGTCATGAAGCCAATTAGCACCAGCTGAGGATTTGACTCTAGAGAAAGCTTATTTGGCTATATCACCACAAGGGGACAGACAACATGCACACACTGAAGACATTATACCCCTAAAAGAAGGGGGTATTTAAGGTGTTGAGAGCACATGAAATTCAAATCTAGCTTGATTACTAGGAAAAACAGACCTTTCAGTCCACAGAAGTCTTCCCAGATGCTTGCATTGTTTCCAATACAAGTCAAGAAGTGTGCCGTAGGGAAGAGAGGCAGGGTCACCATTTCCCTTCCTCATAGGAGCATGGGTCTCCTCTAACTCCCTTAGAGTCCGTGTTGGGGATGCTACTCTTCCAGCCATCTAGCTAAGCAAATGTATATGCCATTCAGGATAGAAGAGACCACTAACACGCCAAACCGGCAAAAGGTTGTTCTGCTCTGTGTGCACCCCCCCCCATCTACTCTTCAGACCACTTTGGGGCTACCAGAGGCCCTTCCCTGCTGTGTTACACAGTGCCAATTCCCAGGCTCCTTTCTATGCAGCCCCTCTAGAAATGTACAGCTTCCTGCTCTTCATCCTTATTCACAAGCCCCAGAGAGTTCTTGTGCTCTTTTTAAAAGAGGTGCTTTCTAGGGCTCTCCTCCTAGTGGTTTTTTCCCTTGCACCTTGCCCCTCCCAGGCATTGTCTACTACATCATCATTGAAGTCAACACTGAAATTTAACATGCAGCCTATAGCTCCTCATGCTACCCTAGTTTTGCCCTTTTGAGGCTTAGGTGTTCATAGCACCAGACCCTAATATTCCCAGACAGGCTGGGAGCTGCTAATTACAGCAAGGGCAAAGTGATCCCTGGTTCATCTTAAAGAAGCAAATCATCCAGTGACCAGAAGTTTCTTGCATTGACAGGGAAGTGACCCAGCTCATTTAATGGGCTTATTTGCATGTCTAATGATTAGAAAACCCAGATCCTAAACTTTTGCCCAAGACAAACTGGATCAATCCAAGCTGTTTTGAATTTGGAAAGAAGTCAGGTTGAGGCATTTGAGTCAGTTTTGGGCCAGATACTCAGCTGGTATAAAATAACTGTCACTGTCGAGGATGAGACTTGAAGTGGGTGATAAGCGGTGTTCCCTCTAGCTTTTTATATGCTGTATGCACAAAAAATTTGTGTGCACTATTAGCATTGTTGATTTTTTTGTGCACATTGTGTGGGTTTCAAGACTTGTGTGCATGCATGGAGCTTAGAGGAAACAGTGGTCATAATTCATCTGTGCCCTGGACAATGAGACCACCTTTATAGATGCCTTTAAAGAATGATTATCTGGCTTAAGCCCCTTCAAATCTGTTACCAATTCATGCAGGAGTACATGCGGATTGAGTTGCCCCAGAGTTTGTTGGAAACAAGATCTGAACCTGAAGTTTATATGCATTTTTACTGTAGCACACAAAGTTATCACATGATAGGACTCGTTTTCTTACTGCCAATGCAAATACCCTGAGAATGCTCTTTTGTTCATTATTTTGGCAGTCAGAGGAAATGTAGGTTGGTTTTGGCGGCATCTCAAGGCTAACAGGAGGGTTCTGGCAGGAACAACAGTACCGTGCTGCGTGCATCAGATGAATAGAAGCTGAAAAGGAAAAAGCCAGCATTGGGTCATGTATCCAGTTGCCCTCCTTCCTTGGGCCGGAGCAGTGTTCTGCACATTATATTCTGCAGTTTGTTCCAGGACTCCCACCACTTCCATTGGGAGTGGAACTAGTTCAGGGCTAGTTGTGTTGCTCCATGCTTTAACTTCACCTCATTACTTCTTGGGTACCATTGTACTATCATGTATTCAAGTCAGTCACCTTCCCAGAACACTAGGTCCATGTTATGTGAGGTGCAGGACCACCACCACTTCCCATATCATGCAGCTGATGAACTGGGATTATACCCACAAAAGCTCATGCCATAAATAAATTTGTTAGTCTTTTCCAAGTGCCACAGGGCTCTGTTTTACCAACCACCCAAGTTCACATTAACCTCATCCTGACTTCCAAGCCATATTTGTTTCTCCCCTCACAGCAGCACAAGAACTTGAAGGCCCCTAGCCACCCAGAGTTCATTTCCCAAAAAGCAACAAAACCCCAAAACAACCTACCTTTTTAGAGGACTGCTCCTGGTCAATCATTTCTTTGTAGCTACCAGAGAAAATGATGTGTTCCTGGTAACACAGCTTATTAGGCATGAGTGGTTAGCATTTGGGCCTTTCCTGTGCTGAATTTGTTAGAACTTAGCAATTATTTCATTCCATTCCAGAGCACATTTAGAATCTCTAAATAGAGCTTTACTTTTGACAAATTTTTTAATCAAATAGAGAAAGTTAGGGTAAGAAAGGGACAAAATAGTAAAGCAGATCAGTACACCACAGGAAGAATTCCTCTGCTGCTTAAGCATGAGGTGCAGAATACTCATTCTGCCCCAGAAAAGATCCCTGAGGATTCTGGGGGTATTTACGTGGCAACTGTTTTAGGATGCACAGCATGGTGCATATCATCTCAGAGCTGCAGGCAGTAACAGTCTCTGCTCCAAAGATCTTGCTGTCTATTTAGGAGAAACAAAATGGAAAAAGGGAACAGACTCAGAGGAAGTGACTTGCACAGGTTCACACACCAAGTCAGTAGCCAGGTCAGAAATAAACCCAGGTATTTTTACTTGCAGAGCAAAGTCCTAGCCACTGAAGTAGGCTTCACTGTGCATCACTAGTATCAGATCACATTCAGCTGCAAAAATGCACACCCTTTGAATTTTATGTTAGCCTGACCAAGGAAGATGGAATGATTTGTAAATTTCAAGCTACGACAGTAACAAAACAGTGTTAGAATGATGAAACCCTAGCTGAAAATCAGCAAGTGGTGTAGAGAAATTCAACTCACTGCCCCTTGGAGAAGCTGCTTGCCAAAAACATACCAAAAAGCCAAGATCTCAGACTTTCCTCATAGCTTTAAAGCAGTACCAGAGTATCTTTTTAGACTAGGATTCTGTGGAATATGACACTCTGCTCCCCATATCAGTGGGAAGATGCATAAAATTTCATGCATTACAGTTAGGGTATGGTACTGCAGACTAACAGCACTTAATCAAGTTTTATCTCCCTGATGCAGGTCAACTGATAAGACTTGTCAGTCTCCTGTACCAAAGAAAGCAATAATTCCCCTCCAACATGGGCAGCTACTCAGTCTCAATTTCTGAGCACTCTTCACTGCCAGGCTGAAGGACAGCCATTGATGGGATGGCCTGCTGCTTTAATCTTGGTCTGCCATCTGTGGTAAAATTAAACAGCCCAGTTTTAAGATTTTTGCCTTTAGGATTTGAGGAATCTTCAATAAGCTCCTGAGAAGGGAGCTTCATCTTCTAGAGAAACTCAACACTGCACAATCAAGCTACTGAGCTCTGAAACAGTCTTATTCAATTAATGTCCAAGCCCTGAAACAGTGACCCCAGCTGATTATTATGGTTTCTAGAATCAAGGAATAGCTGCTGATGGTTATTCAGTGTGCACCATAGTAGTGGATCTCATGTGCTGCTCTGATCACCACTACAGTGATATCTGGGGCAACATTTATTGGGAACTTAACTTGCTGAAGCTTGTACATTCCTGGTACAACTTGTTTAAGCATTCCTCATAATACCACTCCACCACAGCTATTCAATAAACATATGGCTCAAATTAAGTACACTTAAACTAGGAAAGAATGAAAAAGCTAAGTGCCACTAGACCCCTTGCTAATGTATATGTTCACAATTTAATGTTTTCTTGAAATTGAATTCCCTCCCCCCAACAGACAGAGTTAAGATTCAACTTACTGTTCATTTTTCCTTCTTGACCCATTGATTGAGGCCACCACAGCTATTCAGTGAAAGCTTTCATCTTCTACCAGCCTATGGTGCATCCTAAACCACCTTGAGTTTATGGGCTTTAATTCAGGTAATCTGAGCCACCCATTCCTTGCATTCTGTTTGTACCAAGGAAAATGAGAGTTTTGCTGTACCTATTCCCTCTTGTCACTTGTTGCCATATAGTAGGCTATGGATTAAGAGGGATATACAAGTGTGCAATTTCAACAATACATCTCATTTGAGTTGGTACAGCACATAGCACAGAAGGGGCCTAATCCAGGACTAGGACTCCTATAAGCTCCAAAAATCCTGTTTTCTAGCTGAATGGAAATAATCAAAACAAGTGTCCTTCCAGTCTGCTTTTGGCAGAAGTAAATTATTTTCTGAAGTTAGGACTAAAATTCCAGGAAACTTGATCAAGATGTCTTAATGGGTGCTTTTTGTTACTTATGTCCTACCTGGAATTTTAGCTTTACTTATAATTTGGCATCTCATTTTCAAGTTTGCTGGTGGTTTTGACTTTTAGCTACAGATCTTAAAGAATCTGCTCTGAATAAAGCTCCCACTTTTTGCTCAGTCTTTCGTGAGTAAGCCAGAGTAGGTGGCTTCAGATTTAACAGGTTTCACCACCTTGGTTATTTTATTCTACAACAGCTTTTTCTTAATAAAAAGTGAGTGAACTGAGTGCAAATGGAACTTGAGTTTACCACTTAGAGCATGAATCCATAGTGCCAACACATCTTTGTCAGGAAATTTCACTTGTTCTGCTGGTTCAGAAAGATTTAGAGCCCCATCTCAGAGTTACACCTGCAAGAAATTCTTTTCATCAAGCTCAGTGTTGGCTCTCTCCATAATGAAAGTTTCAAATCCTCAGCTTCTGGTGTATACATGTCCTGAAGCTACAGAATTGCTTTAGCCTTCCTCTAAGACTGTTGCAAGTGGTGTACAGATGGGCAGTCAGGGTCAGATCACAGGAGGCAATCAACTTCTTGGTGCCTCTTTCACATTCCTGCCTACATACAGCTGCCTAGCTGTCTGCTGTTCTGTCCAGCAAAAATCCATCATGTAGTATAAAACAAGCGCTACTGAATCAGCTGTGCTTTATTTGATGAAATAAGTTGGCACACCCGATGTTCTAGCCTTGGCAAACCCAATTCAGAAGATTCTGGCCCACTATTAGATATTTTGCAAGAGTAGAGAGCTGGCTGAATACCGGAAGAGTTGATTAGGCAAACAGTGAAAAATGACAAAGCTAGTCTAATTGGGTTAACTTTACCTTTCTACAGAGGGCTAATACAAAGTCTGTGCACTGTTGCAGTCTACTTAAATCTCATTTTATGGAGTCACTGGAGCTGATTTATAATCACCTCCTATCCCCACCCAACCCAGCCCTGAACCTTGCCAAAAAGTAATTTTAAGGCACAAAAGCCTCTTGATGCCTGCAAGTCTGGGATGTCTTAAAGATTGCTTTTTTGCTCATTACCCAGCACAGGTACAGGTACACAACAATCCAGATCTTGGAGGACAGCTTTAACTGACTCAAACATTATATCTGTCTTCATTATAAGTCTACCACAACATGCCATGGCTGTCAAAGTTTTACTCAGGCAATTCCTAGAGACCTTTAAATTGGCATGGAGGCTGAAATATCTTCTAAGCTCACAGAAGTAAGGTCAGGATTACTCAGACATACAGGGATCATACCGATATAGTAGTCATGGCTTGCTGTCTCTGCAGATACTCACAAAAACAGAAGTCTTCCAAGTGCTCCAGCTTAATTTGTTTACCGAATTTGAGTGAGGTTCAGAGCTGTTGCTGGATGCCAGTCAGAGTCATTGCTATGGGAGGAGAAATTTCAACTCTTTAGTGAGAGCCTGGGGCTTTCTGCTTCCATTGTCACTATATACACAACACAAGCATTGGCAGAAAGTCAGAAAATTCATATTCATTTCAATTAATAGCTGAGTGGAAAACAATGGGGCACTTGGGGCAAGAATAGAATTTACAGGGGTTTGGAAGAATTGGAGAATTAACGAAACAGCCAAGCCTCCTGGATCTGGCATTTGGAACTTTTTTTTTTTTTAGTATGCCATACCTGCTCTCTCAAACTATTCCCTATTGGTAGTTCAGAGCAGAGTTGTAGGTAAGAGACAAGCATGTCTTATTTTATCTCCAAAGGCTTTACCATCAGATGACTTCTTGGGGAAATCTGCTTAGCACTGGCCAGGTGCTAAACAGTGAATTCATTAGAGGTGAAATCTGCACCTCTGCCCAGCACAACCCCCCCCCCCCCCCCAGCATTCAGAACAGGGTGGATAGACATATGAAAAATAAATCTGTCAGTCTTAAAGTGCCACACAACTCTTTTTTGCTGGACTAGACTAACATGGCTATCCCTTTGGAAATTGGATAGACACTGCCTGTCTTACCTATTGCCACCTGGCTGTACTATATGAATTAAAATCAGCCATTAATGACAAGAGAAAGACAAGGCTGTTAACCAAGTCTCCTTGCTCTTGTATGTTGTCTTAGATAAACCATCATGCATCAGTAACCCAAATCCCTCCACAAATTTGCACTGTTAATTCACCCTCTCCTGCCAAAGAGGCAATTCCAGTTAACCTGTAGGCAAATAGCCTGACTCAATGATCACAACAGCCACACACACAAAGCAGATATACAAGGACATTTTGCAGCTGTTAGACTGCTATAATTGGTTAACATGTTTATTGTACACTACATGGCATCTCACTTCGTAACAGTGCCAGAGCTATGTTGCAATAGGGATCAGCTGTTGCTATCACTCTAGGAAAGAGGCAAGCTGATATTTTACCTTGTTTTCTGTAACTGCATGGATGACACTTCATTTGCCTCAGGCAACATTGCCAGGATTGTGCCAACAGCATGTCCCTACAGCAGCAGTTCCCAACATTTTTTCTGCCGTGGCACACCTTGCTGCTTTTAGAGGCACACCATAGTTTCCAAATGACCTTATGAATATTCATGAGCCAATCCAGAGTTGAGGTTTTTCAAAAAAAACTTTGCAGCACACCTGCTCAGACCTGATGGCACACCTGTGCGCCATGGCACTCTGGTTGGGAAACACTGCATCCCTTCAAACCTTGAGTGTTTTGTAGAGAAATCTTTGCCATGTCCTGGCCCTGTGGCTGGAGACAACCAACCTTCTCCCACACATTGTGAGAGTTGAGGTGTCACAGGGCTGAGAGGTAGCTAAGTTCAGCAGATGGCACGTTCAAGCAGTATGCACTCTCTCAAGCCTAGTCCCACCCCTAGGGAGTGATCAAAAGCTATCTGGATCCCTTTTCTTTTGGGCTACCTATCACTAGGATCCATTTCAAGTGCATAGCTCTGGTGTGCAAGAAAGAATGCTAGTTCTGTTCTTCCACAGTACCTTCCAGCTGAGAACAATAAAGCATTTTAGACATTTAGTAATGAGCCCTCTGAAATTGCTTCATGCAGCTTCAACCTGAGATCCAACTGCCCAAAGCTTCTTGTGAAGTTTTGCTTTTGTCCTGGACCTCTGGAAGTGGGCAACTACTGCTTCTATGTTTACACTTATCCTAGTGGGGAAAAGTTGCAAGGAGAAGTCATGTTGCATGTCCTCTTAGTCCTAGTGACAATCAAATAGCCTGTGAGAACATATTGAAACCCACTGGGCAAAAGCTTTACTAACTTTTGAAAAATGAAAACCATAGATGGGGAAAAGTGATGTATTGAAATACTGACCTAGCCATGTAAACTCACGTCACACCTGCCTCAAAGATAGTGTAATCACATTTCCACTGACAGGGGCAAGTAGTATTACTGCCCTTCTGTGGCTGGGGAAACTCATCTATGAGGAGTGACTTAAGGTCATAGACAGCAGTCATTGCCATGAACTGAATCCAAGAGGTGTGTGCTACAGTGGCACACTCTCCCCCCCCCCCATTTATTTGTATTGTCAGGAAAGTTCTTCCAAGAAATTGATCTTTAAGCAAATCAAAAACCTCCCCATTTCTGGAAAATGAATAGTAAGGAAGGGGATACTTTCTCTTGCCTACAATTTTGTGCTTTAAAAGAAAACTGCCAAAATGATTTAGTAAAATGCAAACATTGATACCTTCTCACAAATTGATTTATAATTCAATCAATCAAATCATAGGGCTGGAAGGTACCTCATGAGATCATCAAGTCCAACCCCCTGGGAATTGAACCCAGGACCTTCTGCATGTTAAGCAGAGGTGTTAGCCACTACACAATTCAATAATGAAGTGCTGTAATTAGTGCATCTTCAGTAGCATAAGGGCAGGAAGACTATGCATCAGGCTTTGCCCCAAAAATCTTATTCAAATAAGGCTTCAGATGGGGTCATTTCTGTTTTTAGGAAACGAAGTAATGGCCACTTCAGGAGCTTCCTAATCTATTCATTGTTTAAGTGGTTTTTGCACTTCACTGGTCACACTGTACTAAGGCTCTACTTATGAAGAGTTATTTTAAGTGATTAACAGATGTTCTGAAATAGGCAATCAATTTTTTAATGGTTGGTTAAAGCCGTGGCTTATAGCCATCTAGTAGATGCTTATGCATTCACTAAGAGCACATTTGAACCATGCTTATAATCATTTAACTTTTTAAAAGAATGTTTATACATGGAACCTTCATATACAAGTCTGAATTCAATAGGAAGTATTCTCCTACTATATACAATGCATTTCCATTTTCAAGGCTGGGCTTTAGGTTCTTAATTACTTGGTCCTTATGAAATTTTTACCTCAACTCAGAACACATCCACTTTGCAACAAAATGACATGACCACTGTCATTTTAGGGTGTTTCAGTTTGCCATTTTGTGATTTCCAGCAATATCTTGCTTACACAATATATCCAAACACTCTCAGGATGGTCCATCTGATTGCACAGCATTATGCCAGTCCTGGATAGAATGCAACCTTCAGCTCTTCTTTCCACCCATCTTTTTAAATGAATGTTTAGTCTACCAATAGCTAGGTTGAAGCAAAAGAAATAATTCTGTAATATTAATGCTAAGATTCAAACATCTCCATTTCTGCAGCTGTTGAATGCTAAATACAAATGATCATGACAGTGGGCAGGTATTTGAATTTTCTTCATTTTACTCTTCAGTAAACTGTAGGCAATGCTGTTCTAACCACCCCACCCCCCAGACAAAAACCAGTACGAGGATCATCAGCCCAACATTCACTGGCCTAACTATGTGCAAGTTTCTCCTTCCACTCACACCTGCTACTGTCAGGTTCTAGGATGTATACTAAAGTCAGACTTACAGTATGGCAATTTGGCACATGCTATCCTCTGCCTTTTAGTGTTTTAAACTCCATGAAAGTTTGAGTTGCTCAGTGAAGTTACTGATTTGCATCCAGTTGAGGATCTAGCTTTTTTTTTTTTTTTAAAAAGGCTGAAAACATGGATCTTAAAAAGATTGGACACAAGGGAAAATGCTACAGACACAGCCAGCATGCATTTCTTCTCATCCAGCCTATGCAACCCTGGTGCAACTCACCTCACTGAGGAGCAGCGTTAAGTCTGAGTAGCTTGTGAATCAAACCCATCATGGGCTATTTTATCCTTGTAACTTCTAGGGAGATTGTCATTTATGTTGACACTTTTGAATATTTAATAGATGTCCTGACATATGAATCAGATTTGCCTCTAGGTCACTGTTCCTATGATCTTTCTCCCCACCCACCCCCTGCTAAATGTTATCAGAAGTAGATTAACTTTGATCTTTGGCCAGAA
The DNA here is from genome assembly GCA_007922195.1 of Podocnemis expansa. Classification (NCBI taxonomy): domain Eukaryota; kingdom Metazoa; phylum Chordata; order Testudines; family Podocnemididae; genus Podocnemis; species Podocnemis expansa. Next base: position 1,860,678 of record ML682133.1, read on the forward strand.
AAATTGTAGTTTTAGTAATACAAACTCCACCCCCATATAAAACTCAATTCAAAGGGTGTGGAAAAGCCTCATCCCAAACTTCTGATAAAGGCAGAGACTGACTTGGGCCTCCTTGGATAACCTTCTCAATGTGCCAAAATCAGGGCAAGCTGCAAAACCAGGGGCCAAACCCCTAAACCACTGATGGGTGGTACGTAAAGCAGTGTCTAGTCAGTAACAAAACATGCTCACAATTCCCTGCTCTGGTCATCACCAAGCATAAAATATAAACAGCCCCCTTTACTGCACATCAGCTCCTATGGTCCTCACTTACCCACTTGTCTCAAAGAAATAGATTCTCCTGACCCCAAAGGGCCCACCACATCACCCAGAATATAGGCTTTGATCTTACCCAAAATGCCATGCTGCCAGTCAATCCTTTAGTACCTACAACTGAAGGTTTAATACAACAGGAAACAAAATATGAGCTATTAATGGGTCAAAGTGATCACATACATACAAATGATTTGGAGTACAGAAAGCAAGTCCTTGAAGGATATGCCGCTTGCAGGTTAGTCCAATTCCTCTGGTATGCACCCAGCACCTAGGTGGGTCTCATTCCTTCATTCAGTCCCAGAAAAAAATATTTCTGGAGGAGGATGATTGCAGGCTGCAGACTGAAGACTAGAGACAAAACAGATGGGGCTATTGCCTTTTATCACCTTTGTTCTCCCACACTGAGTCCTTGCCAAATCAAAATAGATTCAAGTCACATGGCCAACACTTTTCTCTTGGCCCACCACAGCTGAGAGTCCCCTCAATGCGGCATTAAGATGACAAAAGTTTTGCAGGACACCCAATCTGGGACTGCCACAGAAACAATTTGGAACACACAAAACAGATTCTAATACATGAATGATTTTATATACAAAATTCCCCTCACCCCTATGGGTGGTATGTGTCTTCCTCAACCTCAGGTCTTCTACCAGAGGCCTGGGAGTTTGAGGGTTCTGCGCAGTATCTTAGCTGTTCCGAGCACTGCACTCTTCTGGACAGAGAGCTCTGAGGTTGTTCCTGGGATCTGTTGGAGCCACTCTCCCAGCTTAGGAGTCTCAGCCTCGAGTGCTCCTACCACCACTGGGACCACTTTGGCCTTAACTTTCCACATCTGTTCTAGTTCCTCTTTCAGGCCCTGGTACTTCTCCAGCTTCTCATACTCCTTCCTGATGTTGCTGTCACTTGGCACTGCTACATCTATCACCACTGCTGTCTTCTGGTGCTTGTCTATTAGCACGATGTCTGGTTGATTGGCCAGTACCTGCCTGTCTGGATCTGGAAGTCCCACAGGATCTTAGCCCTCTTATTCTCCACGACCTTCTGTGGAATCTCCCATCTGGACTTGGGAGGGTCTAGCCCATACACTGTGCAGATGTTCCTGTACACAATGCCAGCTACTTGGTTGTGCCATATACACACACACACAATCACTCTTAGCAGATTAAAGCCTATTGATATCAAACATGGGATTCACAGATTACTACAAATATGAAATAGTATGGAAAATCACCACAAGTCCCATAGACCCAGACATTGTCAACTACACGTAAGTGCCCTATTCAAAAGGGACAGCATGTGCTTACCTGTTGAGCAACATGTTCTAGATACAGCTACTGTAATGTGCCTGAAGATCTTGCATTATGCTGTTTATTCACTACTGAGCCACCTAGTTGGCAGATTATTCAGAAGACGTGTGGTTGTGTGTGTTTTTGGAGCGGTAGATTTGTTTCTTGGCTTTCACCTTCTACCCACTCCCTTTCAAGTCCCAGACATTTTGTAGGCAGCCATCCTATCAGTTCCTGATAACATTTGGCCGTACATCTCTGAAATGGATAGAATTCATGCCCTAGGGAAGGATTTTCTACATGTTTCCCCTAGTCCAAAAACTAAGCCATCTACATATTTAGGAACAGAGGCTGCAGTTCAGGCAGCACTTAAATGCTTCCCTGACTAGTGACATTTTCCTAAACCATGGTCAGAACTGAATAATTCATAATGAACATTATGGTGAAGCTTGTTTGTAGAAGGATCAGATAGCATTGCATAGGACTAATTTTTTTCCAATTTACACAGACTTCTAGTTGCTAGTTATTCTGCAGAGTACTCAGTTTATTGCAAGTATTTGAAAGATTCTGTGCTGTTAACTACATCATCCATCCAGGGTGATGGAGTCATGTTTCTGTTCTTGAATTGGGTGACTCCTCACCCAACTAGTTTTAAACTGCACTGTCAGGTGTACATTTCCCAGGGCCAAGTTTCCAGCTGCTGTTTGTTGGTCCAACTTCACTTGTGCTCATTTATGGGTCTGGCCCACGAGGTGCCATTCAAAAGAGGTTACTATTGAGCACACAGATAAAATAGGAGTTTTGGTTTTAACCTGCTGTGTGAAGTGTGGCCAGCAACCATAAATGCCTTTATTCAGGCAAGCATCCTTTTCATGCTACCATCAGTATGTTCTTGAGTATGTCCCCAAACCAAAGCACAAGGTATGGGTGGTCAAAGGTCTTTAGAAATGTACAGCCATGTTCAGTACCTTGCAGGAGCAAGTCTGATCTCATTTGCTTTTCACAAGTGTTCTGAGTTTGTCAGAGCAGCAACAGGAAGTGAACAAGTTTTGAAGGGGCAGCCGTGTCACTCTCGATCAATAAAAACCACGAGTCCTGCGGTGCTTAAACTGAATGCATTTTTTGCAGTGATGGGGTGGGAACAGTGAGCATATCTATATCTAGATAGATTGCAAGATATTTGCCAAGTTCTGCTCAAAGTACTTGCAAGTGCAGGAGAGGGAAGGAATCCAAGTTGATAGATATTTTCTCGTAAGGTTACAAAGTGTTTTATGGATGTCATTTCAGCAGGCAGTTTGAGCTGTGCTGCTGATATTCAGAGATAATGGGTACCATTAAGGCAGCAGACAAATCCTAGCTTTAGGATTTAAAGACAGTTTGCCTAATCATTGTTCACTGGCTACTCTGCCTTATATGGCTTGATCAATGAGTGATGAACTAGTACAAGATGACTGTCAGCTTTAAGCACTTCCAAGAAAGATGTATACTAAAATCTTGAGACAACACAAATCACTTTCAGTATAGAAATAAGTGGCTTTAATTTCACTTCGTGAAGTCAAAGGCAACTGGCCAGCACAGATTAGACTCAAAGGACATTATGAACCTGTTATGCTAAGTACTGAACCCCAATGACTGCATTATGCTCATTCTCAGCCTTGGCCCTTTTTGTATGGGGCCAGAAGCAAGACTAAGCAAAGAGGTTAAAACACTGCCACTCAAATCCAGTAGCATGTTATGTCTGCTGGGGAGAGCACAAAACATGGGCCAATGGGAAAAAAGCACTAAGTGCATAGCCTAACAGCTCACCCACTAAGTGACATTGCTCAATACTAGATTGTAATCAATATAACTGTGCAAGCTTACTGTCAACACATCACCCCCAAGTTTTCCTTACTGGCTAGAGTTCTAGTTTCAGTTGACCAAGTTCATCTTCGAGTCTGGACTAGAGATAGATGAAAATGGCATGGCATGAACACACTATGGCTGTAAATGTTAACTCACCTGCTTTGTAGGAGAAATGCCTCCTGTTCTATGGTATGCTTTAGATCTGATTCTCTTCCCATTCTGACTCAGCCTAAATTAACTACTTTATGGTATTTCAGAGGCTTCTTGTTGCATTCTGACACTTGACACAATGTAAGAGCAGCTTACAAGCCATTTCATCTGCCCCAAAGATAACCTCTCAGTAATTTCACTCAGATTGTGATGAACAGAGCCTCTCTGGTCCTCAAAGAGTGTGGTCAGGAATACCAAGCAAATGGCACTACTGAATGGCCAGCAGCAGCAGCTCACAGCTGTGTTTGCAACTCAAGTTACATTGATGAATTTTGTGGTGTGGCAGGAGCAGTTTAGATAATGGAAATCAGCCACCCTCCAACCAAGTACAATTGTGCTAAAGGCCTACACAATTAATTCCTTTATTATAAATGAACTTAAAGAGGAATAGTAATTCCAACTGATTGAAGCAGGGCATCAGGACTCCCAGTTATCAGCTTTGCCACTGAGCAAGTCAGAACCTCTATAGGTCTCAGTTTAGCCATTGTGAAATAAGTTGAAGAGCACTACCCTTCCCCCAAAGGGGTGTTTTGATATTTAGGTCAGGTCCACACTTATTTTCCACCATAGCACTGCATACAAGTTTTGGTCTCCTCAACTTACAGATTTGGGCCAGGAAAAGCTACAGAAAAGGTAAACAAGTGACTGGGGATTAGCTTTCATATGAGGAGCAATTAGGAAGACTAGGATCATTCAGCTCTTATGAAGGGGCAATTAAGGAGTGAGGGATATGATAGAAGTCTATAATATCATGAGTCTGTGGTGATAGTTAACAAGTGTTTACCTGCTTCATAGAACAAAAGAATCATGGTCACCCAGTTAGGCGACAGGCTCAAAACATGGTAAACATCTTGATCTTGTTACCAGGGGATGTTGTCAAGGCCAAGAAGTACAACTGTTTCAGAGGTTCACCTGGAACAGACTCACCAATGAGAATGATCTCTGAACTGCTGATTGCCAGAAGCTGGCACCAGAAGAGGGGAAGGATCCTTTGATAATGGTCCTGTTCCTGTTGACTCTCTCTGAAGCATGTGGCACCCGCCACTGGTGGCGGACTGGACATGGGGTAGATGAACCATTGGTCTGACCCAGTATGGCCAACCTTGTCATCTTATATTGTTTAAGTGTGACAGTGCTAGGGTTTTTGTAGGCATAGACACCACAGTAAAGCAGAGTGCTTTTGCCAGTAATTTATTCCACATGCCCACTCAGCATAAACTGTACTGCCTAAAGCTTTGCGCTTCTTGGTATCAGCCACAGCTATACCAGGAGGCTCTCTCCATTTGTCAGAAAGAGACATTTACTTGTCTAAGGGGTCTGAGTTCATTCACGAAAGGCAGTCAGTGAAGTTCTGTTCACATACTTGCACATGGAAAATGAGATGCAATAGGACAGAAGTTTAGCTCCTTACATGCTTGGATAGGGCAGAAAGTTACCCTCCATTCAGTGGGCCTTATTCTTCATCTCGGTCATCTATTCAGACAGCCCAGCCTGCTGCATACTCAGCTCCAGCACAGACCATTGCAGCTGCCTGCCTGACTGGTTGGGCTGTCTCAAGTACAAGCCCCAGCCTGGCCCACTCCAGTATCTCCCATAGACTGGAGAAGACACCAACAGTGCTGGCTGGCAAGGAGCTATGAAAAGTTGGATGGGGGAACCAAGGTCTTGGAGGGCAAATTCTTTCCTCCTATAGCAAGAGATTCCCCTGCCAGTAGAATATCTGAGCTTTGCTTTGCCACAACATGCCCTGCTTCTATTTGAGAAGGGTAGATTGATAACAGATGTGCTGGAGGCAGGAGCTGACCACCACTTTCACCAGGTAGCTGTCTACAGACACAAATTCCCTGTAGGACTCCCAGAACTCTTGCCCAGAGCAAAGTGACCTTGATGGACTGAGAAATGCAGCTTAGGATTCACAGCACAAATAAGGCTGCAGCTAGAGGTCATGCAAGGGTGCTCAGTGGAGTCAGACAGTAAAGAAACTGCCAGCTGTTATTTAGAAGCAGGTTTGAGGGGTGACTCACAGGATTTGGGTGCTAAGTTAACAGCCAACTGTGGTTCACTTGGTTAAAGGAGAAATAGTAACTGCAGCTGGCTCACCTCAAGTTGCTGTTAGCCTGAATTCTGAACTGTTCTACTCAGATGTTTTAGCATTATCTAGCCCTCATTTTTTCCTAAGAGGCACTTGCTCAGACAAGCTGTTCACTAGGAGTCTCACCTTTCCTGTTATTTTGCTCCACACTTGATGTCAAGATCCCACTCTTATGTGGCATCACATTTGCAGATGTTAAGAGGTCACTTGTGGTGCCACAAAAATGTTTGTTAGGTGGGGAAAAAGTCATCTGATGGAACACTGCCTGTTGCAGGCAAATTTCTGCCCTTCTAAATGAGGTGACAAATCAACAGAAGCATTGCCGAATGAACATTACTGTAAAGTTTTGTGAAGCATCATGGCCCTTTAAAGGCATTCATCTGAAACATCTGAGATGTGGGGCTTTGAAATTTAAGACCACAATAGAGTAGTTTTTCAAAAAAGCTTTTCATGTGTGCCCTACTTCCTCCCTGAATGAGGAATAAAGTCACTTTAAATGAGAACGAACATGGGAAACAAAACCCCAAATGCAGAACTGCAAAAGCTTATAGAAGATACTGTTTAGCACAGCAAGCAGAGGCCAGACAATCCAATCAATAGGATGCAGCTATTTATAGCACACGTCCAAGAGAAACTTAATCAAAAGGAGTTCTTTAATACCATCCTAGCCTAAGATGCAATCTTTTCTTCCTTTCCTCTAGAAATTAATCCGTCAGCAAGGGTTTCTGACACTGACAACTGAAAACCAGGAGGCATGGTCATATCGAGATGAAGGGGAGGAAGAGAACCCTCATGGACAGTGGGGCTTTAAGAAAGGGAGCTCACATCACTGTCTGGGGAGACTTCACTTCTTAAAAGCTAGGAACCACTGGGAAGCCAGCGGATTTCTCTTTAGAGCAGAGAAACAAACATCTAATTAAAAAAGCAAAGGATGCTAAAAGACATCCCCACCCACAAAAGAAAGTAGTTCATCAGCTTACAAAGCTGAGACATTCAAGTCTGACAGGCTCTATGCTTCAGTCCTGAAAACATCTAATAACTTTCCTTAAATGAGTAGCCTCATAAGGGTCCATGGGACTAATTCACACAGTAATTCTCATATGCACACTAATTCACACAGGACTGCAACTTAAGGCAAAACTTTGCATATGACTAAAGCAGCTGGTCAGGATGGTTTTCCATTGCAATAAGTTTAAGAAAAATATTTCCTTGTTCTAGAGACCAAAACTACTCATTTCCATTCACCCCCCATACCAGAGAAGCTTGGTTTTACTAAGCCAGTATATAGAAGTTACCCCCACTCCTCAAAGCCATTTTGAAACCAAAACCTCACTACTTTGAATAGTTTTCAACCAGCTTCACCTCTGAGTATTATGCATTGCAGAGTCACCTGGAAAGCAACTCCCAAGTACAGTATTAGAGAAGGAAAGCCATGCAAATCCATGGATATCCACAGATCATTTTTCTGGTGCTGATGGGGATATAAGTTTTATTGATGCAGAACTCTTAAAATAAATCTTTGTAGGAACAGGGCTTTAGATGGCTATTTCTCTTTTTAGCCTTTTTTTGAATGAAAAAAGAGTAGGAGTGGGAAAGAAAGCATTCAGTAAATATTACTGTAATGGTTACATTTATGAAACATTTTCTTCTCTGCTCTCTCAAGGCTATTATTTGAAGAGTTCTCTCATACTTGGTTTGAGTGTCTCTATAGCTCTTAAAGAAATATTCTGGTTTAAGGATAAACACTAAAGCTTGCTGTGTTTGGTATCTGTGTGCACTCAAATCCATGGCTTACCCAGATATGTTCAGACCTGTGTTCAAAACCAAATGTTTTTACTTCTCAACTATTTGCAGGAGGAACTCTTCTTGCATTGCAGTTGGCTACAGTAGAACGAGAAGGTCAGCCCTGGGGGATGAGGGACTTCAGTTGCAAGCTCTTCCAGACTCCATGACTGTTTCTACTTACAGAGATCAAGAATATTTCATATAAATTAGTGGTAGACAACATGCTGGAGGGCAGGGATAGAATTTAGGGACACCTAGACAAATTGGAGCTTTGGGCTAAACAAGATCACATGAGATTCAACAAGTGCAAAGTCCTGCACTTAGGACAGAAAACTCTCATACTGCTACAGACTGGAGAGCAATTGACTAAGTAGCAGTACTGTAGAAAAGGGTGTTATGGTATATGGGAAGGTGGATGAGTCAGTGTGCTTGTGTTACCAAAAAGGCCAATGGCATATTGGGCTGCATCAGTAGGAGTGTAGACGAAAGGATGTGATTATTCCCCTCCAAGGCAGCCTTCTCCAGTGCTGAATGGATATACTGTGTCCAGTTTTAGGCTCTACACTCCAGAAAGGATGCTGACAAATTACAAAGTCTAGTGGAAGGCAACAAAAGTGATTGGGGCTTGGGGCACATGACAGACTGAAGGAACTAGTCTAGCCTGCAGGAGAGAAGCTGAGGGGGGATGTGATAGCAACCTTCAACTACTTGAAGGGATGCTCCAAAGAGGAGGGAGCTAGACTTGTCAATAGTAACAGAGGACAGAACTAGGAGCAAGGGTTTCAAGCTACAGCTGGGGCAGCTGAGGTTGGATATTTGGAAAAAAACTTGCTAGGAGGGTGGTGAAGCATTGGAATGGGTTACCTAGGAACATGGTGTGATCTCCATCTCCAGAGACTGGAGACCCAGACACAAAACCTTGACTGGGATGATTTAGTGGGAGTGGTCCTGCTTTTAGCAGGAGCTGGGCTAGATGACCTCATGAGGTCCCTTCCAGTCCTGATTTTATGTCCCTGTACCATGTGGGGCTAAATGCCAGTGGAGAGACAGACCCTACTTAGATGAGTGAAGACAGACCAGAACTTCAAAGTATGCACACCGTGCAGCCAACATTTCCAAGTATGCCTTCCCTTTTATTTAGGGTGTAACATCTTGTCACCTACCTTCTGGCAGACCTTGTCCTTGCTCCAGGGAAGTGTCTGGCAGGCAGAAGGAAGGGGGCAAGGGCTCTAAGAGGAAGGTGCTGGGTCTGGTATTTATAGTGAAAGGCTCTTGGTATGGAGAGCTAAGAGATCTTTAACCATTGCCCCTCACTGATCACAACTGTTTTTAGCTACACTATGCACTGTAGAGAGCCTGCCATTTAGAAGTGCATAGCTATAGTTATCAAGCATGCCAGTGCAGGGGTAGGGCTTGGACAGGGATTTGCAGATGTGACAAGAAGCTTATGGGAGTTAGGCACTTAGGGAACTGAGACAAATTTTCCATCTACAAAATGACAGGAACAGCATGTTGCACAGGAGGTTTGATTTTGCTTGGGACCACTATAGGTTACCATAAGGCTAATATAGGATCATTTCACCTTAAAGAGGATGCAACTGAGTAATGTACACAGGGGTGACCACTTGAGTAATATGTATGCCTTAGAGCAGGAGTTATGGCCACAGGGTAGAGTCTCACCCTACCAGAACCAAAAGACTATCCTCAGCATAGCACATCTGGCAAGGGATGAATTGCTACTGTGGCAAACCATGCTCACATGCTGCATAGGTAGCTAGTGGAAAAAGGTGAAAGCCTGACTCCTACCACAAGTCAACTCTGGAACAGTGTGGTTTTGCTTACTATTTCAGGGATATCAATGGGAATTCTCACCCAAGAACATTTGCAGGGTTTGATTTTATTTACAAAAGTATCATTTCTCTCACCCTGGCAGTGCAGTCAAGTGAAGTTTAGCAAATGTTTCATGAAGCCATGGGAAAAATTTGAGCAAGGATACCTGTGTCCAGGAAGAATGTAGTGAACCAAAATGTTACTCAAAGTATAGTTCCACTGAGAAGTCCATGTGTTAATGACACCATGACCTTCCTGTTATGGACTGACTTTGCATCAGATGTCACCAGTTCAAATAAATTTGTTTTGTTACTGCCATCTAACTCCCTGGGGGTCTGAAAGCATTAGTATTACTTTGCATGCATCACAGCTAGTAATGACTAGACAGGTCTCATAATGACAGCACTGCCTCCATTACCAAATATCTAACACCACCACATGCTGTGGGTAGAGTCAGCGGGGACATTTGTTAGAACTAGCTCAGAGGCAGTGTCAGACTGCGTCAGTGCCACTTCCTTCTCAGACAATGCTCCTAACCCTGAGCTCTGCACAGAGGAACAGCCTCATTGTCGCACTTGATCACTAGGATGGCCCATTACTACTATTCATACGTGGTATCATCGACCAGCCTGTCCTCAGGCTGCCATTGTGCTAAATGCTATATAAACACAACAGGATTTCACCCATAAGGCAAATCTAACAAGTGGATAGAGAGACAAGGGAGCAGGAGGAAAGTCTAGTTCAGTATTCAGTCCAACTTGGGTTAACACCAGCTGCTTCACAGCAGAAGGTGCAAGAAACTCTGCTCATTGTGGATATAATCTACCCCAGAGCAAGTGCCTTTGTAGCTAACATCAGTTATAGGAGGGTTTACATCCATTCCAATGCTCCTGGGTTTTTGTACTATTACAACTCCATATGGTCTCATTATCCATATTGTATATCACCACATACACACAAGGGTTCATGGACTGTTCTCATGCCCTTCCTTCTAGCAGATGGCATTAAGATGAGCAATTTAGTGAAGCTAATGAAACCCTGGCTTCATGTCACCTTAGGGGAAAAGAGGTCTAATGAGAGAAACTCCCCCTTATTGGAATTCAGGTGGCAGCTGTGACCCAAGCTTAATGCAATGATGGATGATCCTTTTGTCACACTCCTTCACTTGCCAAGCAAGGTGAATTTGACTTTTCAAAAGTTCTGTGCACATGCATTACTCAGCCAAGCATTTTCTGGGTGATATTTCAATACCTCACTTGAATAATCTGGCCTCAGGGACAGTGCTTCTGCTGCAAACAAAACCCAGCTCTCTAAAGTGCCAAAAAACAAAAGGTGTGTCAAACAGACCCCTTTGCCTTGCTAATATGGAGGTGGAGAACAGTTCTTTAATAAAAGGTAGGAGCTCTTTAGGCAACCATGATCACAGCAGGGCTCAGAGCAAGAAAACAATTTCCCTAGCAATGTCTATTACCTAAACACTCCAAGTCAAGCTTTTAAGACATTGGGGTCCAAAATCATTGCTTACTACAGATGGCAACTTAAGTGCAGAGGGGAAAAAGCAACCTTATTACAAACATCTGACCACCTGAGCATCATAATCAATGGTGAGTTCTTGTTTGCTCTTGCAACATTTGAAACCCAATGTGCTTGGATTGGAAAGGTTTCTCTAGTTCTTGTAGCAGAGCCTTTCCCACCTGCTTCTTAAACAAGCACTTGGCAAAAATCCAACTCCTCTCCAGCAGTAGCAGTCTATGTGATCTTCCCTGTGGTTCTCACCTCAGTAAGTCCATCTAGTATTGGCTCAACTGGAGACATCCTTGTGTTGCTTCGCTTCTGTTGCTGTAGTTCAACCCTACAACAGCTTTATGTAAATCAAAAAATTTAACTGCAAGTTACAGGATATGTTTACTTTATTAAAATAAGGCATGTATACTCATGGGGTATGCTGATTTATACCAACAGATATAGGCCTGCCAAATCTCATTTAAATGTCTAGCTTTGTGCAAAAGATGTTATTCAAATTATGTTGAATCACTTAGGTGATGAGCTGCAAATATCTTGTGATGTTAGAGGCCTTGATTCAAGAAGGACCTAGGACAAATCCATTCAACTTCAATGGGAATTTAAGTTTAACTGTAGCCATGTGCTTGGCTGCTTTGCTGAATTGGGACTTCAGTTTTCCTTTGCTTTGATGGCACTCAAGTTTGCCCTAATCACCTGGGAAAGGAAAAATCCAGATTGCATCATAATGCTGGTTAAAGCAAACTGACTTCAGGAAGAAGCAAGTTGCTTTAATGTGTTGGCACTTCCTCCTTGTGAAGGGATCATGTGGCAGCTTAGAAACCTCACTGAATAGTTATTCATTTGCTCATCCACATTGGTATTGTACTCACATAATTCTTCAGCAAAATAGTTGTCTTCTCTGCTGATCCTTCAGGTGCCTGAAGTGCTAAATTCGCAAGTCTTGGCATTGGACAGGAAGACATGTAAAGCAACAATGTGGGGTACCCCCAATGCAAGATCCATTGGGGCACTGATGTACAATTGTTTTCAACTTTACTCTTCCTTGGGAATCTTGGCTGGGGGGAGGAGCATACCAGAGAAGAAGTAGACAAGATCAGTGACAGTTTGGGCTTTAATTTTCCTAATCAAGAGGGTTAGTCTCAAGCCCATGTCAACCTGGGACTCAAAGATACAGGTACCATGGTGGTTGGTCAGCTGAACATGCTCCCAGGGGGCTACTGTGGCCAAGAGGACTCAAGTGATTGAGCATAAGCAATGAAGGGATTTGAGGGTGGACTAGGTTATTTCATTTGTTTGGTACTAGTTAAATGGCCACTGGAAAAAACTGCCCTTTTCTGGGGGGCACAATTCAGGAAGATTGTTATAAATTGGAGAGGGTTCAAAGAGCCATGAGCATGATTAGAATAGGAAGAATAATTTTTCAGTAAAGGTTCTTAAGAGTCAGTAAATTTCTATGTCACTGCACACATTAACTGACAATTGTCTTCAATAGTAATCCAAGTATAGACAGGAAGAGCATACAAAATCCTACATGAACTGGGGAGTGATTTAAAGCTATTTGCTTTATATGTTTTTACATGTGGTATTTGAGTTTTATGGTTATAAACCTATCTTTCTGAAGCTTAATATCTATCATTTAATTATAGAATGACCCCTCCCTTTCACCTCAGTCTTCTACAACAGTGAGTTTAAGTTAACAAATTTGGGAGGGCACTTAACACTAATAGTGAGCAACTGGAAAGTTTAAATATTCCTTTTTAGAAGTGGGTCTGTCTATATGAAAATTCTTCAGAGTCTCCTTAGTGATAGATTCAGGGAGCTCAGTCTGCTTAGCAAACAAAGCCAGAGATGACTTGACTACAGCATCCGAGTACTTATCTAGCAAGCAAGGACCAGAAAAATTTTATACTCCATCAGCTAGAAGTTAAAGCTAGACAAAACAGACCTGGGGCAAGGCATTTAGGTGCTCACTGGAATTTTCAGAAGCATTTAAGGGGTATTGAATGATTTCAGTAGGTATTGGGTATCTAAGTGATTCACCAGACACACAGGAGATGTGGTAGAATCCAAGCCTCAGCATAAAGTCTAACACCCTTACCACCATTCCCCATTACATGCTCCTATCATGTCCTTTGGTAGATGCAGCTGGGATCCAATGTGGCCCTGATGTACAACTTGGGCTACAATGGGAGACTACAAAGTTGGAAGCAGAATTTGTCCCTGAGGAGTTTTGCTCTTAGGGCAGCTTGCAGGATATGCTTGTATAGCATTTTCAGTGAAACTGGTGAAGTTAATGCATGGGAGGGAACAAGCAGCAACACAGCAGATTGTAGACATGTCCAGTACACATGAAAAGCAATTAATAGAGCTCAGTTGTGACCTACCAGCATAAGGGAAGTTAGGTAGAAGACTGACCTCCAGTAATTGTTTATGATGTGTCCAGTCAGGCTATCTGCCCAATTAGTGGGCATGCAAGGAGGGGGAAATCTGCATTGTTCTTGTTATACCTGAAGCATGTGGATTCCCTGGTGCCAGGAGAACAGGAACTGACATCCTAAGATTAGGCTGGTGAATGGATTACCTCCAGATGTCAATGAAAGTATTTTTGCCCCTTAACAAGCACACCCTCTGGTAATGGAGAATTTAACTGAATATGCTGTGCCTGTCAGTATAGTTGCAGAAATTTCTAGGAACTTCAGGGATATTGGCTTTATGCCCACTGTGAGTAATGGGCTTTGTCAAGAAAGATTATTTAAAACTAAGCACTTCTCAGGGTTGTCTTTGAAACATACACCATTACATTAGCACTTATCAGGCCAGGGCTTCTGACTGCTGGCATGGATCCCCACCAGCTAACATTTCCCCATAAGGATTGGAGCGATCAGAACTGTTTCATTCTGTCTCCAGTTTGCTCTGTAACCTTGTACAAGTCAGCTCATTTTTATTACCTATTGATTTTAAATTTCCACCTTGATAGTATTTGTACAGAAGCCATTTTTTCCACCAAACAAGCTCATCACTTGACTTCTCCCCTACTTTGTACACATCTGTTGAACTATATGGCATTTGCCTGCATTGAAGCGTCTTACATGCTACCCTTTGGTGGCCTTAAACCTAACATAGTAGCTTACCCCAATACTAAGAGTCTACAACGCTAGTCTAATTTAGGGTGTTGAACACACATGGCACGCACTTTATACTGTTTAAGTGCCAGCAAGAGATGCAGGGGAACTGGGTTTCAGATTCATTGCATCTAGGAAAAATGCTCACAGGTCCTGAACCACACAGCACTGCAACCACTTTTGAGTCTGAGCCCTGCTCTACATTTAGTTAAATGTACCCAGGTTTGTGAAAAATTTCACATTGAGTGCCATGGTTAAGTTGATCCAACTCCCAGCATAGCCAGAGGTAGGTCAGACTGTCAACCTGGCTCCCACCTCCTGGAGAGGTAGATTCAGGAATGGAAAAACTTGAACACATGGCAAGCATCTGCAGGACAACTGGCTATTTTTTCAGGCTGGAGCAGCACAATGACCACCATGTGAGCTAGACAGGGCTCCACTCCAAAGCACTTACCCACAGGGGCCTGCAGCTTGCTTTGAGCAGAGTTCTGCACAGCATCAGACACAGGACTCTCCTGGATGTACTACAGGAATGATTCATTTTGATAAAGCCTCCATGGCAACAGGTCTCCCTCCATGGCACATAGGAATACAAGTCTGCCAGAGGGCAACAGTGGTACTCCCTCCCTCCTTCCAAGTATGCAAGACCTGCATCTTCTAAATCTGCTTTGCAGTTTAGTGACTTCCTTGGTGTCCCAATTTTGGGCATAAGAGCAGGATTAGTAAATGCTCATTGAAGTTGAATTCATTAATCTTAACCCTGAGAAGCAATCAGATCATTCAATTCCCTCCCAAGCTCATGAGACAGGATCACAGCACCAAGCCTATTATTCAGCTACATCTACAACTACTCGACCTCAGCCCTCTCAAGCAAACCATTGCCAGAGCACCACAGCACTTAAATGGGTGCAAAAGTGAAGCAATCAGTTTTGAAAACCCCTGCCCATGACCAGATTTCCCTCTATCTCCCTGAATTAGGCACACAGAGCTCTGGCCAGGTGATAAGTCTTCAATCACAGCAGTGCATTTTTTCCAAGTACCTCATCCAGCCTAAATCCACCCTTTGCTTTCCACAACTGCTCAAGGACTTGTCTCCTCAGCACATCAATCTGCACTATCAATCTTAGTTTGAACCAGAGTCTTGCAGACTAACCAGCTGGTACGGATCCTCCTGGCATGCGCTAGATGTTCTCTAGTTAGGGCACAGTAGTGCTGTTTCAAACAGCAACAAAACTACTATAGCATACAGACCAAAGACTAGCTGACAGAACACTGGCTTCCAAGGATATGTAGAAGTGTTGCAGTCCAGCCTTGTTGCTACCTTTTGGTCCCCCTCCTGCCTCTGTACCTTCCCTCAAGAACTTTTACTGTGCATGGAGTAACCTCCCAGGCACTCATCCAAATCCCTCAAAAGGCACTCCCCTTTAGTCATCTACAAAAGTGAGAATCAGCCAATTATGGGTAACATTCCCCTTACAAAGGTTACTTGTGTACATGCACAAAGTTCTTCTAAGCTTCATCCTCCCTTTAAGACTTCTTCCTTTTGTCTGCTGGCCATCAAATGTTTGGTCAACTCAGTGCTGGAATGACAATGCTTCAGGGCATGGGCTTGCTTCATAACACATCTAGCAGATCTTATCTCACTGATAGAAATTGAGCTTAGATTTGGTCTGAAGAGCCATCAGGCATGAAGACAGCCTGGCTAACAGGGAGCCAAGCAGATGACCCCACCAGAAAATGTTCTGTTCTATGTTTACTCTTATACTACAAGCTCTGGGAAGGTCCTGAGTGATTATTTCTGTGACTACTCATTTGATTAGATGGGAAGCCCTGCTACCATGTGAATTTCCAGCTTCCCTAGGACCTAAAGTAGCATGAAGACATGCTCAAGCCATGGGACTGAGTTGGCATTTTCTGCTGGTTTAGTGCCTCCTTTCCACTGTGACCTCCTGAATGTCAGTTTTCCTCCATTTAGGAGGTGTGCTGCTTCCCCTCACCCCCACAGCTGGCATTTTGTCTCCAACTGGTCATTTTCAAAAATGAGTGTCTGTACAGCAGCAAGGCTAGGGGAACCAAGCACAAGGTTTTACAACTGAACTGTTAAAGCAGTTTTAGCACCTCAGTTGATAATTCTGTGAAGGCTCAAGTGAGGAACAGCTGGCATCTGACACCAGTGATTTGAGATTTCAGAGGCTAATGTTCTTCCAACTCATTATTGACACATTGTGTGGGTAAATGAGATCGACTTAGACATCTTAGTCACTTCTCAATCCATCTTCTATTGCTCTGGCCCCCCACCCCCATTCACTGAAAGGTCAATCAGTTTAATTACAGAAATCAGACATGTGCCATCTGTGTAGGTCTGCCCAGTAGGCTCAGGCACTTGGAACTTTGCTAGACAGTTATTGTTTTCTATACTGAACTTTTTCACTAAGTAATCCAGAAGTTGTTTCCTTGTGTGATCACTAGATGAATCTCACACTAAAGAGCATTGTAGATTTTTCCTGCAGCCTCACTGAGCCTATTAAAGCTTGCTTCCCCAGCTAAGTAGTATATTTGTTTTACAGATGGTACAGGCACAAGGAGGATGAGGGACTTACCCCAGCCCAAAGAAGATCACGTCAGCTATGGAAGCAATCCAAAATTCCTAGCTTGTTTCTCTGCTCCAATAATTAGCATGCCCTTCTAATAGGGACAGTGAATCTGGATCATTTGGGACACTTATCAAATGACTATGGAATACTGAAGGCCACTTGGATCTGTTCATGCAATGAGCATTTTCTTTAAAATGCATGACCTCTAGGAAACAAGCAGCCTGATAAAGATAAATAGGGAACACTAAACTTCTGTCAAATCAGTCCCATGATTTAATCCCATAGATCTCACTGATCACTGTAGCAAAATGCACAATGACAGAGCTACCCTTGACAGCTTTATTCCTCATATCATGGCACTGCTCTATTCCCAGACAGACTCAAGGCCCACAAACCAGAAGCACAAACCCGGTGAGACTACAAGTGACTCGAGCCCAGCACATTGTTTGTGGCTCTCAAGGAGACAATTCTACTGAGCTGGGAGAAGAGATGCCTCAGCCTTTGAAAACAACTTCATATAGCATGCTGAGGGACTTCATGGTGCAGTATAAACCTCACTCAGAAATAAAGGGTGCTTTAAGATTTTTAATTGCATCCTAACCTTTCATTAATTGGTTTCTATGTAGCAAGCGATATTGCAGTAATAGGTTTACAACCTATGCATAGAACATAAATGGGTAGCAGGCAGGGGAAAACACCAGAGAGTCCCAGGTTGCCACTCAGCAAGAGCAAATGGAATCAGCCACAATAAATGGTTTCTAATTATCCAGTGGTCTTTGTTTTGCTAAGTTTACTTCCAGTGCAAGATGCTATTGAAACACTCCCCCAGGCACAAAATACTGAAGCAGTTTTCCCAGCAATGGTTTCTCAACAGCTTCAGAAAGTCAGGTTTAAAATTTCCCTAATGACAGTGTCACCTGAAAGATTTATACATTGTACTCCACTTGCACATTTTCAAGGCAGATTTAGTGATTTGACATTTCTAACAGATGCCTTATTCTTCAAAAGGGCATGGGCAGTAGCTTTGCTTGTAGCTAACACACATGAAGCCATATTTAAGTACTGGTGTTTAAGGACTGGCTCTGCAATATCCTGCAAGATGCTGCATGTTCTTATGGGCCACTAACCATAAAAGGGTCTTGTAGCACCCAATTGTACATCTCTAGGGCACTGTGTGTCAATTTATGGCCTAGTCCCATTAAGGTAGTGGTCTCAGCTTTGCTAGGGACAGCAGGGAAGCTCTAAGCAAGCTAGAGAAAGCTTCACAAAGCCATGAGATTAGCCAGTTGTGGCCTTTATCTCAGAGGGCTCAAGTCATCACAACCCCCAGAATGGTTGAGTCTCCCCTCCCCTAGTGGCCAATTCCTTAACATGGACTCAGCCCTAGTGGCAAAAAATTTACTTTCCCCTAAGGAATCTTTTGTGCATTGATCCCTAGAGCACTTTCTAGCATTTTCAATGAATTGTTTCCCCAAGGACAAGGTTACATGGGCACTCCCCATCCGTGGCCCCACTAAGTCGCGGGACCTCCTCGCCAACCTCCTCTTGGCTTACGCGAAGGTAGCCACATATAAAACTCGGGAGAGGAGGTTGGCAGAGGGAGGGGCCTGCGACTGTGGGGCCTATTTCCGCTCCCTCGTCCGTGCACAGTTCCTCTGGGCGGCGTCCGCTGGCTCCCTCGACACCTTTCGGGAGCAGTGGGCGCTGTCCGGGGTTCTCTGCTCGGTACCCCCTTCCGAAACCCTTGTTTTGAACCTGTAACCTTCACACCCGTCCCTGTTTTCTCTTTCATTGTCCCCCTGACTTTTTTGAAGCCCTGTCTCATGCCGCTTCCCCTTAGGCTGGGGGAAGGGTTTTAGAAGTGGGTGGGCTTGCGCCCACCCACTCCTCAGGTCACTTCAATAGGACAAGGTTACATGGGGCTGAGTGAGACAGCAGAACATGGGAAGAAGGAAAAGCTACCAGCAAGTTTCATTAACAGAGTTGCCAAGATGGCAACAGTGAACTATAAAGGACAGGTCAGAGTCCATGTCACCACTCATCCTATCATCACTTGGATAATCACATTGGAAGCATGGGCTCAACTTTTTTCTGCCAATAGTTTAGTTACCAAATACACATCTTCAACTTGAAACTAGAACAGTAGCTGGACCAAGTTCTTTGGCAACTTAGAAACCATCCACTGAACAGCTGGAAAACACAGCAGCTCCCCCCTTTAATCTTTAGCTCAGTGGCTTGGCCACTCAGACTGGACTTCAGCTCTCCCCTCTTCTTGATGTGGAGTAGGGATGCAAATTTGGGGATTGACAAGAGTTTGCTCCATCCCCTGAGCTATAGGGTAACTTAGGATGGTGTCAGCCTTTCCTGTTGAAGCTGTTCCATGGTGTTTAAATAGTTATTAGAACAGGGGGTGGGGAGGACATGCATTGCTAGAACCCAGCTCTTTCACTTGACCATCATAGCCATTTGGTTACCCAGTCAGTCAGTCTTGCTTTTGTACTCTTACTATTCAGAAGTTGTGGCACTCTTACCTGTTGAGGAGGAGTTCCAAGTCTTATTTCAGTTTCCTGACCTGGGGAAATGCTTCAGAGACCTTGTGGATCTTAATGATCCCATTTGACATCTCATCTAACCCCCATACACCACTGGCTAGAGACTTCACTAAGTGACTCATGCTCTTAATCCATAAGGTCTGGCTACAGTGCCATTTACACATTCAGTCTTGACTTAGATTTCCAGTAGCAGAATCCATCACTTCCCCAGGTTAGCTTTTCCAAAGCTTTACCTCATTTCTAGCCTCATTTTGTGCAGCTTCAGTTTCCAGCTATTGGAGATGCTGCCTGCTAGATTTAAGAGGGTTTTTTTTTTTTTGGCTATCAGACACCTCCTCCCCACACATGTAGGGAGTCAGAAAGGATGGGATCTGCTCCTTGCTTCTCCCATCACCCCAAGTTCTAGGATGGACAGCTTATGAGTCAGTTTCTCTACACACTGATCAGTGCAGACAGCCCTGGCACACCCTATTTTGAGGTCTCACTGGTAATTTAAGTGGTGCATAGCTGTAGTATATGCCTTATGAACTGTGCTGAATTTCACCTTGAAAGCATTAAGGCCTGAGTACCAGAACCTCTAAGCCTTCAAATCCCTTTGGTTTTGACACTCAGTCTGACATACATAAGATGGTACTGTTCTACCAAAAACAGGGGCTGCAATAGCTCCAGTTAGACCCTGCCTCTGCAGCAAGGTCTGCTGAACTAAAGAGTGTCCGATATCACATTCTTCATCTCTCATCCAGTATGTTTGCTGAGAATGTTCTGCAGCAGAAGCTGATTGTCTGTCAGGGATTACAATGCCATTTGTTCTAATTCTTGTTGGCATTTCATTTCACAGACTATTAAATGAGCCTGTTCAGAAGAATGAAATAGAAATTTGTTTTAGAATGGGGTGAGGAGAAAATGTGAGGTTTGATGCAAAACAAGCTCTTGATTTATTCTTTGGATAATACTAACATATGGAGCTATGCATCTAGTCAGCATCACTATATTTTATACAATATTGTACTTTATGGCTATGGCAGCCAAGTCACTAATCTAATACAATACTTAGAGGTGCTTCTTATTGTTATTGTTGATTTAACTGCTGTTTTCAGCCTGAACTTGCTAATCTTTTCCCTTTATTTTGTAAGGGATTGAAGTGATCATTGTTTAAACATCCAATTCTGCATCCCTTATAATTCAGTACTGTATAATGGAAGAATAGGTACAAGGGAACTAAAATGAATAATTTTTGCTGGATTTTAACAATGACATTGTATCAGTCACTTCTGTATTGTGCAATCAGCAGATATCCTGACATCTTATTTCTTGTCTTGAGCAGCATGAAAGGGCCTTGGAAAAACAGTTGCTAAGGGTACTTCTACAGTTACCAGCCATGGTGAAGTGTTGAGTACAGCTGAATTCCTGTTTACCAAGAGCAGGTTTGATAGAAGGCAACTAGCCTTAGTGAAAAGTCAGGAGATGTGAGGTGGTCTTCAGTGACTTGTGATCTGACCAATTGATTGTGCACCAAGGACACTCACTGAACACTGAGATGGGAGGAGTTTGGTGTTTTACAGTAAGAAAGGTTTAGTCACATCTGAGCATGTGTAGACATGGTGATGTCTACTCCCTGCACATGAACACAGCTTCCACTGTTGCTGTTACAAGTGGAACTGCACCAGTAAAATGTCACTGACTTCCCAGTGTCAATACATATTCCCCACTACCAAGTGGGTTTCAGGTCTGGGATTCCAGTAGTAACCACCACTGAGATGCATATAGCAGGAAAAAGTTTTATTAACAAAATTACTTAACTGAGTAACCAGACAATGATACACCCAGAGTTAAATATAGACAGGCTTACAACACAATAAGCAGTCAGGGACCCCACTTCTTGACTATGGGCTTCAGCAGTGCAGTGGTGTCCTGAGACACCCTTCAAGGTCCTATAGCAAAGTCAGGGAAACAGGCTCCCATTACTCACAGGGGGGGTGATCAGGCCCTCTCCTGGTCATGTAGACTGTCTGCTGGGGTGTTGATTCCCACTTTTATCCTACAATCTAGCACCTAGATAACTACTTGTCTACTACATAGTTTGTCAGAGTGGAAATGTGCTTAGGGCGTGGGGCTCCATTGCCCACTATTGTTATACCATTAGTCTTCCATTTGCCCTCCAATACCTGTTTTTAACTAGCAAAAAGTTCATCTTAAAGCTTTAAACATCAGCTGTGTGAAACTGATCCAGATCACAGGTCAATAAAACTGCAGGAGTGGTCTTCTGCTGAGAGCTGCTAAACTTCAGTCTGACTCAACTCTTGATTTCCATGGCCTGAGTAAGATGGCAAATGCACAAGCAAGACTTGGCTGAAGTTGTGTATCAGGAACAACTTTACAAACCTCTTCCAATTTAAAAGATGTTGGAGTACAAATTAACTTAAGGCAGGGGTGTGAAACTCAAGGCCTGCAGGCCAGATCTGGCCCACCAAGGGCACTAATCCAGCCCACAAGAGCTGCTGCCTGGACTGTGCCTAGTAGTTCTCTGCAGCAGCAAACAGCAAAGACTCTGCTGCAAGCAGAGCAGGGGTTGACTTGCTTCTGGCTCAGACACGATCCATGTCAGCACAGGTGAACAAAGGAAGCCCTCCAACAAGTTACAGCTCAGCTTTTGCCAGAGTTTCAGTCATAGTAGGCTGGGCTGAGCTCCCAGAGATCCCCCCACACCACCCTCCACCCCTACTGATTTGATAGGGCATTCCCTTTTCTTCCTTGTGATTTGTGCAAAGTGCCCAGGGCCGCATGTGAGAATGAGCCAAAGGCCATCCAAGACTGAGGCCAGCATGCTGAGTGGGTGGGAAAGGGGGAGGCAGGAGCCCAGCCTGCCTGTGACAGACTGCCTAGTGGTATGTGATGGGGAAGTAGGGTGTCTGGGTGCCAGTGTGGGGAAGGGGAGCCCACAGGGCAGGCAGGGAAAGGGAAGGTGTCAGCCTTCAGGGTAAGGGGAGCCCACTCTGTGGCAAGGGAAGGGTTGGGGAGCCTGTCTGAATACATGGCCCTCATCAGGTGTCCTGCCCTCCAATGTGCTCCCCCCACACTGAGTGAGTGACAGCCCTGCCTTAAGTCTAAGTGTCTATTACCTAAATGGGTTTGTACCATCAATTTGGATATTACATACTATTAATATTAAGTAATGGGCATCTGGTGCCCATTGAAGGCAGTCTGTGCACATTGATTCCCAGTGTTGAAAATCTTGTTATTCTACAGTGATTTAAAGCTGAGAAAGGTCATTAGTTTTTTCCCTTAATGAGCATAGCCCTATCTTACCCATCTAACTCCATCTCCTCCCACAAAAGCTCATGTGATAAATCAATTTTAGTCTTTAAGGGTACCACAGGACTCTTATTTTGCTGAACTAAACATGGCTACCCCTTTTGAACTTGTATCCCCACCATTACTGTTACATTGGTATGTTAAATCAGTTCTATGAATGTCTTAGAATGAAGTTTGAGGGGAAACTAGTTTCATGTAATTTATATAGAAAGCTCAAAGTGGCAAATGTCAAACCCCATTTTTATTATTTGAGTTGAGATTTTCCTTTAGCATTTTTTGGGATTATGAAATGGAACCCATGGGTCATTGAAAATCTAGAAAGCTAGGTGATTATTTTGTTTGGCTAGACAGGGATGAATGAGTTAGTACATTTTATATTAAATTGATGAATGAGTGCTGCAATTTTAAAAGGTTCCAGTAATTTTTTGCTAATGACTGTGCACATTTTGCCTGCTCATTATGTTGGTAGCACTTATGGAGCTTTGCTAAGATCACTCCCCATGCTAAGTGCTGTACAAACCCCAAGTCTCTGCTTTGAAGTGTTAATCTCAGACAGGGCAGCCAAAATTATGGAGCTGAAGAGTCACACAAGCTGATTATTAAACCTTTGAGAGCCACACAGGCATATAGCCATATACTTCTACCTACTCCAGAATTCCTAAGTTTAAAATTCATGGAAGACTAGTTTTATTGTAAAGAGAGGACAAATATTGATCCTGCTAATGTCAGATTCTAATAAAAGCTTACCATGAAAGTTAGGCCTATACATAAAAACTGTAAAAACTAAAAAAGTGTAGAAGACTGCAGGCTAGTGGTGAGTCTTAAAATCCCAGCCATGCCACACTTCTCCCTGCCATCCTGACCCCCTCAACTCCTAGGCTGCTTTTCTAAATTGATCTTTTCCAGGAGCCACAGCTTTTCATTCAAGAGCCAAATGTGGCTCCTGAGCCAGTTTGCCCATGCCTGATCTATGAAGTCAAAGGGGATAGAAGGGTAACAGATACAAAAGCCAAAGCCCAAGGCACCACCAGGGGTTAGAATAGAATTTGGTGGGCCCTGGAATCCTCCTAGTTGGGCAGACCCTGCTCCTGCATCCCACCCCCACTCCCCAATACTACCCCCCACATGAGGTGGGCCCCCCTGTACTCACAGGCAACATGCTGGCCTGAGACACTCTGCAGCCTGCACTTGGAGGCTTCTGGCTCCAAGCACAGCCTGCTCATGCACAGGGGAGCCTGCCCCCTGGAACATCCCGCAGAACACCCTTCTGGGACCTGCTATTTTTACAGGCCCAGCATTCGGGCCCCTAGAGATACAGACGGAACCAGAACGCTGTTCCATGTCCTGCTGCTTTTCAATGGTGGGCCCTGGAACGCTGTGTTCTGGCACCATTTTTTATTTAGGGGCCCAGAACAGAGCCCCTAAAAATAGTGGGCCCCCAGAATGACTCAGCTGTTCTGGCCCACTTAACCCCTGGTCATTTAAATCCAGTGTAGTGTATTATTCACTGGTCCCACCCCACCAAGTGATTTTGTTGGTAAGCTGCAGTACTAATCTTCAATTCTAAAAAAACTCTTCCCAGTCAGCCTATATGCTTCAGAATCTGTAGTAACTAATTCAAGGCTCCTGTCAGGGTCTTTTCCTTTTTATTTCATGTCTAAGAAACCCTACTAACTGGATATCCAGGTTGAGCTGGAGATGGCAGCCTATTATTTTCATTAGGTAATGTATTAAGCATCTTAGGGTGCAAGCTGAATTTTTATGCACAATAAGGCTCCACTGATATGCCTGAAAGTCTATGCTCTGATTTGCTGTTACTGTTAATACTTGATCCCATGTCTCATACTCTTGCATTTATTTTTGTCCCATTCTCTAAATGTCCCCTCTTAAACATCTGATGAAGTAGGATTTTCTCCCATGAAAGCTCATGCAACAAATCTGTTAATCTAAATGCCACAGGACTCCTTGCTTTTTTGGTTTTACTAGACTAACATGGCTGCCCCTTGAAACTGCAGCTCTGACAACTCCACTGGAGGCCTGTGCTCCAGGACGTCAAGGCAGAGCAGACCCCCAGATGGACAGCACCAAGTGGATGAGCCCATTGCAGTGAAAGCATTAACACATCTTAGAGGGACTTGTGTAAAAATAACTAAGTCTATAGGGAGACATGTCAGAGGCTGAATCTCTGCTGTAGGTCTCCAAGCACTTGCTTTACATACTCAGTCACAGCTTGTTTGGTTTTCTGCTAGCATTTGGAAGGACTGAACTGATGTGACAACATCTCCCTGATTCAGGGCATATAGCCATGTCAAACTCTATATAAGAGAGCTAAGGTCTCCAGCCTTGAACAAAGGCCAGACATTTGAGCAGGCAGCACTCCATTATTCATTCCTGAGGAAGGAAATGATGCTTTTCCAGAGTTACCCTGAACCCTTTGCAGAATTTGCAGGGTGCCTGTTGACTTGTAACAAGTGGTATTGACATGGCTGATCCCACAAAATGCACACAAACTACACTTGAGCCTCTGTATGCCCAGATGTCTGTAGGATTCTCCCCATTTTGCAGATAATAAACTTAGGCGGACTAAGATGACCTGACAGTTGTGAGAATGCCACCAACATTCCTAGCCTGGTTTTCAGACCAGAAGAATCCAGTTGAGCATCAGATAAAGCTACCAACCTTTGAAATGCTTAAGCCTGATGTTCACCCTTCAAAAAAGTTTCCAGGGACTTTATGAGCATAGATGGTGATAGTAAGGAAACAGCAGGGAAATAGACTTCAGATTCAAGCTTCCATGGGAACATTGGTTTATAATGTGGGGGGAGTAAGTTAGAAACAATTAACATCAACTCCTGCTCTTGGTGTTAAGTCAGGGTATCATGCAACCTACTGTCACACTCAAACCCAGGACTAGTCACTTTGCAGTGAACATCTAATCACCCATTTCTTCTAATGTTATCTGCCTTCTAAATTTGTCAGCTTAATTAGCTCTTTTCCCTAACACAATATGATTAAATCTATATTAAAAAGTCTGTGCAGAGCAAAAGCAGACACACCTGAGTATTTACTAAATTTAGCAGAGGACACTAATGGGTTATTCTCAGCAGACTGGAGTTGCTGCATAAATGAATTCTGATTTGAATTTCCACAGCCTCTGTTCTCCTCCAGCCCTCACTGACTCCCTTAAATTGTATTTCAAGCAGATTAGAAAGAATAGGAAAGCCTACCATCAGCCAGCCATCACGTATTGTTCAGAACTGAACTAACAGTGAGTAGTTTATGCAAGTGGGATTCTTTGTGTCACCTCCATTGAGGATTGTCATACTGGAAACTGACATGAGCCTCACTGGGGGAGTTTAGACTGGACATTAGGGTTTGTATAATGCCTCCTGCAGTTTCTATAGCACACTTATTTTGTAGTTTGGCAAGATGTCTTTTGAATAGGAGTTCCTAAAATGCCCATTTGTTACAGGTTGTGAAGCAGACTCCATCTAGCTTTAACTTGACATCTAGGGCTCCATTCTTACTGGCTGAGTTGTGAATCAAGGACAAGCTGCAAAGCTACAGCTTACGTACTACAGTAGCACAAGTTACTTTACACAGGTGACAGGGCCATAAATATGACAGGGCCAATGGGGCTTTGCCCCTGGCATGCCAGAATGGCTCAAGAGAGCTGCTCTATTAAAAGGTGCATTTCACAGCACTGGCCCCAAGCACTATTAATTGCAAAGGGCACATTCTGATCAGAATGCACCCCAGATGCTGAAGTAGCACATTACAGCTCTGAGTCCTGATAATCTTAGGACCCGAAGCTTCACTCTGCAGCCCTGTGTGAAAAGACTCCTACTTAAGTGGAAGGTGACATCTCTATTTTCCCCCCATACCTTCTCAGGTCTGATTTCTTCTATGTGAAGTTGACAGAAGCAGACTGGGCTCTTGTCAAGGGGCTGTCTTTTGCAGTTTTAAATGGGTACCTGTAGGTCCTATTATGAAGGAAGCAAGACCAAAGCTGTGTCTTAGCTCTCCTCTGCAAAAGTTGACTTGCACAGTGCTTGCTAAAACTCAATGGGTTAGTGTAGTACCAACAGCAAAGGATCAGCATTAGATATTCAGCACTTCTTAATGCTCCTTGAAAGGCTACATGATGAGCTCTTGCTTTAGCAGAAGGTTAAGCAAACCATGCTATCATGTCACATTGATAGTGACAATATTTGTCATGGTGTTCTGTATTCTAGGCCCCAAACTTCATGATCCATAGCTAGCCTATTCACTTCCCTGCTAGCAGAGTCCTCTGTCCTGGGTGAACTCTGGGTTAGGACAATGTAAATGGAACAGGCAAGCTGATATCAACTGCTGGAAGTTGGAGGTATTGTAGTTGTGTCCTCCTGTGGACTAGTCAGTCATCACCCTGGGAGCAGATGACATTCTCCAACTTTAACAGTAAATACAATATTGAAGGGGTAAGTATACCAGCTGAACAAGGGGGCAAGTGGGATGGACTGAAGAGGATTTCAATTTTGAGTCAGGGAGAAAGCCTACATTTCTCATACAAAGCTTTTCAAAACCCTTCAGTTACTGCTAGTCAGTGCTAGGATTGTGGTTAGGAAGGCAGAGTTAAACCCTTGCTTTAATTCTTTTGTATCCTCCACTGCCAGAAACATCAGCACCCACTCCCCATCCCACACATGGAGACTTTGTATGTCCCTGATTGGAATAATTTCCATTGCCTATTCAGAAGCTAATATAAATCATGTTGCAGAGGTGAAAAGCCAGTGCCTGACCCACTTAGCTATGCATCCACCCCTTTCATTACAGTCCATTTGCAGAAAGATAACCAATTCCATCTTCATAATTACAAAGACATCCACTGCTGGAGATGTTAAGGTTGCTTCTCACTGAGGACTTGAATTACTTCAATTATTGTGTCTGAAGCCTCCCATTCAGGAAAGCATGAGGGTTGGGAATACTTTAAAGCAATCAATTTTGCTTGATTGGTTACATTCAATAAAATTAGATGGGAATTTCCCCCCCCCACCCCATCATTTAGAGAAGGCAAGCTCAGAGGCTTATAGGATTCCTGTGCTGCCCTCAGAACAGTCATTTGAACATAGCACAGGTACAGAAGAAAAAAGGGTGTTTGGGGAAGTATATCAAGTCCCTACTGTTTCTCTCCAAGGAGAGCACCTGAAAACTATGCTTAAAATTGATGTGAGCTAACAAATGTGGACATGCTGGACAGTCCAGAGGAGAGCAACAATACCTTTTTAGAAAACCTGACCTATGAAAAGGTTAAAAATTGGCTATGATTCATTAAGAGAACAGGGGGAACCTGATACCTTCACATATGTGAAGGGCTGTTAAGGAGGATGGCAATCAACTGATCTTCATGCCCACTTAAGTCAGGACAAGTAGCTAGATCATCTCTAAAGATTAAGTTAGATATTAGGAAATTTTCCAGCTTTAACAGCTGTTAACTCTAGGAGAGACTCCCAGCAGAAGTTGTGGAATCCCCTTCACTGGATATTTAAGAAGTTGTCTAACCTGTCAGGAGTGATCTAGGCACCCAAGAGGCACAGGTGAACGAGCTTGCACTGATTTGTTGTAAAATCCTGGCCAAGAGCCAGAATAAGCTCATATCCTGATCTATGAGCCAGCAGCTCATAGGAGCAGACTGCTCTAGAGGTTCTCTGACAAGACAGACATTGTTCCCATTTTACTATGAAGGATTCCAACTCAGACACGATTGGCCTGAAGTTTAGCACAATTCTGTAGCAGAGCTGGGACTAGAAACCACAGCATCCTAAATCTTCATGCCATGTTCCAGCTGCTTGACTAGACCCAAGGATTAAAGTAAGGGGGAGTGCACTCAAACATCACTGGGGCCTACAATTTTAGTGGCCAGTGTTCTAGTGCATTCTCCCTTCCTTTAATCCCTGTCCTTCTGCTTCCCCTTTAGCCTCTTGGACTCCCCAAGCAGCAGGGTAAGCAGCAGCAGTGCAGCCAAGGACAGTCATTGCAAGGCCACAGTGGGTGGAGAGCACATGGTGCAGGGCTGCTGGGTTGGCTGGGAGCAGAGTGAGCAGGGGGATTGTGTGGTAGTTTGCTGGCTAACATTTCAAGCCAACCAGTCACTACAGAAATTAGTGAAGGGATGTGTTATCTATGAAGAAAGGTATTGTCAACTGTATCTGTGCTGTTGCAGTTGGCTCCCAGGCTGAAACACTGCCTTTCAGTGCTCTTATTGTAAGATAACCTTATAGCATGCTCTGGGGTTTGCTTTGCAAAGATGTTCAGGCAACGAACATGAAAAGTAGGACATTTAAGAGGGCTCTAGAGGCAATCCAAGCAATTACAGGCCTGCAAGTCTAGCTTCACTACTAGACAAATGGGTTGAAACTATAGAAAAACCTTAAATATGTAGACCAACATGTGTTGGGCAAGTGTCTGACAGGGTTTTTGTTAAGGGGTCTCATACTTTACCAATCTATTAGAATGCTTTAAGGCAGTCAACAGGCATGAGGACAATGGTAATCCAGGTGATATAGTGCGCTTAGACTTCCAGAAAGCCTTTGGCAAAGTATATGGCCTGTGTTCCATCCAATGTTCTAATTTTCATAGGCTGTGTGCACAAAAAAAGTTGTGCAAAATGTGTGCTAATATAGCACTGGATTTTTTGCATGCTCTGTGTGGGGGTTTTACAGCCTTTGTGCATAGCTTAGAGGAAAGTGTTTCCATCCCCTTCCTCCAAGAGAGGCTAGTTTATCTGTCTAGAAGGTGTAGATCAACTAATCTTGCATATTGGCAGGGGTTAGACTCGATACACTTGCAGTCCCTTCTAGCCTTATGGTCAAGTCTAAACAATATGAATTGGTCTTGTGAAAAATCTGTGCCACCCCCTTTTCCAATTCCACTTCATTTACAGACTTATGATTGAGGACCCAAGCTCAGTCTGTCATTTGCCATTCTCTCCCTCACATGCCAAGTCTACCTTCTGCAATGGGTACAGCAGCATCAAGTGCTCTTAAGTCCTCTCTGCTGGAGCACCTGGAGATGGCCAATGCTACAGTTGGCCTTGGAGTGAAGTGATACACAAGTCTTGTAATGGCCCACAGGACAGGGGGAACCAAGTGAATATAATGAACAAAGCCCTGACAACTCCTGCCTTTCACCATAGCCACCCATCACAATCAGCTTTGCTGTTACCCTTACAAGGAATAGCTTAGGGCCCATACTGCTTGCAAAATATCAGTGGCCACAAGAACCCTACAGCTAGAGGCAAGAAGGCACTGCATAGAGAATTGTTAAGGCACAGAAGAGTGAGGAACTGGAGGAGACTAGCCAGTCTACATTGTTGGGGTTAGTTCACACCCCTAGCTCCCTTCATAATGTTTCCTGTTGAACTCAAAGCCAGTTTAAAGAGTGATTGTGAGACCACTCCCAAGCCAACATCCCCATCTGGTGCCAAGTGCCATAGCTCAACCAACTAGTCCACATTAAATTAGGCTCTGGCCCCACACTGACTACAGCAGGTGCTATGTCAGTTAAACTTGATTACAGGCTTAAGCTATCCCTGTGTTGTGTAACAATTTTACATTCTCTACCCACTCCTTTCCTTTTTCTTCCCCTCAACCACCTCCTCCAACCACAAGAAAGCTGTTCCATATCAATAACCTTACAATAGCTTGACCTTGAGCCATGTCCTCAGGCATAAGTAGTCAAGAGCCAGTGGCAAGGCTAGCAAGAAGCTACCCAGGGAAAGACTCACAGACCTTTGCAATTCCTCTGCAGAGAACAAGCAAACCTTGGCATCTAGGTCCTGCCTATGCAGACTGTAAAGTTGCTGGGGTCACTGGAGCTAGCTTCTAGCTTGTTTTTCAGCTATGAACTAGGCAAGGAGTTTCATCTGGGTCTCTTTACACAGCAATAAAAACCTGAAGCACTGAGTCTGAGGTCAGGCCAGATGACTTGAGTGCAGAGCTGGGGATCTAAAAATTGCAGCCTAGATCAGTGGTCCTCAGCCACTGTTGGGACATATTACAGGGGAATCACAGCAGTACATGCTGGAGAGCTGAAGGGATAACTGGCTTTGGCCTGGAAGGCAGACTAGTGCCCTGTAGAGTCAATAGGCTGCCCAGTGTGTCACGATGCACAGAAAATTGAGAACCACTGGCCTAGATGCTAGAGCTGGAGCCCAAGATCTCATGTTTTGCCTAGCTGCAGAGGGAGAGTGCCAGAACATCTACACTGCAGGTGCATAGGCTCACAGCCCAAGCACCATAAGCTTGAGTGAGCTGATCTGGGCCAGCCATGGGTCTTACACTGTAGTGTAGGCATATCTGAAGCTTTAAGTAGCAGAAGGACAGAGCTGTGCTGTCAATTTGGTGCTGACACTGTTTACAGCCCACATGCCAATTTGCTTTGTCATTGCATGGCTATTTATAGAAGTCATGGCTGTCTCTAGGAAACCAGAGTAGGTTGTCAGCTTCTCATATGCATGAGGTATGGACGTTTTCCTGGCTTGCCAAGTTTATAGCTGTTTTGAAGGCACTTTTTTCCTCTGCTAATAAGCTGAAGTGAGACAGACTTGAGGTGAGAACTGCAAGTGAGATGTAGGAAGAAATGTTACAAATGCATGGTCAATGGGCCCTGTTTATGGAGAAAAGGCAAAATCCTACCAATGCTGAGGAAAAAGTCACCATACCATTTTCAGCCTCCACAGAGGAAGTTTGACTCTGCATGCTGGCCAGCAGGATTTTAGCTGAAATTTAACATTAGTTTTGCAGACTGAGGCCCTCTTTCATGCATATCCATTCATGAGCAGGTTTAACAGCATTGGTGGCTAAGATTTCATGTTATGGATGCCTCAGCTGGTGATTTTGCTTCCTTTCCAGGTGCCCATTTTGAGACATATGAAGGGTCTGTTAGAGGGTGGCTACTCTGCACTTTCTAAACACTAGTGCCCCTGAACATGCCAATGCTGGGCACCCCCAAAAAGTTAATTCCTGGAAAGTTTAGTAGTACTAGGAGTTATAAAGCTGGTAAGATGCCATCCAAGTCATCTTCCAGAGCTCAAATCAGTTCCACAATAGACATGTCATGACTGACCTAATCCAATACTTTCCATTCTATAGATAATGAATGCCTAAAGTTTGAGGCAAGTTAAAGACTTCTGTCATGCCCTATGCTAACTGCAGTGAGACATTTAGCAGAACCAATTTTGCAAGGAATACTAGCAGTAGAAGACTTGCCTACGAGAAACTGCAGCAAGGACTATGTTAAAGTGAATACATCTCCCACTGGCACCATTATAAGTTTCAAAAGGGATAGCCATGTCTAGTCCAGTAAAAAACAAGCAGTTGTGTGGCACTAAGACGTATTTTTTGCATGAGCTTTAATGGGAGAAGATCCCACTTCCTCAGATGCTTCACCCATCTTTGAAGCATCTGAGGAAATGGGATCTTCTCCCACAACAGCTCATGCAAAAAATAAATCTGTTAGTCTTAAAGTGCCACACAACTGCTGCTTGTTTGTTTTTTTTTTACAATTATAAGTGTAATTAGAGCCTCAACTTCCTACAGAATAGGAACACCTGCCCCACTCCTGTGACCATCAGTGGACTTCAGTGCTTTGCAAATAGAGGCCTAGCACAATCACAAACTTAGTGACTAGGAAAGCATGGTCTAGGCCAAGTTCCTGTAAGGTGGGTACAAAATGAGTACTTAAGGAGTAGTTATTAATACTTGCTGCCTGAACTAGGATGGGGATGTATCTAGTGTCCTCCAGGGATCTCTCCTGGATCTAGTACTAGCCTTACTATACTTTCATTAATGACTGGGATAATGAAGGGAAGCTTGTGCCTGTAAGAGTTTGGATGACACAGCTGGGAGTACTAGATTAAAATTCAGTGACCTTGAAAAATTAGGCAACTAGTTAAAGTTAAGGACTGACATGGAGGATTTGGATCAACTGAAGATAAGGCAAGCAGCAATGGTTTCCTTTCTTCATGAAGTGAGTTAGCTATTAGATATAAGAAGTTTAACTGAAGTAGGTTTAGGTAGAAATAACCTTCCAAGGGAAGTTATGGAATCCCCACACACCATCAGGGGTTCTCTAGTGTTACTTGGACCTGCCTCAGTGCAGTGGGTGATCTAGATTCTCTTATGGCCTTACAATATGACAAAAATTGCCACCATTAAAAAGCCTGTTAAACACTACCTAGAATATATGAAGTGCATGCAGCATCTGTACTCAGCTATAAGTAGGAGGTAACTTTCATGGACACCAATATTGACACACTTACCCATACAAGTTTAAGATTACTCTTAGAGAAGATACCTTCACCAGAGTGAACTGACAGTGATCAATTAGGGATTTTTCCAATACCAGTCCTTAAGCTCACACTGGGCTTCAGCCAGACACCATCCAATCAAGAATTCTTTAGCCATTGACTGCTCAGTCTCTTCTCTATTAGTCACCTGTGAATGAATTTCAGTCTCAATTTACGTAAGTGTTCTGAAACTGTTTGCATGGCCAAAGTCATGATCCTCTTGGCTAGAATGACTTTTCACCTTCCTCAATTGCTTTTTCTGCTCAAGTGTAGTCCACTACTAAAATGGATAGTTTTAAAAATGTCCAGATTCTATTTAGATTGCTGGTGTCAAGAGACTGCCTTTGGCTAACTTGCATGTAGCCAAAGGTTAGGGCCCAATTGCCTCAGCTAACAAACCACAGCTCCACATATTGGGATGCAAGAAAAGCAGGCAACCAAAGAACAGTGGCTGTGATTTTCTCAGCAATAGAGGCATTGTACAAAAGGATAATTTCACTTCCAGTGAAGCCACCAATTCTACCCCAGATTAAATTGCTTGAGCTAACCTTGGAATTTTAGTATGGCCAGCTACTATCTATACTCACTGACTTGTATTCATGCATGTGTAAAGAGTTTTCCTTGAAAATGTCTAACATTTTAATACAAGTTGGTACAGTGGATCCTTAAGCATTCTGACAATCAGGGTCCTGCTGACCACAGAGCCTGTTTCTTCACACCATGCTATGTTTATTAAGAAATTGAGCCTGATTGACACTGTACCATTCCAGTGTTACACTAGCTTCATGCTATGGTGGGATATGGCAAATGCTTGGTGAATCAAGTCCATTATTTCAAATAAAGCATTGCCTGTACTTCCATCCACCAGTAGATTTTATGCAACCTCTCAGTAGTCTTGGCTATCTTTCTACTTAGTTACCATACTGCTTCCCACACATCCCCAAGAATTAACATCTTTACTTCAGCTCCCAGGGACCATCCTGATGACAGTAAGATGGTAAATTTAGCAAGTTTCTTTTGTACAACTTCAAGTCGAAGTAGGCTGAATGGTAGAGGACTTGGCACTGTGCCCAGTGTAATCACCTAACGTTTTACATTTAGGTAAAATAGCAAAGGTGCCTGAGGAAGTCAAATCTGAGCCAGATGGCACAGGCTCTTCCCTCAAGGATTCTTCATTACAAAAATAATCCTACAGCTTATTTGGGCAAGTAAGGAATTTATGGGGTGAATGTATTGTCAAAATTCAACACAAAAGTCAAGTCTTGAGAAGCAATGTAAAGTTGTATTGCCTGGGAATAAGGATGTTAGAGGTCTTTGTTTAGGAAGCCTATCACCAGTACTCAAAGTACAAACTGACCCAACAAACTCATTTATGGCTGTTTGAAGGTTCAGCAACCAATGTCATGACTTCAGGATTCCTACTTAAAGATAAGTCTATTATAAACCTCTAATCAATATTGCAGTTTTACCTGCGATGTCTTTAACCATGTATACTTATTAGCAATAGTCTTAATGCTTCAGCAAGAAGAGAACCACCACATGGAAGGAAGAGTTTCTAGCCCCAAACACCTGAAGCTATTTCAAAAGGCAATTTCACCCCTTTGGCCATTCTCAGTATCCAAGAATGAATATTTAGACCAGTGATAAATTAACACATGTGATTGATCAAACAATTGGATCCTGTATTTACTCCAAAGGGGAGAACCTCCCTTATGCTTCTTCCTGCATCACTTGCCACATCTCAGGCATTTCATTTCTATACCACCTTTTATCTTAGATTTTTGTGAGCATTAACCAACTTGCTTCAGATTCAATGACAAGTCACATTAGCCCCAGTTTCAGGGAGGCAGGTAGACAGGTAATGTATAATCTTCATGGAAGTATACAGTAACTCCATGGCAGAGTCAGGAGAACCTTATCTTCCCTGACATGCCACCCCCACCCTCTGAGGTCACAAGACCATCCTTCCCAGTTTTAACTGCTTTACCATGCCATTTCTGAGCCTTTGGACTGCTTTTGTCCAAGCAAATGCCACATGCAGAAATCCCCAGACCACATGTTATTTTCAATCCATCTCATTACCTGCACACTCTAGGGCACCCCATCATTATCCAGTCCAATGGATTCAAGGCTTAACTTGGAAAACATCAGAGTTTTTTCACCTTGTCTGTAGGGCTCCAGCAAAAGCACCTGCCATTACCCAGTTGCTAGGCCTTAGGGAATCTCTCAGTTACAGAGACTTACTAGTGGAAGCCTTACATAGCAATATCCTTAATCTCTAAGAAAGAAGAGTTACCAAAATAGAGTGCATACAAGCAGCCTGTACTAACCACTCCCAAAAAGCAGCAAAACTTCAAGGTGAGGTCATCCAGGGTTCCTCCAGCTTCTGCACACCATATTGGTCTGGCCTCTCTGAACCTGGACCCTGTCTTACAGGTAGGTTCCAAAGAAATTTTGGACCCCAGTTTATCTAAACTTGAGTCCTGCTTACTGTATTTATATTAGTGTAAATACTACAAGCCACCACTTAACAGCCAAATAAACCCCTTATTGAACCTATTGTGCCCCACCACCTTACTTGATTTAAGTTTTACTGACTATGTAAAGACAGAATCAGAAATACAGATGAATAGAGCCATGGGGAGCAAAAAGGCAAAACAAAAGAATATAGATTTTTACAGTCAACTGTTAAATGATTTGCTAAACTGAAGACTATCAAATCAAGTTTTTTAAACAGATTTTTTTAATTTGGTGATACTGGGTAGATACAATTAGAACAGGAAAACTAACAGCCTGTTTCATTATTTGATGCAATGGAGATGACTCCAATACAACAATGACTACTTCTTAAGCACTTGCTGCTGTTGTCCTAGTGTGATTGCAGCTGTTTGAAGAACAGTACCTTAAAACCCTACATTATAAACCTTGCAAGAAAAACAGTGATCACAAACATGAGGATGTCGACTGTTTCTAGTGATAATCACAATAGAAACAAAATGAAAGCATATTGTTAGATAAAGTAGCTGGTTTTCTCATTCCATATACTCAAAAGCTAGAAAGCACTACTACTACATGACAACCAAGAACAGTAATAAATCAACACTAAATGCTATGTGTATCTTCCTTTCATCTATTAGGAGCTGAAAACATGGTATCTTCAGATTACAAAAGTCATTTACACATTGCATATTTAAAAAATGTATTGTGAACCACACAATTACATACAGCTCCCATTTAATTTGGCAGTTTTAAGAGGATTTTTGGGAAGCATAAGATTCAAATTGACTAGCTCAGTTCAGTAGAGTGAGGGGATTTGCAACAAAAAGGGATCACCACAGAAAAACAAGCT
Source organism: Podocnemis expansa (assembly GCA_007922195.1). Classification (NCBI taxonomy): domain Eukaryota; kingdom Metazoa; phylum Chordata; order Testudines; family Podocnemididae; genus Podocnemis; species Podocnemis expansa. Next base: position 1,896,821 of record ML682133.1, read on the forward strand.
GCAAAAATGCATCTTGAATGTAGTGCTTTCAATGTAGTGAATCCAGGCTTCTCACAACCAGTGGCTTTCCCATTCTTTCACAAGTCTATTAAAACAGGAAAACAAGGGGTCTTGTAGCACTAGGATTAAAGTTTACTGCATGGGCTTTCATAGAAGAAAAAAATCACTTCACCAGACACTGAAAAGCTCATGAAAGCCCACAAAAGCTCATGCAACAAGTAAGTTTGTTAGACTTTAAATGCCACAGGACTCCTTGTTTGTTTCACTGAAGGACACACACAGCTGTCCCTGGGGAGACTAGAATAGGAATAAGTGTTTTATAGCCACATTGAAAAAGTCAATCAGTCCTTCAACTTCAAGTGACTTCACTATTCATTTCAGTATTCCCATAGCTCTAGCAAAGTCAACCCGAGTGACAAAGGGAGAGTGTCTGCTTAAAATTGGAAGTTACAGCCATGTTGCTACAAGGCTCACTCACCACTGGTGGCATCTCCTGCTGGCCATTCTGACAAGTTGCTCATCTGGCTTGTGTTCTCCCTGCAGTCATGGCTTCTCACACTTTAGCCTGCTCTGAAACCCCAATAGCCCCAAAACCTGTAATCTTCTCTTTGTGATATGACTTTACTTAGCCCTACAGCCAGGCCCCTGAAGTCCTCCCAGACCATCTAGTTGTCTGGCACCTATAAGCCCCATACCTCTTCCCATGGCTGTTCTGGAAACCTAGAGCAACCTTCTACATGAGGGCTTGAGCCCCAGAGCCCTTTCATAAGCAATATTATATAATTTTACTGTTCCACTATTACTCTTCCTCTACACTGGTTTTTCTAGCCTCCTCCCATCCACTTGCCCAGCCACCACCACCAAGGGGGGAAAGAGACTTAGCCCACACATCTTCTTGCAATAGCAATCCCTAAATTCTGGGCAAATACCTGTCTATATAGGGCTAGTCTGTTCCTGCACAGGTGAGCCTTCCTTGATTAACTACTTAATTTGTTAATTAGCCCACCTGGCTTTCATTTACCTGTGTGATAGGAGAGTGTGTGTGGGGGCGGAGTCTACAACACATCATATGTGTTTACTTTAAACACTCTAATGTAAGACAAGCCCTAAGAGCTTATCCCCAAGTGACCTAAAGTGTAGCACAAACCCCAATGATTCATTACATCTGCTGCATCTTGCACGTATCTGTCTTTCAACAGTGTGCCCATTGACCTTGAGCTCTTGTGTTACAATTTGAGCCAAAGCCCACTGATGTAGTTAGAAAGACTCCCATTGATTTCAGCAGGCTATGGATCAGAACTTGAGTGTCATTCACTTAATTCAGAAGGTAAGTGTAGTCACTTAAATAAGAATGCAAAGCATATACACAGAGAGAAATATTCCCTCACACAACCACTACAGCACCTTATGTTAATCCCCCCCGCCAATATTTAGTAATTCCCTGAGAACAAGAAAAAAAAATCTTTATAGAAAATCTCTGCAAATTGATTGGCTGCCTACTTGTCCTTTCCCTTGGTAGAAGCAGGTGTTGCCAAGGCAACGTTGTAGGAAATAATCATAGGTACTGCAGCCTAGATGGATAGGTTGAATAGTTAAAGAAGCTTGTGCTCAAGAAGGAAGAGAACAGAATCTGCATGGGAAAATGGGAATTCATTTGGAAAGGGACTTAGAACAAACTCCTGGGAATATTAAGAGTTCCCTCCACTTTATTGTGTGCTTTGCACTGTCTCAATGTCCCTGATTTGAAATACCCTTTCTACAAGATAGTCATAAACCTGGACAACTTGGATTGAATTTTACAAAGTACCTAGTAAATGAGATGGGAATTAGAGTGGGGGAGGGTGTTGCTCTAATTTTTCAGCCTCTGATTCCATTTCCTTTTTTCTCTTGTCCCATCGCCCTCCATCCCCACACTTCCTTGTGTGGCAGCAGGTGTTTCTATGGTAACATCATATAAAGCAATAGTTGTGTTACATGGTCAAAATATTGACTATCTGAAAGGAATTGACTTGGAAAAACCCTGGAAATTCACCTAAAAATAACAAAAATTTATAATAGTAGGCAGTTGGGGGAGCTGTCTGGGGAGTTCAGAGATGCCAGCCCTTTTCTAGAGGTCTCGTTAGAAGCAGTGTCTTTTTTGCTCTGACAAGAAAAGGAGAGAAAGATTTTGTTCCTTGCAAGATGGAGGGAGAAAAATCACTTCCTGTACTGTTTTCTTTCATTCAGATCTAGTATTGTCTCAATTCTCCTCCTTCTGTTTAATAAAATAAAAATGATTCTGTGGAGATTTAGAAAGCAAAGAGAGAAAGAATGGGTTCCACTCACCCTTCTTAGCAATGAATGAACTTGAAAGCACATACTGTTATGCTACAGTAAATCTGTACATTTTGTACACTGATCACGTCTGACTCTACAAGTGACAAATCAATCATTGACCATCCTTTGATAACCAGTGTGGTTATGCTAATTGGGGTAAACACTTTTATCAGTATGTGTGTGTGAATGCAATGCATAATTCCATAGGAATAATACTACCCTACTTTCCTAGGTATGGGAAGTCTCTCAAATGCTATCTGACTACAGTAGTTGATTTCTGGGTTTACCATCTGTGAGAGAGTCTCACAGGAATCGTGCTCTGGTCTACTCTTCTCCTTGCAGATAAGGACTCTGCCTCAGTCTTCCTGGGTCTCCACATACTTACCCTCAACTCAACACATCCGGACAGGATAAAAATGCCTTGGGAGGGATCTGCCGCCCCTGGCCTCTCCCCACACCTGCAAAGTTGTCGCCTTCATCTGGCCCCAAAGGATTTAGCCTGGCTGCTCCATCAGGGACCCCCTTGTGGGAGCCCCCTTCATGGAATAGCCCCAGCATGATCCAATCCCTCCACCCTCACCACCCCACTCAGCCCCTACAGTGTGGCTGTGGCCCTAGAGACCCATGCTAGAGACCATATCGCGTGCCAGCTAACCCTGCGCCTAGAGGCAGACTAGCTAGACTGAGCCAATGGAGAATGGCCTCTGGCCCCAGGGTCCCCCAGCACCATCCTGCCTGCTGGGGTGCCATGCTGGGAGGGACCCACAGTGATGGGTAGCCTGGGGCTCCAGGGCCCCTTATTCTAGCCCTGCAATGAATCATGAACCCCACATCCACAATCAGATCAATTAGCAGTCAGTTTTGAAGTCAGAAGAGTTTCCCAGTTCTTCTTTGAGGGCTGCTCACATACATTCTTATTCAGTTATGTACCTACATGGTGCACAGTCATCCAGAAGCTTTTTGGCCTGGCCTGTCCCCGTAGGGTCAGTCGCCAATGCCCCCTCGGTGTCACCCCTGGCTGCAGTATATAGGTGGTGCTGACTCTGCCCCCCCTTCAGTTCCTTCCTTCCGCCCAAGTCACGGTCTTAAAACTACTCCCCTTTCTTATTGCAAATGCCTGTTCTTTGTGTTGCTTCATTACTTTTCTTTGAGTTGTATCATGCCAAACAGCACTTTTTCAGGCTACTACAGCTTTGGTGAGTCCCTGACATAGAGTGCTGGTCATCTTTTGTCGCTCCAGATCCAAGTGTGGAGCCCAGCACCGGCCCCACTATGACTGGCTTCAAACCATGTGCTTCCTGTGGGAAGGCCTTTTCCATCAGTGACCCACATGAGGAGTGCTTGAAGTGCCTGGGTGAGAGGCACAGGGCTGACAAATGCCACATTTGTCAGTCCTTCAAGCCGAGGACCCAGAAAACCACCTTTGGTCCACAGCCATGGAAGAGGCCCTCTGCCTGGTTTCGGTACCAGCCTCCATGCTAACTGCACCGGTGCCATCTGCGCAGAGAGCGTACTTTGCACCAGCTCCTCCTCAGCACCACTTCACATCAGGGAAGAAGTAGCCCTGTGCCAGAAAGGAGGAGGCTGCTCTAAAACCCCAGGCATCAGAGGAGAAGCCTCAACCCTGGCACTGCTTGAGATCCCCTGCATGGGTGAAAGGACCTTCCCCGCTCAGGGGCCCAAGACCATAGGCCATCCTGGTTCCATCTCCGCCGGAGGCCTTTGAGGCAGCAAGAGCACGTCTGCAGCTGCCTACGCCCCCTCCACCACTGAGACGGGTTACATGGAGGGGGAAGCCTTTGCTCTGCCCGAAAGCCTGGCCCAAACCTCAGCATGGACCTAGTTCTGCAGCACCACAAGAACCAGTGCAGGACCCCGAGCAAGGGCACAGGAGCCCATCCTGGGATCGGGCATCAGGGCCATAACTAGGCGGGGCAAATAGGGCTTTGTCCCGGGCGTGCTGGAGCAACTCAATAGAGCTGCTCAATTAAAGGGCACGTTTCGCGCCGGCAGCCCTGAGCACCACTAATTGCAAAGGGCATGTTCTGATCAGAGCATGCCCCGGGCACTGAAACAGAGCGTTATGGCTCTGTCGGGCATCCACACTCTCCTCAGTGGTGTCCCAGTTTGAGGAAACCTGGCACTGGTGTTCTCCTTCACTGATGTAACCCAACTTTCCCACTTCAGGATCACAATCAAGGGCAGGAGAACTCCAATCTCCGTCGCACTCGTTGCCACACGGTTCTTCCCGGGACCAGTCACCAGCCTTCTCCCCACAGCCCTGCTCCTGGTCCAGATCCTTGGCAGATGCCAACGTCCAGCACCGGCACTGGAGGTCCTCCTGCTCTCTGGCACCAGCTGTCACATACCCAGCTGGCAAGCATCTAAGAAAGCACTCACCATCAGTGCCTCAGTACCAGTCAAGGGGACGCAGATCCCACAACTCAGCATCTCCCCTGTCATCAGCACTGAGGACATCAGTCCCTGCAACAGATCCAGCACCAGAGGGAGATGTGCGCTCCAGCACAGGGCAGGAAAGCATCGCCTGCATGATCATTGGCTGGGGCCCTGGGACTTCTCCCAGAGGGAGCCCACATCCCCGAGCCTGTCAAGACTGGCTACGTCCCAAGGGGGATGGGACTTGGAGAGGTCCAACATAGACTCAGATCCAGGAGAGGGTACCTCGGGCATGGGGAGATAGGGCGCAAGGGTCCTATCCTCATCCTCCCCTGATGAGGCGGCCTACCAGAGATCCCTCTCCCTCCTGGCGGACCCCAGAGTGCACCAGGACCTTCTGAAATGCAAGGTGGCTAACCTAGACCTCACAGTTAAGGTTGTGGGGGAGGATGTTGACCCCCTATTTGATGTGGAAGAAGTTACTCCCCAGCAAGGGTGGCCCTGCCTATGCATGAAGTGGTCCTAAAGATCGTCTGCACCCAGTGGCAAACCCTGTCCTCAATCCCAGCAGTTTTTAAGGGCACAGAAAGGAAATACTATGTCCCTGCAAACAAGTTTGGGTTCCTGTTCACCCATCCTACACTGGGATCCCTAGTGGTGGATGCAGTTAACCAGAGGGAGAGGCAAAGCCAACCCACATTTACACCAAAGAATAAAGATGTTAAGAAACTGGACTTGTTCGGATGTAAGGTTTATTAAACAACAGCTTTACAGTTATGTTTCGCAAACCAGTAGGCTGTAATGGGCCGCTATAGCTTAACCCTCTAGAAACTGATGCAGAGGATCCGGGACCTCATCCTCTCCAACCGCACCACGGACTTTGACACCCTCTTGGAGGAGGGTCTGAGGGCAGCCGTGTGATGCTCCTTACATCCTGGGACATGACGGACATGGCCAGCAGAGGGGTGGCTTCAGCTATTGCCATGAGGTGTGCAGTGTGGCTGCAGGGCTCAGGACTATTGCTTCAAATGCAGCCAGTGATCCAGGACCTTCCTTTTGAGGTCACGATGTCATTTGTGGAGTCCACGAATACCAGGCTCCATGGCATGAAGGACTCTAGGGCAATGCTGCGTTCTTTGGCAATGTACACCCCACAGACAATGAGGCACCTTTTTCGCACCCAACAGTCCCAGCCCTAGCAGCAGCTCCAGCAACAACATCACCAACAGTTGGGCTCGCACCATTGATCCTTTCAACCATCGCAGTGACCCTATGGAAACAGAGACAGAGACAGAAATAGAGGGCGCAGGGGAGGTTGGGGTCAGAGCTCTGATCAGTCCTCCTGTCAGCGAAACAACAACCGGCCAGCTAATCAGAGACAGAGATTCTGACCAACTAGCCGAGGTCCACAACGACTCCCCAAGGCCCTTTTTGGGTCTAGCATTTCAGGACCACCTGTCTCCTTTCCTGCTCCAGTGGTCTGAAATAGCCTCGGACCGCTGGATCCTAGGTACATTCTCCCGTGGCTATGTCCTGCAGTTCCAGTCCAAGCCCCCTGACAGAAAACTGCCCCCTCAATTTCCAGCTGGGGACCCCTCCCAATAAATCCTGCTGGGACAGGGAGGTCAAAAGCTCCTTGAACTTGGGGCTACAGAATGAGTATCCTGAAAAGAAAGGGGAAAGGGTATTTACTTTAGGTACTTCCTGGTTCCAAAGGTGAATGGGGGCATGAGACCCATTCTGGACTAATGTTTTTAAACAACTACCTCAGAAGAATGATTTTTTGTATGGTTTCTCTAGCCCATATCATTCCCTCCCTAGACGCAGGAGACTGGTTCACAGCCCTCGACCTAAAGGACACTTACTTTCACATTGCTATCAGATCTAAAAACACAGACAATTCATCAGGTTCATGATAGGGAACAAACACTTCCAGTTCACAGCAGGGGTGTCGCTGGCACTGGGCACCCCGGGGCACGTGCCCCGAGTCCCAGCACCAGTGCCCCAGATCTCCCGCCCACTCGGGCCGGGGATCCGGGGCCCGGCTGGCCACCTGGCCAGCCCTGCCCCCTGGCCAGGGATAGGGCCAGGCAGGACCACACCAGCGCGGGCGGCTAGGCTGCTGCTGGGCTGGGCCAGAAGCAGCCGCAGGAGGCCAGGCCCCGTGCCGCTGTGGCCGCAGGCGTCCAGGCCCCCAGATCCCTGGCTGAGGACGGGACCACAGCGGCTGCGGGTGGCCAGGCCCCGGATCCCCAGCCGGGGATCCGGAGTATGGCTGGCCGCCTGCGGCCGCGGTAGCCCCGTCCCCAGCCGGGGATCCGGGGCCTGGCCGCCTGCGGCTGTGGGCGGGGGTGCGGGCCCAGCCTGCTGCGGCTGCTTCTGGCCCGGCCGCACCGCGGCCTAGCCACCCGCGGTGGTGCAGTCCTGCCCGGCCCTATCCCGGGCCAGGGGGCGGGGCCTGCCAACTGGGGGTGGGGCCTGGACCCATGTCCCGGGTCCCTCCCTGCCCCAGTGACGCCCCTGGTTCACAGCACTCCCCTTTGGACTCTCCCTAGCCCCAAGGGTGTTCACAAAGTGTTTGATGGAAGTACAAGCCCACTTAAGAAAACAAGGTATCCAGATTTTTCCTTACTTGGATGACTGGCTCGTCAGGAGCAGGTGCAAGACTCAGGTCCACCACACTGTCCACTCCACTCACAAGCTGTGCACCAGGTTAGGCCTTTTCCTAAACCTGAAAAAATAATGACCCCCATGCAAAAGATGAAGTTCATAGGGGCCTACCTGGATTCAAGATGGGCCAGGGCCTTCCTCCCACTCTCCAGGTTTCAGTCAACATCTACCATCATTTCAGACCTACACTGCCTCTCCACTACTACAGTGAGGTGGTGCCTCCAACTACTGGGCCACATGGCGGCCTCCATTTACGTGATAAGGATGTCAATTTCAAAAGGGATAGCCCTGTTAGTCTAGTCCAGTAAAAAAACAACAAGGAGTTGTGTGGCACGTTAAGACTAACAGATTTATTTTTTGCTTGAGCTTTCGTGGGAGAAGATCCCACTTCCTCAGATGCTTCGAAGATGGGTGAACTTACAGAAAGGAATGAAACTACATGCAACGGGGTGTAAAACATAGGATCAGGTCATACAGTAACAGCAAATCAAAGCAGTTTTCGGGTTCAAACCATGGGAAGCCTGAAGTCAAATTACCTTTTGTAATGGGAAAAGAACACATAGTCTCGATCAAATCCTGCTTTCACAGAATTTAGCTTGCATATTAATTCAAGCTCAGCTGTTTCTCTTTGAAGTCTTGATGTCCCACCTACATCTCTAACAACAGTCATTAACAAATCAGTCATCAAGTGATTAGGAAGATGGAAGTGCTCAACAACTGGTTTTTTTGTTTTGTGATTTTTGATATCAGTTCTGTGTACATTTATTCTTTTGCACAAAGATCTTCCTGTTTGTCCAATGCATACGGTGTTGGGGCATTTCTGGCACATGGTGGCATAGACCACATTAGTAGATGAGCAGGTAAATGAGCCTTTGATGGAGTAGCAGGCTTGATTAGGACCTATGATGGTATCTGTTGTGCAGATATGTGGGCAGACTTGGCAGCGTGGTTTTTTGCAGGGGTGTGTGCCTGCTTCAGTGTTCCTGTTGTTAGATCTGTAGTTGCTGGTGAGAATCTGTTTAAGATGAGGGGGCTGCCTATAAGCAAGGAGGGGTCTGTCTCCTAACGTTTGAAAGAGAGAGGGATCATCTTTTAGAATAGGCTGTAGGTCCTTAATGATCTGTTGCAGAGGTCTGACTTGAGGATTGTATGTGGTGACTAGAGGTGTTCTGTTGTTTTCTTTCTTGGGCCTCTCCTGTAGTAGGTGACTTCAGGGAACCCGTCTAGCTCTGTCAATTTGTTTTCTTACTTCCCCAGGTGGATACTGTAGTTTCAAGAATGCTTGATAGAGATCCTCAAGATGTTTGTCTCTGTCTGGCCCATCTCCTCATGAGACCATTGCAGTCTTGGCTGGCGGGGTGTACCACCCACGCAGTCACTCTCTAGACTGGATGATCACCACTCTGAAAGAAATCCTAAGAACCCTCACAGTCTGGAAAGACCCAGACTTCACGAGAACAGGGGACCCCTTTGAGACCCAGGACCCCTCAGTCACCTTAATCTCGGATGCCTCGGATCTGGGGTGGGGGGCCCACATGAACAATGGCCTTTGCATGCAGGGAGATGGTCAGAGGAGGAGACACCCTCTCCATATAAATCTCAAAGAGCTGAGGACGATCCATCTCGCCTGCAAAGTTTTTTTGGACACGATTGGGGGAAGACTGTGCAGGTCCTCACAGACAACATGGCAGTGATGTTTTACCTCAACTGCCGGGGTGAGCACAGTCATCCACCTTATGCAAGAAGGCAGCCCTAAAGAACAGCTTCCACCTGGTGGCAGCTCACCTCCTGGGGGGAGAACAACAACCAGGAGGACAAACTCAGCAGACAATTTCTTCCCCAACACGTGTGGTCACTTCACCCCGAGGTGACTGGTCACCTCTTCTGAAAATGGGGAACCCCTTCATAGACCTGTTTGCAACCCATGCAAATCGCAAATGTGGCCTACACTGCTCACTCAGGAGCAGGAAGAGAGGGTCAATACTGGAAGCTCTCCTGATCAGCTAAGAGGGACCCCTCCTTTATGCCTTCCTACCAGTACCCCTGATCCACAGAGTATTGCTGAAAATCAAGAGGGACAGGGCAGATGTACTCATGGTGGCCCTGGCCTGGCCTCGCCAGTCTTGGTTCAGCACACTCCTCGACTTGTTGGTGCTCTCACCCATGATACTCCTGCTCCAGGCACATCTCCCAACCCAAGACTTTGGTTGCCTTCAGCACCTGGACCTGAGCTCACTTCACCTGCTGGTGTGGAGGTTACACGGCTAAGCCCAGTTGAAAGGGCTCCAAGGAAGTACAGCAGGTGCTGATAGAGACCAGGAAACCTTCCACACAAGCAACCAACAAAGCTAAGTGGATGTGTCTCTCCTTGTGGGCAGCAACCAGAGGGGTCGCTCCGTTGTCCTCCCCCATCCACATCATACTCAGTTACCTCCTGGCCTGGCAATAACCTCCTTCAAATTGCAACTGGAGGCAGTTTTGGCTTTCCACACCTCCTTCCAGGGGGTCCACCCCCTTTTCACACCCCATGACATTCAGATTCCTCAAGGGGGTGGAGAGATTCTTCCTGCAGGTACAAGATCCAGCTCGACAGTGAGACTTGAACCAAACCCTAAAAGGGCTCACTAACCCACCCTTTGAGCCATTAGGCTTATGCTCCCTCCTAGTCCTGTCATGGAAATTAGCATTCTGGCGGACATTACCTCAGCAAGGAGGGTGTCAATGCTAAAGGCCCTGTCCTCAGAACCACCCTATACAGTGTTCCACAAGAAAAAAGATCAGCTCCTCCCGTTCCCGGCCTTCCTACCTAAGGTAGTCTCATCTTTTCATGTAAATCAGGAAATTTTCCTCCCAGTGTTTTTCCCAGGGCCATGCCTGACTGAGACCCAGAGAAGTTGGCACATCCGTGACATTAAAAGGGCACTTACCACATACATCGAGCAAATCAGAACCTTTCACAAGTCAACCCAACTCTTCATCACAATCACCAAACGCATGAGGGGTCAGGTGGTGATGTCACAGTGCAGTTCATCATGGATAATAAGCTGTATTAAGGCCTGCTGAAGCTGGGCAAAGATCCCCCTTCCAAGGAAGGTCAAAGGGCATTCAACCAGGGCACAAGCATCATCAACAGCCTTCTTAGCACAGGTGTCCATCAGAGAGATTGTAGGGCAGCAACCTGGTCGTCAGTGCATACTTTTGCTTCTCATTACGCCATTGTGCAACTAGTGAGAGATGATGCAGCCTTTGGCAGAGCGATACTACAAGTGGGGAAACCTCAACTCTGCCCACTGTCCTAAATGAGGCTTGTAAGTCATCTGAATAAGAATGGACATGAGGCGTGCTAGAAGAAGAATGGAAGGTTACTTAACTGCAAACCTCCTTCTTCAAGATGGGGTGCTCACATACATTCCTTATCCTCCCTCTGTCCCCACTTTTCGGAGTTAGCAGAAAGGAAGAACTGAAGGTGGGGCAGGGTCAGCACCACCTATATTCCGCAACCAGAGTGCAGGACCAAGGGGGATGCTGGTGAGTGACCCTACGGGGACAGACTAAGGCAAAAAAAGCTTCCGGATGACCATACACCATGGCACGTACACACCTGAATATGAAAATATCCATTCTCAGGACCACAGTGTAGAAAGGCTTTGCTAGCAACCTGATTAGCAGTTACAGCAGCAATTACCTGGGGAGGCCAGTTCTAGGGTTGTCCTTCCTGCCACACCCCTCCATGGGGACTCCAGTAGACCTTACAGCTGTGGCCACCTAGGGAGGCCCCGTCTTGGGGCTTCTTCCCCACCATGCCCCCTCCTGGGGGACTGACTTCTGCCAGTCACATGCCACCAACTAGGACCCTAGCCCAGTAGTACCCAACTGGCCAAGCACAATCTACTTCTGAACAGCAATTACCATTGAACAGGGGTGTCACTGGCACCTGGCACAAAGGGCCCGTGCCCCGAATCCCGGTGCCAGTGCCCCTGGTCCTGGCTGGGCTCCTGCCTCTCCTGGGCTCCGGCCGAATCTGGCTGGAGATCCGGGGCCTGACTGTCCATGGCGGTGGCAGCCGCTTCTGGCCCCTTCCTAGGCTGGGTGGCCCTGCGGCTGCAGCTGCCACTCCCTGCCCTGTCCCCGGCCGGGGACGAGGCTGGGGCAATGCCCCGGGTCCTTTCCCGGGGCAGCAACGCTCCTGCCATTAAAACCTAAAAGGTTGAGGATCACTGCCCTAGCCCCTCCCAGTCCTTTGTCTCCTTCCTGGGCTAAGTGGCCACCCCTCTAATCTTCACCTGATCAAACTGTACAACTGGTCAGGGCAGAGACAGGGGGTCCTGGCCCGGTGTGCTTAAAGGTGACTGGGGAAGGCCCATCCACGTACTAGTGGTCTCTGCATGACCGACAAATGTGAGCAACACGTGTTAGGAAAATGAGGCACACACCTAGCACCCAAAAGTATCCCCACTTCATTACACCATCTATTTTTGCCAATATTTAATTGTAGAAAGTGCAGCGTATTATTATTATTTTTTTATTAAATATTGTTGGACAAAAACCTTTAGTACTTTGCGAATTACACATATTCAAGAGAAATGCACCAGTTTCACCTATCTGTGGGATTAACAGTAGCCTTTTTTTGTATTGCACCCACAGGTGTCACTGCGCTGGAGCCAACAGGGGACAGGCTCTGCATCTCCTGGCCAGCAGCACAGCAGAAGGGACCCAATCCAGCTCCAGGCTGCTTCGGGCAAGCAGCAAGAAGCTTGGAGAAAGCTCCTGCCACTTGTGGGAAGCAGCAATAACCTGTTCTGGCTTGGCGCCTGCTGCAAGTGGCTTGAAGCTGGATCCGGCCCCTGCTGCTGCCAGCAAGCAGCAGTGGCTGGGGCCAGATCAGGCCCTGGAGCAGGATCAGGGCCATGGGGAGGCTCTTGGGAGGAGGCCCTGGGTCCTGATTCCCCCTTCAGTAATGCTCTTGATTGCAACACTGTGCAACAGTTTGTTGGTAATGAAGATCACTTTGAAACATTTCATCTTTAATTCCATAGTACTTGGGCAACTACCAGTATGAGAAGCCCTCTGTAATACAGTAGTTTCCAGTATCATCAGTGCTATTGTGTCAAGTCTTGGCTCTAGTGGATGTGGGGAAGGGCTCTGACGAGGGAGCCCCCTCTCCCTTCCCAAAGCCAGGTGCAAGCATATGCAAGCTTTCCTACTGCAGTGCCTAGACTGAGCTAATGGAGGCCTTGGCTTAATTCTTCTCTCCACCTAAGAAGGAGGGATTTGAATGTGGACAAATGAAAAGCTTGCTTGTGGAGAGGCCACTGTGATTATCTAATAACTGAGCCAAAGCAGGCCCTAACAATAAGAAGTCCTGCTGGTGTGATGGTTTAATCACCACCTCTTGCAATGGGGCATGTGGAGAAAAACCTTGGTTCTGTTCTCCTGTCCTCTAAGTGAGGGAAAAAAGGAGTGAGTCTGAGGCTGTTTTTTGCCTTTCCTATTGAAGGGGTCTGTGTCAATTAACTAAAACAAACAAAGAGTTGTGTGGCACTTTTAAAGATTAACAAAGTCTTTTATTGCATGAGATTTCATAGGAGAAAATCCCACTTCACCAAACACTTTGAAGATGGGGAAACTAACAGACTGGGAGGAAAGTAAATGCAGGGAAGTGTAAGGCATGGGAACAGGTTATACTGTAACAGCAAAGCAAGACTCTGACACTGGGGAACAGCATATAGTGGAAGATGAGGTCAAACCACTTGTTATAATAAGAAAAACACTCCAAAGTCCTTATTTAGTCCTGAAACAACAGTGTTAAATTTGCAGATGAATTCCAATTTTTCAGTTTCTCTTTGAAGACTTGAGTGTTTGTTCTTCATTTGTTTGTGCACAGCTATTAACAAATCATCAAGGGAATGGTCTGGAAGACTGCAGTGCTCACCTACTGGTTTTTGAATGTTGTGATTTCTGATGTTAGATTTGTGCCCATTTATTCTTTTTCACAGAGACTGTCCAATACGTAAGGCGGGGGGGGGGGCATGTCTGGCACAAGATAAAGCACATTGGAGGCTGAATAGGTGAATGAGCCCATGATAGAGTAGCTGGTTTGGTTAGGTCCTGTGATGGCGTCTTTTGAGCAGATATCTGGGCAAAGCTGGCAACATGGTTTGTTGTAGGGCTATGTGCCTGCTTTAATGTTTCTGTTGTTAGGTCTTTAGTTGCTGGTAAGTATCTGTTTAAGGTAGGGGGCTGGCTGTAAACAAGGAGAGGTCTGTCTCCCAAGGTTTGAAAGAGTGAGGGATCATCTTGAAGAATAGGCTGTAGATCCCTGAGGATGCGCTGTAGAGGTCTGACTTGGGGTTGTAGGTGATGACTAGAGGCGTTCTGTTGTTTTCTTTCTTGGGCTTCGCCTGTAGTAGTTGCCTTCGGGGTACCCGCCTGGCTCTGTCAATCTACGTCTTCACTTCCACAAGGGGGGGGTGGTACTGTAGTTTCAAGAACGCTTGAGAGAGATGCTGAGGGTGTCTGTCTCTGTCTGAGGGATCAAAGCAAATCTGGTTGAATGTTAGGGCTTGGCTGTAGGCTATGGATCATGTGGTGTGCTTTGAATGAAAGCTTGAGGGATGTAGGTAACTATGTGGATAGAGGGTGGTGTTTATGTGTCCATCACTAATTTATACAGTAGTGTCCAGAAAGCACATCTCCTGTATGGTGTGTTTGAGGCTAAGGTTGATTGTGGAGTGGAATTAATTAGTAATTAATTAACTACTAATTGGGCCAAAGCAAGAGCTCTTAATAAGGAGCCCTCTGTGGTTCAGTCATTTGGTTACTAAGTTGAGATGCAAGAACTGTTGGGTGTGTTCTGTGTTTTTGCCAAGTGCCCTAGAAGGAGTGACCCTGGGGCTGCTTTGGTTTTTCTGTTAAAAGGGTCCACTTCAGTTAACTAGTAATTGAGACAAAGCAAACACAGTTAATGAGAAGCCCTTTGGTACAGTGGTTTGTGTACTAACTAGCCTGGAAGAAACTTTGGTTGAGTGCTCCTTTTTGCCAGGAGTGACCAAAGGGCTGCTGTATATTTCCTCTTGAATGGGGCCACATCAATTAACTGTAACTGGGATGAAGCAACCACACCTAAGGAGCAACCCTTTGTAGTTCAGTGGTGGTAATACTAGCCCCATATGTAAGGTCTCTTAGTTCAGTTCCATTTTTACCAGCTGTGATGGAAGGAGTGACCCAGGGGCTGCTTTATTTTTCCTGTTGAAAGAGTCCACTTCAATTAACTGGTAATTGGGTCAAAAGAAGCTATTTGCTAAGAAGCCCTGGGTGGTACAGTGGTTGGGCTGTTAGCTAACAACACAAGGACCTTAGAATCTAATCTTCCCTCCCTAGCTAAAATAGCTGGGGAGATGCTTTATTTTTCCTGTTGAGAGGGTCCACTTCAATTAACTAGTAATTGAGGCAAAGCAAGACTCTCAATAAGAAGCCCTCTAGCATACTGTGGTTTGGGTACTAACTTCAGGTGGCAGAGCCACTTGGGCCTTATCTCTGCTCCCCTGGTTGGACTAGAAGGCTTGAGGTGAGAGCTGCCTTGGTTTTCCTGCTGACAGAGTCCACTTCAGTTAACTAGTAATTAAGAGAAAGCAAACCTTTTCAATAAGAAGCCCTTTATAGCATGGGGGTTTATGTGGTGACTTGCTGTGTAAAAGCTGATGTTTCAAGTCCCCTTTTTTGCCAGGAGTGATGGGAGGGGGCAGCTTTGCTTTTCCTGTCGACAGGGTCCACTTCAGTGAACTAGAAGTAAGGGGGACAAAGCACGAGGCCTCAGTCAGACGCTCTCTGTGGGCCCCCTAAGCGCTCTGCGGTGGTTAGGGTCTGCTGCTGGGCAGTTCGCTAGAGGGCTTCAGTGCCTGCGTGCCCCCCTGGCTGGGCGAAGAGGAGCGCGCAGGCGTGACTGTGTTTTCCCTGTCAAAGGCCCCCCCCCCCCAACCAGCCAGGAGCACTTGGGTCAAGGAAACAGGCCTGCTGGCAGAGTCCTCTCTGGGGCAGTGGTTAGGGCCCTGCGCTGGGGGGGGGGCAGGACCCTGGTTCAAGTCCCTGGTGGTCAGCTGGGCTGAAGGGGTTGCTTTACTCTTGGTGCTGGTCCCCTTTAACTAGCTACTAATGGGGCAAAGTAAAGGCTGGTTTCCACAAGCTCTCTGTAGGGCTGTGGGTAAAGAGCTGCCCTGGGGTGCTGGTGTGGCAGGTTCAAGTCCGGCCCCTGGCCTTTCATTTGTCCCGGGAGCCCCTTTGGTTTTGCGGGCGGGAGCCGTTTCACTGTAGTTAACTATGAGTTCGGAGAGGCCCGCCACCAGGATCACTCTGTAGCCCAGCGGCTGGGCTCCTTGCCCTGGAGGTTGGAGGTCCTGTGGATTTCCTAGTTCGAGTCCTCCCTCGTCCCGTTAAAGGGCTTGGCAGTACGGACGGGCATCCGACCTCCCAGGAGACCGGAGAGGTAAGGCAACTAGTTTGATTCCCTGCTCCTTACCAGGAGGCCCTCGGGATGGGCTATAAACAGGGGCGCCTAACCTCTCGGGGTGGGGTTAGGAGGGGTGGTGGTTGGGGGGTGGGGCGGTTGGGGGGCGGGGGGCTTAGAGAGGGGGGTGGTCCCTGGGAGGTGGGAGGTCCAGAACTGGGACCTCCTCCCCCCAGGGCAGGGAGGACAGGCGCGGGGGCGAAAGAGTGAATCCTTTTTTGTGCGCGTCAGTTGTTCACTAAAAAACAGAACGAAAACCGGCTGCTGCTGACAGGGACCCACACGTTTTGAAATTCTCTTTTTGTCAGTCAGCCAGCCGGTACTGCCCTCCTCGGGCTCCCCTTCCTGGGGCTTCCAATGACCTCCACCTCCTCGGACTCCGACTGGTCCAGGCCTGCGGGACTTGAACCCAAGTCCCGGGGCATATGCCACTCACCTAGCAGGCCAGCACTCAATCCATTGTGCTACAGGAAGCTTCTGCCAACTTACCCTGCTCCAGGCCCAATGACTCTTCACTCAGACCTGGGGCCGCATCAAAAGCTGAAACCGAGGGAGGACTCGAACCCGGGTCCGCAACTTATTGAGCTGGGCCCTTCACCACTGGAGCGGAGGCGGCTGCTGGCTAAAGCCCTCGCCCAATGGTTATGTGACGAAAGGGGAAACCTTCGCTTTGCTAGGCAGACAGCCAGCACCCCCACCTCAGACGCTTTGCCCGCCCACCATAGCGGGACAGCTCCACCCGGGCGCTCGCTCGCTCCGAGCGCCGCGCTGGGGAGGGCCGCCTGCGAGGCCCCTTCCTCAATTCAGAGTCGGTGAAAGCGGAGCAGCTTCAAGCGGACAGACCAAGGGCACCTCCCAGACCCGCGCTTAGACGGGAGCCCTCTCCTCAGGCCCCTCCTCACCCAGCGAAAGGGGCTGAGCCGGCCCCTCTCCCAGCCCAGGTGGGCGCCACTCCCACAGGATGAGGCTGCTGACCTCCGGGGTCCCCTTAATGTTTCGTGCCAGAGGAGCGATTTCAGGGAGCCCCCGGCAGCCTCCCCCAGCAGACCAGCCTCGGGCCAGCCGGACGGACACACGGCTGAGAGACGGACGTCGGGGCCACAGAAGGGGCAGCGGAGCGCAGCACCACCTTGTGGAGACCCTGCCCCGCTGCACTGAAGGAGCCAGCGAGGAGGGAGCAGAGACTCCCCAGGCCCAGGGAGGAAAGGGACCCAGGTGGGTGCTCTGCTGTCCTGCAGAAAACAAGCAAGCGTTAGAGTGAAGCCAGCAGCAGCCCATCCAGCCGTCTTTGCTCAGTGGTCTTAGCAAGAGCTGAAGACAGTGAGCTCTGCAGAGGCAGCAGCCTCTGTCATACTGGGCTCTGCTGGCTAAGAACCAAGAAATGTGAGGAACTAAAACCTCCTTCAGGCAGCCGCTGAAATGTGCAAATTATTGGCCGCTCTGTCTCATCAGTGTCTTCAACTGCCCCAGTCAGCCATGGAGGATGATGGACCATCTTGTTCTGAACAGGACTGTGCTGGCAGCTGATCCTGAAGCCCTCCTAAGCATTGTGCAGCAGGGCGCTGAGGTTACCTGTGCAACAAGGAGATTCACAGATCAAAGGGAAGATTTGGGGTGCTCCAATGCATGCAGCCACAATGAGGGCAGCAACAGTGCGCTGAACATATCAGCCAGACCAGGTGGAGGGTGTCAGTTCTCCAGGCCTTTATCTCCTACTTCTTGACAGAAAATGTCAGCATCTCCCGTCTTGCTCCTCTGCCCCCCCAATGGCATCTCTCCCCACTCTCTGCCCCACTGACATCTCTCTTCCTGACACAATCTCTCTCACTCTCCTCCCACTTTGTACCCTGCAGTCTCACCGCCTGTCTCTTCTGTCCTCTCCCAGATGACTGGGTTCCAGCTCTTGGTCACTGTATCTAATCAAAACAGCAAAAAACTTTAGCTGGTCAGAATAGAATAACTGCATTGTCAATCTGACCAAAATATAATGACCTTTTATGCTTAAAGAAAATGTCATAATAATGAATGGTATAGAACAAGGAGACCCCAAATGTCTGTTTACCTTCTTTAATAAAATAAAAACAAGACAAATAATTCACATTCAATAAAATTCAATGGTGTCCAAGTATTAAAGAAACACACAAAAGGAAATACTTTGTCAAACAATATGTAATTAGTCTCTGGAACTTGTTACGACAAGAAATCACTGAGGACAAGAGGTTAGCAGGGTTCAGAAAAGGACTGGACAATTTTATTGATGACAAAAAATTCTAGTTTGAATACCAAATATTAAAAACAAATGAGTTTAGACAAGGATGTGACACAAAGTTTAACTACTAAAGGCTAGAAAGGAAACTTCCTCAAGGGGAAGTTATATGATAGCACCTACTAAAGGGGCTCTTTGTCTGAAGTGGTCCCTACTAGCTACAGTCAGAATACGGGGCTAAATGGAGTGCAGGACTGAGTTAGCATCCAAATGCAGCTTTAGAAGAGTTCTTTCGGGCAATTTTTTCAGGACAATCCAGTGGAATTAATTGTGCAGGATTCAAAAAATCTGCATTTAATCACAGAGTGTAACCTCTCTGGAATTGCTGCAACATAGATTTTTGAATTCAGTTCTACACTAGAAAGAACCTGGTTTACTCAGTGAATAAGGGACCAGGATTGCCATTAAATTATATGGCAAGAGGGTAAAAATCCTGCAGAAAAACCAACTGGCCCCTTCTGAAAATGGCAGAATGCTTAAGATGTGATCTACAGTTTCTCAGCAGGCATACACACTGCAGTCTAGGCCATTAGAGCAATTTGACAAGGACCCCTGATATTTTATCAGAACAGAAAATCAGAATGCATGAAACTGTGGAGGAGAAATAGAGGGAGAGTGCTGGCAGTTGAATTCCAATTTTGCCTTTTAGAAGAAGGAACAAATTGCTGTACAGCCAACATAACTAGCCAACTCCATAGAGAAGGCCTCAGCAAGGGACCCACTGCTGCATTGTCATCCTGGGGGTTAGCAGCATATTAAACCAGCAGTATCCCAGATTCTGGCAAGGCACCCAAAGGAGGCTTAGCAGCAGAATGGTATTAGAGTAAAACAGTGAACATTGCTGAACTGAATGGGTGGGGCCATATATCTCTAGAGAAAATGGGATTTTAAGCCTGTGGAAAAAATAAAGGAAGTCTATACTGAATTCTGAATCTAAGCATCTAATATTGAGGTATGAATTCTGGGTCCATCATTAGTAAATCACTAACAATATCCTGCTAAGAATGTCCACACCACTTCACATGTGCCTCTCCTCACCCTCCCAGATGCAGTTCCCTTCTTCCAGTCCTGGAGATGGCATACAAGAGCGATTTCCAGAAGGTCGGCTGACACTCAAAAGAACAGAGTAAGCATTAGATTTTGAGAGTCCACGTTTCTACCAAACACATTGATTCTAAGCCCCGCATTATTCTTCCCCTCCTTTTTGGTTCCAAAAACTTAACTTAGGTTAACTTAGGTGCAATAGTTCAGTCAACATGTGTTCCCCACTACCAAGTGGGTTTCAGGTCTGGGATTCCAGTAGCAACAACCATTGAGATGCACATAGCAGGAAATAAAATGTTTTATTAGCTACCAGATTACTTAACTAAATATCCAGATAAAAGTGATATACCCAGAGTTAAACATAAAGCAATATAGACAGGCTTACAACCCAATCAGCAGTCGGGGACCCCACTTCATGACTGCGGGCTTCAGCAGGGGAGCGATGTCCTCCGAGGCACCCTTCAAGGTCCTACGGCGAAGTCCAGTGAAGTCAGGGAAACAAGCTATTGTTATAGCCCATTACTTACAGGGAGGGGTGATCAGGCCCTCTCCTGGTCACATAGACTGTCTGCTGGGGTGTTGATTCCCACCACCTTTATTCTACAATCTAACACCTAGATAACTACTTGTTTACTACAGTCTAGCAAAATGGAAATGTGTTTAGGGGAGGGGGCCTCCATTCCCCACTATTTTTATATATCACAAAGTCTTCCGTTTGCCCTACAACATGTCACAAATTGGATGTAGGTAGTCAAGTCCCAAAGCTGGAGCTGGAGGCAGGCATTCCCCTCTATTCAGCTCACATGAGGCTGCATCTGGAATATTGTGTCCAGTTTGGGGCTCCACACTACAGAAAGGATGTGGACAAATAAGAAAGAGTCCAGCAGAGGGCCATGGAAATGATTAGGGGGTTGGGGCACATGACTTAGGAGAGACTGAAGGAAATAGGCTTATTTAGTCTACAGAAGAAAAGACTGAGGAGGGGATTTGATAGCAACCTTCAACTACTTGAAAGATGCTCCAACGAGGAGGGAGCCAGGCTGTTCTCAGTAGTAACAGAGGGCAGAACAAGGAGTAATCGTTTCAAGTTGCAGCAGTGGTGGCTGAAGTTGAATATTAGGAAAAACTTTCTCACTGGAAGGGTGGTGAAGCATTGGCATGGGTTACCTAGGGAGATGGTGGAATCTCCATCTTTGGAAACATTTAAGGCCTGGTTAGACAAAACCCTGGCTGGGATGATTTAGTGGGAGTGGTCCTGTGTTTAGCAGGTGGTTGGACTACATGGCCTCATGCAGTCCCTTCCGATTCTATGTCTCTATGATTGTATGAAATGAGTACTGGCACTGCATTACATTTGATGGTGGGCTGTGCTTTCTGTACAATGATTATTTCACACACAAATATCACAAATGCAACAAAACCCAGAAAAAGAGACTATTTTTGGAACTCATTTTGGAAACACCAATGTCCCCCTTTTTTGAAGTTCCTCTGCAGGATGATTAAAGGTTTAAGCAAACTACTCTAGAATAAATAAATTATGCAAATAGTATCAAATCTGAGCACCTACAGCCGCCCTCAATTTTTGCAGTGAAAAAAACAAAAGAAAAGTTTTTGTTTTGGTAAGTTTCAAATAAAAAATTGTTTTTGTTTCAGTTTGGGTTTTCCTTCTCTCCTTTGTAGGGTGAGAAAGAAAGAAATGGGAGAGAGAGCTATATACAAGAAAAGGAAGAATAATAAACAAAACAAAACAAAACAAAAACTCAAGAACTGCAACAGAACACAAATTTTCATGTTTGAAACAAAAGGAAACATACATTTCAGTTTACTTTTATTTAATCCAAATATTTTTTAAATTATAAAAATATTTTTTTTACACAGAAGTGGGCATTGCTTTGAAAAGCTATCTCTCACTGAAAATAACTGTTGATTAAAATTTTTAACCAGTTCTTTGTAGAATACAGTGTGTGTATGTATATGTATGTAGAGTAGAATAGAATAGATCAGGGATCTCAAACTCAAATCACCACAAGGGCCGCATGAGGACGAGTATGTTACCCCGAGGGCTGCACCACTGAAACTTTTTCATACAATGATATTGCAAATATTGGTAACAACAGTGTTGTCGCGGGCCATAGGAAATAGCTTTAGGGGCTGCATGCAGCTCACGGGCCGTGTGTTTGAGACCCCTGGAATAGACTATGCATTTAGAACACTCCTGAACAACCTGCATCAGTAGGAGCACTGCCGGCAGATCAAGAGATGTCACTATTCCCCTCTCTTCGGCACTGGAAAGGCTGCATCTGGAATACTGTATCCAGTTTTGGGCTCTGCACTACAAAAAGGATGTTGACAAATTAGAAACAGTCCAGTGGAGGGAAGCAAAATTGATTAGGGGGTTGGGGCACATGACTTGTGAGAACAGACCGAAGGAACTTATTTAGCCTGCAGAAGAGAAGAGTGAGGGGGGATTTGATAGCAACCTTCAAGTACTTGAAGTGGTGCTCCAAAGAGGAGGGAGCTTGGGTTGCTCTCAGTAGTAACAGAGGATGGAACAAAGAGCAATGGTTTCAAGCTGCAACTCTGGTGGTTGAAGTTGAATATTAAGAAAAACTTTGTCATGAAGAGGGTGGTGAAGCATTGAAATAGGTTATCTAGGGAGCTGGTGGAATCTCCATCTTTGGAAACATTTAAGGCCCAGTTAGACAAAACCCTGGCTGGGATGATTTAGTGGGAGTGGTCCTGTTTTTGGCAGGGGGTTGGATCAGATGACCACATGAGGTCCCTTCCAACCCTATGATTCTATGATCAGGAAGCCAGAATGAGATTGACAGGGCAGAACAGGAACAAGGCAACCTCAGAGCTGGGTCAAAGTTAGGAGCAAGGCAAGTCCTTGAGTAATAGCACCAGAAAGCATGTGCATTGAGCAATCCCTAGCCTACTACTGCTCCTGAGCATAACACCAGCCAAGGCTGGTGATGCCTCTCAGCCAGTCAGAGAATCTAGTCACTCAGGTTGGTTGACTGTAGGTCAAGTAACTGGTCCTAGGTTCAGCGGCAGGCCTGTTTCCTGACACTGTGTTTCTGGTATGTACATCCCACTCTCTATTTACGTGGTTAGTTTTGGGACTGAAGCTTTGTTTTGGAGATTTATTTTTTCTTTGTTTATTAATTAGTCTTTTGTAATGAAGCCAGCGGAGTTTCGCCAATTGACACCAAGTGAGAATTTAGGCCTGCATTTTGGTATCACTTTCCCTCAAACCTCTTGGCATTAGAAGACCTCAGAATAAATTTGCTTTACAGTTTGTGTGGTTTCTGAACTCCCTAATTTAGACATTGTTTGAGAAGGGGTTTTATTCTTTGTATCGGTCATTTTGTCTAATGCATGATAAGCTCAGATCAGTTTAAACTGATTCATCCCATTTTTCATGTTAAACATACATTGCTGAAGTTCCATCATAATGTCACATACTGTTAAAATGAATTATTCATCCTGCCCACTTCATTTGAAATGCCAAAAGGATACTACGCTTTGTCAGACTGAAACTTATACCTTTGCCAAGAAGGGTACAAGGAAACAACCTTGGTTAAGAAACAATATCAATCCCAGTTAGGCCACCTTGAATCCTTCTCTGCAGAAATTTCTAAACATAAGGTGGTAATTGTTCTCTTCCCCAATAGTAGTGAGGCTTTATGCTTCATAGCAGGATGCCATGGTATATCTGGGAATCAGTGACAGATGCAGATAAGACTCTTCTAGCAGATGCCCGTCAAGTAACTGTATCAGAAATGACACTGATTTTATCCCCATGCTGGTACTGCTCCAGGGGTGGGCCTTTGTCAGTTCTATATTTAGCTGTTACGTTATCTGCATTTCTAATGACAACGTGGAGTTCTGTCAATTTCTAACCCAGCAGGGATCAGGTTAAAAATCGGGAATGAATGCTACTCTGTATAAAACCAGTGTTTGCCAACAGGAATAAAACAGGAATGCAAAAGAAACTTTGGGTGACAGGCAGAGGCATTTCCTGCAGCTGCATGAAAGGTCATTCTTTGGCAGCCATCGTGTAAAGCTACAATTGCACTGTAGGTCACGGTGGTGCAGAGCCATAATGCTCTGTTCCAGCGCCCTGTGAAATTAAAAGCGCTTGGGACCGGCAGCACAAACAGCACCCTTTAAGAGAGCGGCTCTATTGAGCCTCTCCAGGGTGCCTGGGGCAAAGCCCCCTTCGCCCTGCCGTAGTTACGGCCCTGCGGTGGTGAAATTGATCATAACGTTCAGCAGAACAAGCAAGGAGTCTGATGGTGCTTTTAAAGAGTAACAACTTCATTTATCACATGAGCTGTCGTCACATGCTCGAAGTGGGATTTTCTCCCACGAAAGCTCATGCGAGTAATAAATTTGTTAGTCTTTAAAAGTGCCACAGGACTCCTTGCATGTTTTACTGAACTCGACTAACACCAGCTGCCCCTTTGGAACTTGGCACCCTGTCAAGGAGGTAGTTTGCATTACATTCACCGGCCTGTACAAATCACATTGCAATGTCTCTGTGGCATGCCATTCAGTTGGAAGGCCAGGCAGTGCCACCGTGGAGATGCTGTAACAGGCTAAGGCTCAATGCACTGACGGTGTACATGTGTGTAGGCATGTGTATTACATCCTGCAGCGTGCTATTAAGTCTTTGAGTTTGCCTGGCGAATCTGGGACTTTCAGTTTTAGCAATACAGGCCTTTCTACTGCTGTCTCACTTATGATACAACATGAAATTCTAAGTGAATTATTGTCGCTGAAACTTGCCAGACTAAATGGAAGCAGAGACTATATCCGCACAGGCAGAACCAAGAGGTGGAACCACAAGCTCCCGCTCACACAGTGCAGCTCCTACCCCTCACCACAGGCCTCTATCCTGAGCTAGAGAGCCCACCTCCATAGACAAGAGGGCAGGGCAGGCTCCATAGTTATTACAGTCTCTGCGTCCCAGCTGAAACTGCTATTGGTCTGCCAGAGAGCCTGTTCACGTCACCGACCCTTGTCGCATGAGCAGGTACTAAAGAAGTCAGTGCAGGGTGCTACTTGCTCCGTCACTGCAGAGGAATGTTTCAGGGAACAGGTGGGTTCTTTCTCAGGGTTGGGTTGGGTTTTTAACAAAAGCAGAGGGAGGGAATTTGGAAATGTATGAACTGGTAAGCTTGTTCCAGGCACAGAGAGAAGATTGAGACAAGACATGAAGTTAAACGTGTGCAAAGGAGACAAAGGAAGCAAATCTTGAAAATGATGCTTATTTGCCTCAGCACAGACTGAAGTCTCTGGAAACCAATGAGACCTGGGTAAGGGAGTGAGGGTGGGGTTTTAGAGTCACATTTTCCTAAGTGCTGAGGGTTAGATCTAGAAGTGCCAGGACCAGTTTTCCAGAAGAAATCATCTTCCCGTTGGACACAAAAACAGAGGAGCCCAGTTGGCAGATGTGCTCAGTGCCCAGTAGGCCTTACCGCAAAAGGTGCAGCCAGTGTCCCAACATGCTGCATTACTCTGACAGTTCGGCCTTTTGTGATCTGATGTGGGAAAGGCCTTGTTGTCCTCCAGTTCAGTTAACTTATTTAGCTAACAGCTCTTGACTTGTTCTTAAATAGCGCACTGACAGCTATGGACCTTCACTACCCACCTCTTCCTTTTAATCTAAGGAATCTGTGGTTCACAGCACAGTACTTCCTACAATCCTGTATCAAAAGGCACATCACCATGCACTGATGCACTCCGTAATGCCTGCAAATGAATCATTGCCCAGCCTGAGATTTGGGGGCCTAAATCTTCATTTGCATTTCATGAATATTTCAAACAGACTTCTAAAGGAATTTTTACTGTATCCTGGGCAGGAAATGTGACAAAGTCTCCATGGGAGACATAAAGGTATCTGATATCTTTTGTTAAACCTTTTGACATTATTGGAAACACTAAACCATATCACTTCTGGCATGCCATTTCAAATTCAATCAGGAGGAGTAAATTGAGAAGAGCATTTCAGAGTAGCACTTGATGTGGTGCGTGATGATGATGTTAGTAGAGCCATGCTCTCAGAAAGCCAAAAGAGGTTCCCAAAACACCTTGGGAATTTGCAATACCTCAGAATAACACCCTGCCATTCCCCTGCTTCATCCTCATTCTCAAACAAGTGCCCACATGCAGCTCTGGAAGCATGTAAGCAACTTCCTATAAACATCCACAAAGCTAGCACATTATTCTCTGTAAAACTCTCCTCTCTACTGACTTGGAAAAGGCTAAAATCTCAGCTAAAAATAAGATGTAGCAAATGGGTGAGACAAACTAAAGGGCTTAAGGGATAATAAGCGAACAGTAAAACACCACCATATTTTGCAATAATGATCTATACACCTCAGCCGTTTAAATTAATGGTGATCTTTCCAATAACTCCAGTAGTTTTTGGATCAGGCCTGAAATGCAAAACTTGCAGACCTAGGAAGTTGTTCTACCAAGGACAAGGAGTCGTGTGGCACTTTAAGACTAACAGATTTATTTTTCGCATGAGCTTTTGTGGGAGAACATCCCACTTC
>ML682133.1:1927582-2124060 GCA_007922195.1 Podocnemis expansa
TGGCTGGGTTACCTTGCTGGGCAGATTTTGCAGCCCAGAAACCAGAATCTTCTGCTAAGAGGGTGTGGTAGCACATTGAGCATGCTCCACAAGTTTTATTGTTATGCTGGGGTTGCATGCCTAAGGAGAAGCCAGAGAAGAGCAGCCTGGAGGGGAGCAAACAGAGGGAGGTGCAGAGTCCATGTGCTCAGGGACTGAATGAAAGAAGCTGAGTGAGAGTGGCCTGTAGGATGTTTTCTCCCTGCTTTGGACAGTTTTGCAGGGGAATGGTCTGCAATAAGACTGAGAGCTGGATGGCCAGTGACCTGATTGTGTGGTGCTGGCTACACAGGAGGAAGGAAGGACTGCATGGCATTTGCCTGAAGATTTTTGCAGCTAGAGAGGATGAGGATGGCTTCTGTTTTGCATTTAAGCCTCAAAGACTTAAAATACTACAAATGAGATACAGGGTGATGCCACCTGAGCTTTGGGACTCTTGGGTTTCTTACTGTTTGTTTAAATTTATTGTGGTTTCTTACAATAAGGTTTGTTTAGTTAGTTAATTGTTATGTTTATGCTGAGTGGTAGTTTGTTGTGGGATGGGAGCTCTGAGCAGTCTTGGCTGTGAGTCCTGAACAGACTGGATCCTGGTTCTCCAGCTGCTTTCTGCAGGGGTTTCTCTGTGAGGCACTAGAGAGGGGCAAGGGAATGAATTTGAGCCCACCTTAGCAGGTTACAAAGGCACAGGGAGGCAAGACTTTTGCTGATTACCTATGATGGCCCCACCTCTTTCCCTGCTGCCTGCCCTCCATACTAGGAAGACAAAAGCTTTTATGCTCCATGCAGCCTGGTTCCCTCACCCACCTAGGCACCTACCTGCATGGAGCATATAAAGCACAGCATGGCATGCTCTCAGGCACAGTGAGATGGACACCAGCAGCCTTAGTCTTCTCTTTTCCAGTCCAGTTTCAAACATCAGTTTAACTGCCTAGCTCTGCTCTCAGACTCCCTTCCCCTGATCTGAGTGGATTGATTCCTGTCAGATGGGTGTTTTCCTTCTTCCCCTTGCCTCCCACCCTGTTCAGCAATCAATTAAGAGTCCCCTCTTGCTTCAAAGACACTCACTTGTTTTCCAGATAAGGGAAGTGGTAAGTACAATTTAATGAAGAAGCAGCATGGCTTGTTAAAAGCAGAGTGAGGAATGTGAAGCTTTGAGGGCTTATAATGGCCCCTGTCACAGAGCTGCATTGTGACATTGGACCACCAGTTATGGAAGGCTTGATCTCAAGGAGAGTCTTTCTATTGATTTTAAAAGGCAATCAGTCTGTGCCTCAGTTTCTTCCTTCAGGAACAGGGATAATACTTGTATTGTGTAGCCTACCTCACTGTTTTTTCCCTAAGGGATAGCCGTGTTAGTCTAGCCACACGACTCCTTGATTTTTGTCATCATTTTTGCTTAGGTGCCTTGAGGCCATTTGATGGAAAGTACTTTAGAAGGGCTAACTGTTCCTGCAAATAACCTTTCATCCATATGCACTCCTCCTGGATCACAGGTGACTGGGATTTTATGGGGGGAAAAAAACCAACCTCAGGACAGAAGTATGCAGTCATCCACTCAGTCTTTGTGCTGGGATACGGAGCTTCTTGCCCAGCTCACATCCTCTCACGTGGCTTTCTGCACCCCTCCTGCCCAAACTCCTGCGTCTCTCCCAAGCTTCTGGATGGGGACTAGGTCTGTAGATCTGGTCACTGCACTAGTCAGAGAGGGAAAACAGGCTAAGTAAGCAAAGCAGCTGAACTGGAATTAATATGCAAATTAAATTATGTGACAGCAGGGTTGAACCCAGACTATGGGTTCTTTTCCCATTACAAAAGGTCATTTGACTTCAGCCTTCCCAGGGTTTGAACCTAACAACTGCTCTGATTTGCTGTTACTGTCTGACCCGATCCTATGTTTTACACTCCCTTGCATTTAGTTTCATTCCATTCTGTAAGTTCACCCATCTTCAAAGCATCTGACAAAGTGGGATTTTCTCCCATGAAAGCTCATGCAAAAAATAAATCTGTTAGTCTTAAAGTGCCACATGACTCCTTGTTTTAGAATAGAATCAAATCATAGGGTTAGACGAGACCTCACAAGATCATCAAGTCCAACCCACTGGGGCTTGAACCCAGGACCTTCTGCACATTAAGTAGCAGTGCTCAGCTACAGCAGCC
This sequence comes from Podocnemis expansa, assembly GCA_007922195.1. NCBI lineage: Eukaryota > Metazoa > Chordata > Testudines > Podocnemididae > Podocnemis > Podocnemis expansa. The sequence goes on from ML682133.1 coordinate 1,929,779, forward strand.
AGCCTTGACCCCATGCTAACTCAGTTCCTGCCTTTTGAGGGGCATGTAAGCAGCTGCCTCTCATGCTGGTAGGGGAGAGGGGAGGATAGGTATCACTGGGGAAAGGCGAGGAGAGAAGGCAGTTGGCCAGAGACCCATGCAGTGACTGTGGTGAGTGGTAGGGGAAGAGGCCTGGGATGGGACTTTGTCCTTGGGTGGGCATGGGCCAGGGTCCAATGTGCTTGCCTTGCCCAGGGGAAGCTTCAAAAACTGCTCATCAGGGTCCAAGATCTCTGAAATAGGCAGGCTTTGTGAAAAAATGTGGAGCATCGTGAAAAGACAGCTGAAATGTGCCGGAGGGTGGAAAGCTCAGGGCTGCAGTTGCTCATGCCACACGAAAGCAGCAAGAGACTGGTAGAGCCCAGTTGTACCAAAAATAAATCAAACTGTGACAAAGGAAGGAAATGGAGCTGGTGAAAATGAAAATACTCTTGCCATAGGGAAGCATCACTCAAAGCTCTGTTAGGCTGGGGATCAGAGTGGGTTGGAGGGAGAAGTTCAGCGACCGAAGATTCGGTGGGCACCTTTGTCCTATGAAGAGGCAGAAGAGCTGCTTTAAAAACAGGCCCCTCACTTGCTAGGCGGTTTTCCCGAATCTTACACCAGAACTAATTGAAGTACAGAAAAGGGCTGGAACTCATCTTGCTGCAGAGTACATTATACAGTCACTGAGAGTGTATCTCGGAGGGAAGGGTCACTGTGCTGCACTTCAGCAGCATGGCCTTTAGCAAGAGATAGGAGGCAGAAATAACTGTGCCTCAGACAAGATTTTTGATGCAATATGTCATGCTGTTCCAGGTAATATGACTAGTGTCCTCCCTCCTCCAAATGAAAAATGGGCCTTCCTCTTTCATGTCTGAGGGCCGAGGCGGCACCCTTGGAAACTAAAATTAAATCCTCTGCTGCTCATTTGGGCGGGCAGACTTGTGCAGAGGCTGACATCCTGCCTGCATATTTGAGCACTGCGTCTGTCTGACCCACTTAAAAGCAGCCACTGGGGGCTTGCCTTCCTTCCAAAAGTCACGTTAAAATGGAGCTTACAGAGTGATAGATCATTCCAACTTGGGAGCAACAGGAGGGAGTGACTATGTCCTGGATGCCAGTTTGATCACTGAAATTGTGTTCCAAGGGGATACAAAACATTAACAAAAGAAAAAGATGGAAATGTCTTCCCTCATGCAGCTGTCATTAAAAGAGAAACTGTGTGCGAGGGCAGGTTATCTTTTTTGTTTTGTTTTGTTTTGTTTTTAGTCTTCTCTCTAAATACTTTTTTCCCTCCTTCCACTTCCCAGTGCATTCTTTACTTAGCCCAGTCAAATAAACATGCATCTATATCATAGGCTGTGCATGATGGCTGATACTGCACCGAAAATCAGGCATGAATATTCTTATCAATATTTATACTCCTAAGTGATGGTGCCTAGGAGCCCAGTCATGGATCAACAACCCATTGTGCTAGGTGCTGTAGAAACACAGAACTAAATGATGGCTGCCCCAAAGAGCTTATAGTTTATGTAATAAACCTGCATTGTGGCAAAAAGATAATGTTGACTTGGGTACATTATGGAGTTTCAGGCTGGGATTTCCATAGTCTCTATAAGAGCGTTAGGGACCCAGTTCCCACTGACTTTTGGGGCTTGGCCATTGAGCACTCTTGGAGGCAGGAGTTTGTATAAACTGATTGATTTTTTGCACTATTATGACATTTGGGAAGGATTGTTGGCAAGATCTATGCTATTTCCTTATTCATGTAATTAAACCTAACTACTTACAGAGAGACTTGATGCACCTTCCTTAAACACTAACAGTTTGTTCCCTATGGTGTTTGAATGCCTCACCATTTTTTCCTTTCTTCTCCTAGGCTATATAGGTTGACAGCTGGTGTGGCTGAATTATTGTAGGGTCCTTTTCCATATGTTTTACCTTATGGGATAATATCCCAGACCATGATATTTGACATTATAGATAGTTACAAACTATCTTGCTGGATCAAGCCCCAAAGTCACACTGGGATCCAAGAGCTAAAATAGATGGGCGTCCCTGTCCAGTTCTATAATTACCAGGCCATCCTTCTTTAAAATGGTGGAGGAAAGCGGCATTTTGCAGCTACAGCAGAACCTCTCAGTTATGAACTGACGGTCAACCACATGTCTCATATGGAACTGAATAAATGCAATCAGGTAACAGCTGAAACAAACAGAAAAACAAAAAAGCAACTGCATACAGCACAGTGCTGTGTTAACCATAAACTATTAAAAAAAAGGAAAGGTTTTTTTTAAGAGGTTTGACAAGGTATTGAAACTGTTTCTCTCCTAGTTTCCTTTAAATTAAGATGGTTAAAAGCAGCATTTTTCTCTGCATGGTAAAGTTTTGATGTGGCATTAGTCAATGTTCAGTTGCATTCTTTTGAAAGTACAGTGGCAGGATTTTGTTCAGAGTTATGAACATTTCAGTGTTATGAACAACCTCTGCTCTCCAGCAGTTAGTAGCTCTGAATTTCTACTGTACCAGAATAAAACCGGCCATCCTCCCGCTAAGCTGTGGCAATTCCATGGCCTTGGAGTCTGCTGTGAATGACTGTAACTATGGCTTCTTCCCCCTACGGGCACATAAAAGTTGTAAATACGTATAGAATCTTTCTAAGAAGGCAATGATGTATATGAATGGGTGTGAGTAATTCAAGTTCTATATGGCTCTATTTAGGCCAGGATACCCATGCCTTTTTTTGTGGTCAGTAGGCCAATGAGTGCAAGACAGTCATACAAATGTTGTTGGAAACAGCAATCCATAAGCATATTTGTGCTAAACACAGCAAAAAACTAATTTTGATCATATTTTGAAGCTTTGTATCATGTCATTACTTTGCAGGAAGCAAATCAGGGTGAACACAGAAACTCAGTTGGCTAGTCAAAGCCTTCTGCTAGAAATCTTGAAATAATACTGATTTCATTTTCCATTCCATTCCATTCCAATTTCACTTAGTTACACACATTTCCCTGTGGTAGTTAAATCAGTTTTGATACATTTTGCCACACTTTCTATTGCTTCCTGGAGCATATCAGAGCTCATCTCTTACTAGCCTTCTCCAGAAAAAGCCTAATAAAACTATAATGAATTCTCGCAGCAGAAAACCTTTCCCTCCTTCCACATTCTTGGCACCTTTCACTTTGTATCCCCACAGAAAATGACCTTTCCAACATTTCATGGATGTGATCTGTTAACACTGCATTTTACATTGCATTCACATTCCTAGTGGACATGACTTAAATCTGAACACAGATGACAGCAAAAGAGGCTGGAAAAATATGAATTTCTAGATTTAGCTTTTTATAAATGATGATTCCCTTTAAAAAACAGAAAATATTATTCAAGGAAAGATAAACACTACAGAGCTATATAAATAGACGTGTGCACATAGAAAGCGACACACACAGCTTTCCTGACTCATAGGTGGGTTTTTTATTTATATCATCTTTTATCTCAACTGTTTATAGTGTTCTGCTGTAGCGATTCCAGACCCTGAAGTATGAGGGATAAACAAATAAATAAAAAAAGAATAGCCTCTTGGTTAAGCCAGTAGCCAGGACCCTTCTCTAACATGGACTTTTTGTGTGAAAAAACAACAAGGAGTTGTGTGGCACTTTAAGACTAACAGATTTATTTGTCATTAGCGGCCCCATGTCTTGGATCCGCATGAAAGATTGTGAGATGATCAGATGCTGCAGTACTGAGGTATATGTAAGTAAATAAAAGAGATACAACAAACACTTGTAAGCACTATACAGCTTTTGGGTCAGTCCATATTGTTACCTAAGATAGCACAGTCAGCAAAGCCTCTGTCCATCTAGGTGAGAGATTCATAGCTGTTGACAAAAGTCTGTCGTCCTCATTTTTTGTACCACTGACACGGTCTCTGTACTATTCCATACACACAAACACTGCTAAATCTTCAGTTCTCAGCTTGTCTGGGATAGTTCCTTCCCTGACTAATACGCCCTGAAGACACTTCTGTACGTGTCCTGCAGATGCCTTCTCAGTGACTTTCTAGCAAAGTGAGGGTATACGTATCAGTATCTAATAACAACTAGCTAATGGTCCTGTAAGCAGGGATATTTTTAGAGAGAAAGTTGTAGTGATGAATTTTGCCAGACTCCCAGCTTTTGCCCTTGTAGTGCAAACTTCCACACTAGCTTTGCATAATCAGAGTTTTACATGGATCTTACTCAGATCAGAGGACTTTGCCCATGATATTCAGCTCCCCAAAGGACTACGTTTTCTACAAACTGCTAACAGCCTCTGCTTTTTGATAAACTCAATAAGAGTTGTCAGTTGAGGATACTCAGCACCTCCCCAGAAGGGCTCAGTTCCTTCCATCCATATCTAAAGTCTGAAACACTTGTTCCTGTTCAGAGACAACTACAGAGACCTCCCACTCCCACATGACAAGATGCTTTATATTCGCTCTCGCTGGCATGTGGGAGATTATGATGTCAGTGGCCATGCTGGTAAATGCTGACAAACATGAACGAGTTCAGCGTTAATCCTTGCTGCTTGCTAAAAACAGTCTGTCCACTTTGCTAACCAGTGCAGATAAGAAATGTTCTGTGGCCTGAGTGCCATCATATTAAATATTGAAAGTTACAGACAGTATACCTGAAAGGTCTAAGTCTTTAGCTGATCACTGAATAGGAGGCTTGTCAGGAAGAAAACAGAAGAGGCAGCATTGCAGCAGGTCAGACTGGAAGAGGGGCTGTGGCTGCTTTATCGTTCAGCTGGAAAGTAAGACAAATGAGGCCCTGTTAAAGCATCAGATAAGAAAAGATGTCTCCTTTATTAAAAAATAACAGTTCATTCTTTACATTTAGTGTAAAATCTGTTGTAATTACCTAGCAGTTGGAAAGCAATTTGCAACGGGCTTTATTGTTCAGCATCTGTAGTGAATTCTCAGGGAAGCATCCACGAGGGAATAAAGTAAAATGAGACACACTGCAGTAACTGTGATATTTAAATGTTTGTACAATAGACATTTCAGTTAGGCCTAAATAAGCCATAATATGATTTCACTTTTTTCTTTTTCCTTTTTTTTTTTTTATTTGCTGTTTGTTGCTTATTGCTTAGGAGGCTGTGAGCCTGATTCTAGCATCACTTTTTCTCTTGTGCATATCACCAGTAACTCCACACAAACTAATGGAGTTATGCCAGTATAAACCAGCTGTCAAAGGCAAAATCATAAAGCAGAGAAATTCTGACAGCCGCCCTCAGAACTTTATTATTGCATATCCTCATATTTCACAATTTTTCTCTTCACAGTGGACACAAAAGGTTAAAGATGATTCATAATTTCACTAATGCCTTTCAAATTCATCCCAGAATAACTGCTTCATGCAGTGAAATAAATGGGAGCTATCACAAGATTTTGTGGAAACTCAGAGCTTTTCTAAAGTTAATGTGTATTTAAATAGGGTGTGAATTTAAAGTACGTGTGTGGACATGCTTACCCTCAAAAAAAGAGTAGGCCAAGCTAACCAAGAGTAAGGCACCCTTGTTCCAGAATAAAAGTGTTCACATGGACAGCTGATTACAAATGTCTGTAGGCAGACCTTTCAGCACGCTAAATTCTGCCCTGGCTACTGCTGACGTAAATGTGGAGTGATGTCACTGGAGTCAAGATAGTCAATGAAACTATACTGAAGTTAGTTGAGTGGCTCCAGATTTAATCTAGGATATGTGTTTATTTCATCCACAACATCACTTCTCATCTGTTTCTCATTTATGAAATGGGGACAATGAAATGTCCCCATCTCCCAGGGAATGAAGAGGATAAACCCATATGTATGTTCAATGCACCCAGATATGTAATGAGGGGAGCCATATGAATACTGCAACAGAAAAACAAACAAAATATTGAACTTGATTTTTCTTTCATTAAACACAAGCAAAGATCTAAAATTTGAGGTGGCTAGTTTGGGGGGGGGGGGGGAGGCCGGTATGCAGGCACACCACTGACTCACACTGTATGGGCACAGAAATGCTTCTCTGTATGTCATAATCACATTAAATGGTGGCACCCAGCACTTAATGTGTGCCAAGGCTTTCAGGGCTGAGCCCCAGCACCTCTGGGTTTACTGCATCTGTTATCGATGTAAAAAAATTGCTTCAACCCCAGCAGCACCTTTTTCATTAAAAATTAAACACTGGTAGATCTTCAGGGATTTTTGTTCATCTTAAGCAAGAGAGACTGTGCTTCAAAGAAAGAAGATCTAGTTAGACCCCAGGTCTGTTTGCCATTATCAGGGGTGTGGTGTGTGGAGGAATACCACATAGTTTCTAGAAGACCATCTCTTCTTTCTTTCTTTTTTCCCCACTAATTCAATAAACCATTCTGATTTGCTTTCAGACTTGCAAAAAAAAAAAGAAAAAAGAAAAAAAAAGACCAACATATCTCATCCCCATTTGCAGTCTTACACCAATTGTGATAGTCATGTTAGTCCGCCCAAATATGGGGATGCTAATTGTCTGTCTTCCAGAGTGTTGTTTCAGAGCCCTGATTTAGACTATGTCATACGGCATTACCCAGTGGAATCACAGGCACCACCACACCCCAGCACATGTTGCCTCCTCTACATGATGCACGGCTTAAGACAGAGATGAACTGCTATTGGTGAAGTCAAGCAGGAGTTCAGGTTTTTTAACTAGACTGCCAAGGGCTAACTTCAACTCAAAGGGCTTGCACAGATACAAATGAAAGAAGAATTCAGATCTGGATGTGCACTGCCTGCAGGTATGAGATGATTTCCATGGGGAGGAAATGATTGCATCTGCTCTGACTCTGATCAGGGGATGGGTATTGATTGGAAGGGCCCTGTCTTAGCAGGCTTAATAACTCCCTATTTCAGCAGAGAGGAGAAGTCTGCTAGTGCTCAAGGAAGTATGAGATGCAATGAGTTCAAGGAGACAAGGCAGAATCTCTGATGGGGAAGGATGCCATGGCATACTCTCAGCACTGCTTGACAAGACAGGGATACTACAGAGCAAAGAGAATCAGAAAGAGAGAGAAGAAAATCCTGGACTTTATTCAATGAATTATTTTTGCAAAAATCATCATGAGAGGCCATTTGATCACCAAAAGAGAGTATTTCTCAAATAAGAAACATTTCTCAAATAAGTCATCATTCTTAATCAATCAACAATCTAGTAATTTACCTAGAACCACATCAGCGTACCCTCAACACTTCATTCATCAAGTATCGATACAACCAATGTTCTAGGCATGTACTGAACACACAGTACAGTCCTGAAAGCAAGCATCAGTGACAGATGATATCAATGAGATATGAAAGTCTCCATAAATAAATTACGGGAGTCTTTAGTCTGAGAAACTAACAGTTGGAAAATTCCTTACCAAGCATCAGATTTTTCCTTTCCTTGGAATTGCTTATTCTATCTTTAGCTTAATTAATGCTCTCCAGACAAGAAATCCACCTGTTGCAATGGGCCTGTTGATTCTCCTTATCTTTAGCTCCAAGAGGAAGCTAAGGTTTGGAATATGCATAAGGGTGATTGCCAACTGAGAGTTTAAAGGTCAAGAGAGAGGGAGGTGTCAGCAACATGTTTTCATGGGGTACAACTCCTTCCATGGTCTATGTGCCAATATCATTCTATCTATTTATTCTCTTTCTAAATTCCGTTTGGTGATTTGGCTCTCCAGTTTCCTGCAGCAATAAACTCCACAGCCAAAGAAGCATCTAATGAAGTCGTATACTCAATTTACTGTGTTCACCACATTCACAATTATCAATGCTTGCCAGGTTTGCCAGTAACAAACTACATCTCTGGAATCGGAACTGGATCCTTGTAGGTGAAGAGAGCCAAGATTAGTTATCAGAGACACAGGGTGAGTTTCTGAGCCTTGGGGCAAAAATGAGCTACTGAATTTCTCTCACTCCTATGAATTTCATGTCTCTTGCAAAAGAAAGAAAAAGCTGCAAGCATGCGATTGTTAAATTTTGTATATTACACCATAGCAGAAGCTAAAGATAGACTTTGATATTTGCTGAATGTCTTTCTAATGGCTTTCATTTGAGGTAAAAATGGGATTTGGGTTGGACGGGGGGGCTAGAAGGTAAGAATTTGTAACATCCAAAACAATAGCTGAGTGGAAAATTATAAGTTGTTGGAATGAAAGGAGCAAGGATTTCCTATCAGGTTTTCACTTCAGGAGGAAATACAATGGGGATTCATTTGGAAGACACTTTAGGCCTTCCTGAATGCATGAATCTTATGGGTTATAATACTAAACTCCTGACAACCTGACCAAAATCCCCCCCTTCACTAACACAGAGAAGAAATATCCTTAACAGTTAGTTCTATTAACATAGAGTTAAGACAAACTGCTTTAGACAGAATTTCTCAACCAAAGTGTGTCCCAAAATCTCCTCTGCTATCAAAATGATAAGCCAATGAAATTATAGATTCCAAGTCACAGAAAACAGATGTGGAAAGATTTTTGTATAATAATAAAAAAAAAAGTATTTAATCTTCAATCCAGGGAAGAGAAATAGAGAGCTAAAGAGAAGGAGTACTGTCAGAGGAACTTTTAAATGAAATGGAGGTTTGCAAAGAGGACAATCACATAAAGGCTGATCAAGGTGGAAGGAACAGCATGGGAGGATTTTTTACTCCTATCGTTCTAAGATGGCCAGATCACCCGCTGGCCTACCAGTCAGTTTACTGGATGTTTGAGCAATTAAGCAATGAGCAAGCAGCATGTGGTTGCCGTTTGTACACCTCATGATGCTGCATAGCCCTGTAATGAAGACAATGGATGTAGTAATGAGCATCTCCCGCAACAGACTTTACACTGGGATCTGGAGAGGCTGGCATACAAAGAAGTCAAAAGATTGCTAAAATCAAAACAGATATTAGCTGAGCCATCCACTGAGTCAGGTTTCATCCCTACAGAAGGGCAACCAGTGTCAGCAAAGCACTTTCTGTGTACAGTGGGCACAGTACCTAACTTGTGTCCTCTGGTTGTAATGAACTGAATAGCATGAGCCCCATTTAAGTCACTGGGAATTTTGCCCCTGGCACCAAGATTTCATTCTGTTTTTGTTAATTCAGTCCTGGTGGCAGATCCAGAACTCAACTGGCACCCGTGGGGATCCAAGATCTTTTTATTTTAAAAGGATGGGTTCAGTACAGGCCAGGGCACTACAAAAATCACACTGCCTTGGAACTCCATATCTGTGTGCCTCAGGCCTCAGTTTGTGATAGTGGTGGGGTTTATGCTGTGGACATTTAACAAGTCAAGTTTGGGCCGAGGCCCAACAAGTATGTTTCATCTAGCCCAAAAGACAACCATTAGGTGGCAACAACTTTTGGTCGTTCCAGCCAAGGCTTGGATTGAACAGGCAACAGGTTCTAGCTGCTATTGCCCTTTTCACAGAGCCATCTAGTCTCCCTGTGGGTATTATAATTTAATCTAAATGTAATCAATAGCCAGCACACCTAGAGGTAATTATCATGTGTCTACATTCCCAAAGCACCTCCTAAATCTCATACTGTGCTGCTTGCACACATGCTGGTTTTCTATAAAATGCAGAAATGGGACAATCTATATTCACATATTAACCACAGATGCCGATGAAGCACCAACAGCCTGCAAATCAACATCATTTAACAGCTGGAAGAAAGAAACCACACTGAGTGCTCAGAATAAGTCTAAGACATTTATCTGTTTGGCTACTGTTGCTCTCCACAGATGCACACAGCCAGATCTTGAGCTAGGCAGTGCATACTAAAATACAGCTTGCTCTAACTTTCTTGGGGCAGCCTATTCAAGGATTTTTTTTTCTTTTCCAAACTACACTAATGCTCGCTTGCATCATCTTTGTTATTGTGCTTTGACTGATTCGTGAGTTCACAAAAGAGCTAACTGCACAAGGAAATACAAGACCGAAAGTGAGATTTCCCCCTTCCTCCTTCCCACTATGTGTGTCCCTGTCCTTAGGTAAACATGGCCCCCATTACTGTAGTAGCTGAGTGCCTTACAAACTTTAATGTGTTATCCTCATTGCTGCGACTTGTGGAAGGAAATGCTACTCTCCTGACTTCACAGCTGTATCACTGAGGCATTGAGAGAAAGGATGGCCTGATCTACACCACAGGGGTAGGTCGACATCAACTGCCTTATGTCGATCTTTCTGTGGAAGTGTCTTCTCTTAAATCAGGCTCCGTCCAAACTAAGCGTCACTCCACTGTGATTTAGGAGCTTCACCTCCCCAAGTGGCATAGAGTCACAGCTGATGTAACTAAGTCAACGCTGCATCAGTGTGGACACTGTGTTGCTTAAGCAGATGGTAAGTGGATTTCAGGGGCCACCCCACAACGCCCTACACTGACATTATAAGCAATATAAGCACTCCTGGTGATGCTCTGCACTGCCAATACAAGGAGCCAAGTGTGCACAAACACAAGCAGTTTAATCTCTGAGGTGGCTGTATGCTGACATAAGTTAGGTTGAAATAATTTTGCATTGTAGACATGACCTAAGAGTCTTCTCCAGGGTCGCAGAGGAAGTCTGGGGCATAGTAGAAAGTTGACCATAGTCTCCTGATTCCCAGGCTAATCCCGAACCATGTGACCATCTTTCCTTGCCCAGTTGCAACAAATGCTACAGCATAAAAGTCAATAGCTTTTTAGTGTGCAGAGCAGTTCATTCATATTGGCCTGTACAGCCATCATGCTAATTATCTGGAGACAGTTTTCTGCCAGTTCAAGTAGGCATGTTAACAAGGGCCCTAGTCCGAAAGCAGTTACTGCTCAAGAAAATGGCTTTTTATAAATACCTAGAGTACGAGTCTCAAAAATTGTACTGACATCAGATGACTCTCAATTATAACTATAAATCGTTATTATAACAGTTCATTTTCTTTATTACAAAATGATCATCTCGGCAGTTTAATAAGAATAGCAGTCAGTGTTTCCATGGTAAAGTATTTCAGATCTTAGAAGAATTGCATGAGTCAGACTAAAGGTAAACAGACTATTCTTAAAGCTCTGTATTAATGTACAATAAAACAGACCATGTTATTGTGCCTAGCATCTGTTACACTAACCTCCTATGATGCCAAATGTTTTCTATATTGCAAGTATAACATAAATGAATAATATGAGCTTCAGCCGAAGTGTGAGGGTGTGTACTGCCTCTTAAAATCATTCCCGAAAGAAGCCTCTGGCAGGGGGTTGGACTAGATGACCTATGAGGTCCCTTCCAACCCTAGGAGTCTATGATATGTAGAGGTTAGAGCAGCGGTCTCAAACACGTGGCCCACAGGCTGCATGCGGCCCTTAAAGCTATTTCCTGTAGCCCACAATGACATTATTTGTACTGATATTTGCAATATTGTTGTATGAAAAGGTTTTAGTGGCGCAGCCCTCGGGCTAACGTACTAATCCTCATACAGCCCTTCACTAGTCCTCATGCAGCCCTCGTGGTGATTTGAGTTGAGACCCCTGGGTTAAAGCATGAGATTCAGAAATGGGACACCTCTGTTTAAATCCTAAATATACAGTGCAAATATTAACCTTTCCTTGTCTTTCCAAAGGGTGGAATCCTAGCTCTGTTCAAATCAACTCAACTTCATTAGGCCACTGACTTCAACTGGGCTATGTAACTACAGCTACGTTGATTGCTGAAATCAGGGGAGAACTCCCATTGACTTCAGTATGGAAAAGTCTGGGGCTTTCATGTTCATTTCTGTGGGGCTAATCTGCTAGGTATTAAGAAGAGACCTAAGGGGAAAGAATCTTCATGCTAGGAAGGAGGATGCTTTATAGAAATACCAAAATCTACAAAAATTTAAAAGGGAGACCCTGAAAATGTCTGGTCAAATAGAGCTCTTTGTACATTTGCTTCAGTGTAAAAGTCCTTTTCATCTACTCTGTGGCACAGCCAGCTGCTCAGAAAGCAGAATTTCAGCAATTGGCTAGTAAACAGATGCCAGTAGAGCAGTGCTTCCCAACCTTTTCTCTGCCATGGCATACCTTGATACCTTTAATTATTTTGAGGCACAGCACCATATAGTTGCCAAATGAACTCATGAATATTCATGAGCCAATCCAGAACTCTTTGTGTAGTTTTTCAAAAAATTCCATGGCACAGTTGCTCAGCCCTGAGAGCGCACTGGTTGGGAAACACTGCAGTAGAGTCAAGCTCCTAAAATGGGCCTTTCTGTTGAGTTCACATGACATTAAAACAGAGAAGAATGAAAAAAAGCATAACAAGGAATGGCAAACAAACAGATGTGTGAGTCCCACTGAACTTCAAACACAACACTGAGATCTGACTGAAGTGCAGACAACCAGCTGGACATCCCGTGAGTACATAAACATATCCCCTCTCACATGGGATTAAAGTTAGGAAACTCAAAATGTCCTGCATCTGTCATAAACTGAGTAGCTCATGTCATGGGTAGGCAAAGCAAACTAGACCAGAATGACACAGCTACAACTTTAGAACTGGGTTTGCAAATATCCCATCCTATGTATTAGCAGGCAAATTCTATCAGGAAGGTGAAATCGCTAGAGGTAGGGGATAAGATTAAATAGAAGGAAACTGAACCTTAAGAGAAGGATATGCTTCCTAATATTGATCTGTTGGCCTCTCCTTTAGTCTGTTCTGTTCAGGTACTTCCACCCCATGCCCATCACCGACGCATCTGAGCATCTCCAGAGCGTGGCGATGGACACCCCATTGCTTTAGCACTAGAAAAGAGATTACACAGAACAGCACTGTATCGTTCAAGGATGTGAGGAGGAGGGTGGACTTGCGAATTTTGTTCATTTCTAAAGTCTGTAACTCTGGTACACACTGAGGATTCTGCATGTTGCCAAGTTCCAAAGGGATAGCTCTGTTAGTCTAGTTCAGCAAAATAAGCAAGGAGTCCTGTGGGACTTAAAGACTAACAACGTTATTTATTTATTAAATTCTTCATTAAATTATTATCAAATTATTAAACAAATTTGTAGGTCTATAAACCATTTTTCTCATTCACCCAAAAGCCCCTTTACACAATGCTGACATGTAAAGAGACTTCAAAGTGGGTGTCAATGTTATTTTACAGAGCAATGTATAGAGGATTTTGTGTCTGTGAGAATTAGGCTGACAGAGAAATGGGAAACAGGCGGATTTTAAACTTGTGGCCATCAGTGCTGGATTTAGGCACAAATCAGGCCTCACATTTTGAGAGGCCTCCAAATACGTCAGAAATAACTAATTTATCGTAATTAAAACTGATAATGCAAATAAAGCTTTTTGCGAGATGCATGTTTTATTTAGTTGGTTTTCATTGCGTCTTTGCCTATGTAAATATGCAAATATAGCAGTTTATTATGTGTTTTTTCATTACCCTTTCTGTTATAATATCATACACTTTTTTCTCTTTATTTTTTATGGTATAGGGTCTCTGAATCATGTCATAGCTTAGGACCTCAGCATGTCTTAATCCAGGCCTGGGGCTATATCAGGATCAGGCAGAATGGCACACTTCACTCTGTGCTGCAGCGGAACAGAGCTATGGTGGTTTTACTGGCTAAAGGCTCCACATGCCCTAAAAGAAGTCTTTCCCCTAACATACTGCTGCAGGTTAACACCATCAATCATTTCATAATTAAATTTCACTGACTCCTGCTGGGGGTTTCTATTTCTGACATGCTTCTTTAAAAGTGCTAGCACTGCCGTGGCACAAAGATGGTGCAGAGGTTAACTTTTCAGTAAGATGACTGGGGAAGTTCACAACTCACATGACTGCTGTTATTCCAAGTTACTTAGCTGCAGATCTCAACAGAGATCATTGCTGTGAATTACACAAAAAGGGAAAAGTCCATAAAGGAATGTTGAGAAACCACTTCCATACTTTCCTCTTAACTTGAAATGTTAGATCCTACAAAACACACCCAAAATCTGCCCAAAAAAGATGAATTCATTTACTCTAAAGATTTCCGTGCGTCTTCCTTCAGGCTGCCTTTTCCTCTCAGAAAAGCATCAGCACATTAAGAAAACTCACCTCTTCCTTCAGATCCCCCTCTTGTCTGTGTAATCACCCTGCGCCAAATCTCTTCAGTGGGCTTGTGGCTCTGCCTCTCTTATGAACTGTTTGATTGTGACTTCCTCCTGTGGAGTTCTCTTCTGTCTGCTCATTGCTAAACAAGATGGGAGTTCAATCAGTACTGAGATATCATTGAGACTTTTAAAAACATTTAAATATGTGCTTAATTTTAAATATGAGCTTAAATGCTATTGCATCATAGGTTTCAAGGGACGATTCTGATTACCCAGTCTGACGTCTTGCACAACATAGGCTGCAGAATTTCACTGGGAATTCCTTTATTAAGATAATAAATTCTTTTGAGTTAGACTATATCTTTTAGCAAGCCAGCCACTCTCCAATCAAAGATTTCAGAGGACAGAGCATCTATCACATTCCCCTCAGTAAACCGCTCCTGTTCCAATGGCTATTTACCCTTTCTATAAATAATTTGCACCTCATTTCTAGTCTCATTGCCACTTCCAGTCATTGGATCTTATTCTGGTTTTGTCTGCTAGAGTGAAATTAAGCACATGTTCAAGTGCTTCACTAAGTATGAATGGTATGCTGATTCAGAGTCCAAACTATGGCGTCAAATCCTACATCAGTCATTCAGACCAGAGAAGAGGTCTGGAAATCTTTTTAAAATGGGGTTTCTAGTATCTCCTGTTTTGGCCTTGGTTATAAATGCTACAAGAATAGCCATTCTTGCAGCTATTTACAAACTCCAGATGACACCAATTCAGTGAAGAGGCATTTGGGAAACGCACTGAAAATGACATATGACAAAAGAAACATTAACCAATTTCTTGACACCCCCCTCAAAGAAAAGAGTTTATCTAATGTTTTGGATCACAATTTTCATGTGAATAATTTCTGCTTAGGACACGAACATGGCTTGGGCTTCCTGTATCTCCTGGGCTGATCTTTGCATGTCCTCTATGTTGTTAAGCTCCCATAAATTTCATAAGATCCCATGCTAGGTGAACTTTAGCCAAACCACTTTCCCCGTCATTATGGATGGAAGCAATTGTACTGGCTAACATCTTTCCAGCACTGAGGACGATGTGCAGAGCTCAATGGATGGGAAAACAGGACCAGGTTGAAATCCTAGGCTCAAAGAACTTGGTATGCCTTTCCCTCTAGCTTCACCAGAGTCAGGATTTCATCCCTCCAGTCTGAGAAGGGGGAGAGAAAAAAGGAGGTGAATGAAAAGTTATGGTGAAAAATCTTCTTTTGTCACACCCAGACTCCCCAATACATCGGTAGCAACTGTTGGTTAAGGATAAGATCTTGAATTGACCCTTGTTTTAAAACGTGGGTTTAATTATCATTCTTTCTGGATTTGTGGTTAAAAATAAAAAAGGAAGACAGACAAGGATCTAACTGTTTCAGGGAACTGAATCTCACACTGAAGCAACCTCTGTTAGATTGTATTTGTAAAAGCAAAGCAGACAGCTAATTGTGTCTTCATGAATGTTTCACAAACACCATCATTAGATGTTAAGAATCTAGATTAAGACAAATGCAGCCAGCATTTCATTCCTAATCCAACCCAGCCAGTGAGGCTTCTGAACACTACTAAAAGAGCCAATTCTCTGGTGTTGTTTTCAGTGGATGCCCTTCCATTGACTTCCACAGAGTTTTGCCCTTTTATTTAGCAGAGAATTTGGACCAATACTTGTAAAATACGAGAAAAGTGCTAAATATGGTTAATTATCATCACTGCAATTAGGGGTTTACGGAGAAACCACCAACAAAATTTTAATGCCCCTTGGCTGATGGCTAATTCTCCATTGGTCCCAAGACATCCAAGTAAAAAAAGTCCCAAAGGGGTAACCACGTTAGTCTAGTTCAGAAAAACAAACAAGAGTCCTGTGGCACCTTTAAAGACTAACACATTCATTCATCTCATGAGCTTTTGTTGGAGAAAATCCCACTTTGTCAGATGCTCTTCAAGAATCTGATGAAGAGGGATTTTCTCCCACGAAAGCTCATGTGATAAATAAATTTGTTAGTCTTTAAAAAGGCTACAGGACTCCTTGTTTGTTTTAACAAGAAAAGTTGTAACAATAAGCAACATGTAGTTTGGTTAATTTGTCTGCTCTTATTTTTAAAATGAAAACCAATCTCAGTTTCCTAATCATTTGTGACAAACTCTTATACTCTGATTGTAGTAAAGTTTTTGACACAGTTCTGTCTGACATTCTGATAACAAAACTAGGCCAGGGTGCTCTAAATTAAATTACTGTAAAATGGATGCAAAATTGGTTGAAAGACCACACTCAATGAGTAGTGATGAATGGAGTTTGTGGAGTCCCCATCACTGGAAGCTTTTTTAAAAAAGTTGAACAACACCTGTCAGAGTTGGTCTAGGATTACTTGGTCCTGCCACAATGCAGGGGGTTGACTTGATGACTTCAAGGTCTCCTCCAGTCCTACCTTTCCATGATTCTGTTATCCTTACTATGCAAACCAACGTCTCTGGGTTTAGCACAGGATACTGCAGCGTCAAGGAAGATCTGAGCAGTAATTGTCAATGCTAAGGGATAGATTGTAACCATTATTCTTTTGTGATTAGTATTCATAGTAATCTTCCTCTCTTGGATTAGATACAGGATTACGGACATAATTTAGAACTCTCTCACAGGCACACATGGTTCTTTAATTGTAACCAGCTACATTTAAGCCACAGAATCCCTGGGGACTTTGGAATCAAGGGTTCATTAACATGTTTTGATTTACAATAACACATTTTCACTTTATATTCATACGGAGTTTGACTAAGCAGAATTTGTTGCAAAAATAAATTCTGCTTTTCTCAAATTTTGAATTTCCATTAGAAAAGTTATAAATCATACTTTTTTTGCTAATTTTTGTTAGTTTGTTTTTCAGAAAAACAAATTTAAAAGCCTTCTTTTTTATTGTAATCATGATTTGTCATAGGGTAATGAATTTCTCAGGCAGTTTTACCTAGATATAGCAAAGCGAACCCAAGACCACATATGATCATGCAAACCGAAGCAAAGAAAACAAGAGATATTAAGGCAATAAATTCATGCCCAGAGAGAAATACAGATGAAGATTAATATTTTCATTGATGATACCCTATGTCTCTGGATTTAATAGGCTGGATAATTTGATGACTATTATTAAGATGCTAATGTAAATGTAATCAAATCTCATGATGTAAGTGTGCACAGATAACCAAAGGGAAATAAATACATACATACATACATACATACATAAATGTTCTGATTTCTTCTGAACTATCAAATAGCTCTGCTGCTGAAGGCAGCGCCTACCAGGCTGGATGGACCAATGCTCTTTTTGTATGGCAGCTACCACAGTCCTATGCTACTGTGACTTGCAGTTTATAGTGTGGTCAGTTTCACTGTAACCTTTCTATGTAATGGCAATGGGATGGATCAATCTGAAAATGCTTAGCAACCTTTCTGCTTGCAGACTGGTCCTTTCATGTGTCAGCAATGCTTATGCTTCCACAAACGTGGAGAACTGAACCACAGAATTATCCCTACTTCAACTCATATGATTCCCATTCCCGGCTTGCTCTGATGCTATGAGCCTGTGGTGAGGGGCCGACAAAAGAAGCTCCTCTATATTTCAAAACCTCTCTTTGGTACTTGTCATCATTTCTGGACTTTTATCCCTTGCAGCAATTTCTAGGTCGGATGATGAGAGCAGCATCCAAATAAGGGTCAGATTGTCAAAGATCTTCCAGAAATCTCATGAATAAGAAATCAAAGCTTCAAAGACAAACTGCAGAAGTGGAATTCGTATGTAGATTTGACAAAGAGCTCAGGGCTGAATAAAGACTATGGGGTTTTTTTCCCCATTACAAAAGGTAATTTTGCTGTCCTTCCCCACACCCACCTCCACGCTAATTGCTGTTCTCCACTGTTTGAATCTGGACAACTGCTTTGGTTTGCTGTGACAGTCTGATCTGATCCTATGACTTACACTCCCCTGCATTTATTTCCACCCATTCTGTAAGTTTCCCCCATCTTCAAAGCCCCTGACAAAGTGGGATTTTCTCCTACAGAAGCTCATGCAATAAATAATTTTAGTCTTTAAAAGTGCCACAGGACTCCTTGTTTGTTTTGATGAACTAGACTAACATGGCTACCCCTTTGGGACCCATCATCTGAAAGGGTTGTTGCAACCCTTTACAAATTTGCCCCTAAATATCATCTCTGCTTGTTAAACACTATAAATAACTTGGTTAAACAGAACTGATGGCAACTGAAGTGAGGGGAAGTTAACAGCATCTATTTTGCTTGCTGCCTGAAAATTATCTTTGTATTTCAAGCCTTCCCTTTCTCTGCTGCCTCCATAAACAAAATTAAAAATATATAACCTTGCATCAAGTGGAAATGGGGGTGAGGTTTGCTTATTTATTGATTATTTTACTGTGGAAAACTCAAAGAAAAAATGAACAGTTATGCATCCTGGAATTTAGATGATACCAGGCAACATAAATGAGAGGGCAAAGTGGAAGCGTTAAAAACACAGTACATACTTTTGTACTTAAACTCCATTCACCCACATTACTGGTGGTGCCAAGGGAGCAGCATGAGTCTTGTAAAAACAGACAAAAAAGAAGTGCACAGGATCTCTGTATGTTTTCCATGAGGCAAGCAATCACATTGCAATGCTGCCTACCATGATATTTCTTTCTGGGATGTATAGCTGCTGAGCCTCCACAGTGAGGGCCTGAAAAAAAAAAATCACAGATTTCCAATGGCTCTGAAAATGAACCTTGCTAATCTGAGTTGGAAAAATACTATTATATCTAGCTCCTCTTTACTTGAAACTGCAGGAGTATCCATACAGCAGGATATAGAGCAGAGCCAGGGCAGTCACACACATTGTGGGTCAGGAGATGACCATGATGAGATGGGAGCAGCAAGAGTCTCCATACACCAACTGGAGTTGTTGCTGTCTTATTAGTGGATTTTTATGCTTCATATTTCATTTGTAACAGTTATGTGAAGTCAAATCAGCTGAAGAAGAGGAAAGAGAAAACAAACTTTGTAGCAGCACTTAAGTTCCTGGGAGAAACATCCATTGACATTGCAGCTGATGGATGGTGCAAAAAGAAGGCCTCATTCTCCTTCTAATCTCTGTGTTCTTCATCAATCACACCACTCATCAGCGTCATCCCTAATACTGCAGGCTCCTCTCCTCAGCAGCTCCTCCTGCTGCTGACCTTTTGCTTAATCAGTGTCATTTGGGGAAAAAATAACAAAAAACGAAGCCTGCAATGCAAAAGGATGATGTGGAGAAAAGAAAGAAACAAACAAACATTAATGTTTTGCATTGCAGCAATTGTATTTCTATATTTATTTATTCTAAACTTGGTGGCAAACATTTTTCTCATCTGGGTGCCTGAAGCCTAGAGTTATATTTAGCTACATAAAAAATGGCCTAATTTTTCACAGGTACTGAATTCTAGCAGTATTCATTACAGTGAATGGACGTTCAGCACACCTAAAAAATAAGCAGCTTCCTCATGGGTCTGGATGGGGCCACATATGCCTAATTGTAAGCTACGACCTTTGAAAATTTTGGCCAATAAATATCAAAATCATCTATATTTGATTAGCTTTTTGAGTCACCAAAAAGAGACAGTCTAGAACTATTCCCAAGGGCTAAAGGATTCCTATATGTGGTGTGAGACCTCAAAGAGAAGCAAAAATTTAAAGAATGATGTGACACCAAGAACAGTTATCTGGATGGATATTTACAGCCTAACTTTCAAAGGTGCTGCTTCCCTGGCAGTCAGTTGATTTGAGATGGTGATCAGCACAACTGAAAGCCACGTAATTGCCTACACTGAGAAGGGCAGCATGATTATGAAGCCATCATCTATAATTAATCTTTGCTCTTAACAAATAAATATGCTGTGGGGCCCACTAATTTTCAAGGGAGAACAACATCCTCAGATAGGGCCAGATCTGATCTTAGCTCCTATTTATGTGCCAAAGTAAGTGGCCAGATACCAGGAGGGCTTAGTACACTGGGGGAAAACCTGGTAGTAAGTGTCATAGTGGAAGGGGAACTCCACTGAAACTCTGTCCCCAATTGCAGCTACCAGGCACCTGAAAATCTGTCCCATGGACCAAAATTCCTTGCTTGCTTAAATGGATGAAACTGCATTTGAGTCAGTGGAGCCAAAACCATTTACACCAGTCTGGAATTTAACCCATGCAGTTTCATTAACTCAGAACCTTATCAAATAATGATTGCCTCTGTGAAAGCGCAGCCACTAAGCACTGCTCCAACCCAGGCCTGCTTCTCCTATGTTGCATTCAGCTTTGCAAACCCATTTTATTTTATCCTAAAAAAAACACATGACCCTTGTGAATCTGAGCTGGGAATAAAATATGGTATTTAACAGAAATGTGGGCACCTGCTAGTAATGAATATTTCACTACCTGAGGCAGAGCTTCTTTCTCCCTCACTTCTCTGTGTAACACATCACATCCAATCAGCATCCACCAGCACATTGAGCGCAATGGAATTACACATTTATTTCTTCATCAGCGTGGAATTGTCTACCATGATTTCATAGCTGCCGTTCAGCAGACGTGTCCAGGAGACTGTGTCTCCTAATAAGTTAGCATTACCAATATGTCTTAATTCAAGGTAAAACAGCTCAGCTAGAATTTGACTTGTTTACATGAAACTTACCATTACAAAGGCACAAGCTAATGTTTGGTATCTGGATCCTTTCATGGTCCCATTTTTTTCCACTTGAAAGGATGTGGCACAAAAATAGCATCAAAGAGCTAAATGGAATCTGTTCCTCAAAATACCCCAGTAATTTCATAAAGAGTACTCAGCAGATACACATCTCAGCAGTGCTGTGTGATTAACATGCAGAGCTGGCTCTCCAGGAAGGCAGCCACTGTGCAAGCAGCTCTCTATAGCAAAGCAATTTTCTCAAAGTGACGTAGTCCTGCAAAAATATGTCAGTGATGGCAAAGGGGGATGGCCCCAGTTCTGGTGGTGGTGTATTGGTCATTTGCAGAATGGGAGCAGACACGGGCACCTCCAGTAGCTGTAGGGCAAGTGGTGGGCACCTGAGTGGTGGAATGGAGTTGTCACTTTCATAGCAGCGCAGAGCAGTGGTCAATCGAGGTTTGCATCCTGCTCCCTGTCGTGTTGGTTCACCTCATCAAAGCTGGCCCTAATAACTTTGCATAACCCCCATGTGGGGTGGTAAAGGTGGGGCAGCAAAGAGAATCAGGACTGAAAGAGGCTCGCTGTGCACCATCTCAGTTCCTAAGAAGGAAGCTAGGAGCAACTTGGTTTTCACACTAACAGGTGGAGTTCACAGTGCATGCTGGATGAAGGAGGAGATGTGCTGGGAGCAGGATGGATAACGGCAGACTCTACTTCCAATTTTTCTTCAGACTACCTATGCAGCTTTAGGCCCTTCCACTCTCTGCCGTTTCCATCCGTCAGCTGGAGATAACAACAAACACTTTCTCCCTTCATGCTGGTGCCACAAAACTAAAGTGACTAACATCTGTAAAGAGCTTTGGGACAGCTGGATAGAAGTACTAGCAGCAGAATTTTTTCCACAGATCGGGCAAATTGTACTAAACATGAAACTCAAACACCACTAACATGTGAGGTGTCATTTTCAGCTACTACTGTCTTCATGGTATTTATCCTTTCTGCCTTCTGTATTCATTTTCTAATAGCCATGCAAGGCCTTTGAGCACTCCCTGGTTTCCCGAAGGATGTATATGGCTTTCCTGGCATACTTATGAGAAGATCCAATTATAAATATCTAAACCATCGCAAGGAGAATTACCATACTTCTGGGTTCCATGGCATGTAATTGACTTTTGTAATGAGACCCCAGTTTGATGCATAGTTTGCTACAGATCAGTGGCATCACGTCAAAGCCACATGAGGAATGCACACAATGCACATAAAAGGGTTAATGCAGGTTTTCACTTGAGCTGTATTGAGTAGGCTGCTGCAGCAAGAGTGGGAGCTACGCTTTTTACAAAATTGTTCTTTGAAATAATGCTCAGCTGAGTCAACCTCCTTTCATTTTCTTGTCAGTAAGCAAAATATATTGACTTACAGGTGTATTTTCCTTGAGCTCAACACAAAGTGGGGTGTGAGGAATGCTGAATGCTGCTTAGAAAAAAATATTATTTATTAAAGCAAATGACTTGTTTGAGAATTTTCCATTTACCATCTTCAGATTAGTTGTCTGTCTGGGAAACAATTTGTCTGCAATCTCTCCTGTGGTCTCAGGTAGTGCCATATGTGTTTGCCCTTTGCAACAAAATCAAATTGCTAGGATTATAAAGATTAAAGGAAGATAAACACACTCTACCCATCCTATTTACAACATTGCCAGTAATTCCATGCTCCTCCCTGGATACCTTCTCATCAAAACTGCAGGCACAGACTTTCTCTTCAGATTTGGAGTTGCTTCCTTCTGATAAGAGACAACGATATAGCATACCCAGCAAAAGAGGTACAAGAGAGCTTTAGATAACCAGTACAAAACTATGCTTGCTAATGATGTTGCAGAGGAACAGCATTCCCAAGCCAAGGCTCACAAAATAGCCAAAGGGATAGCCGTGTTAGTCTAGTCCAGTAAAAAAACAACAAGCAGTTGTGTGGCACTTTAAGACCAACAGATTTATTTTTTGCATGAGCTTTCGTGGGAGAAGATCCCACTTCCTCAGATGCTTCGAAGATGGGTGAGCTTACAGAAAGCTTTTTGTAAGTTCACCCATCACAAAATAGCACTGGCTTTGGTGTTAGTGTGAAAGGAATGACAGAGCCACATGAAAATCTCTGACATGGCAGCCAACTGAAGATTCTCGCTTCAGGTTTTGTTACTAAGGAGATCTGCCTGAAGAGAGTGAGCTATGATTCAACCCACATAACAGAGGTGGCCAAATTTATGGAACTCAAGAGCCACACAAGCTGATTATTAAACTTTTGAGAACTGCACTGAAGCACATAGCCATATTTTACCTGCTCCAAAATTACTAAATTTAAAATTCATTGCACACTTTAATTTTATTGTAAAAAGAGGGCAAATATTGATCCTATTAATGTCAGGTTCTAATAATTACTTAAGGTTACCACAAAAACTAGGCTTACCTATACAGTAAAAACTTAGCTTCTCCCCACTGTCCCAATCATGCCACCATTTCTCCCCACCATCCCAACCATGCCACCACTTCACCCTGCTGTCCCGACCATGCTGCCACTTCTCCCCGCTGTCCCGATCCCCTCCCTGATCTCCAGGCCCTGACGCTGGCTCCCCCAAGCAGACCTCCTCCCCCCCACCAAAGCCCCCTTACCTGGCTGCTCTGGTGGCTAGGCACAAGCTAAGGCTCACTCCGCTCGCTTTAAGCCCTACCTGGGCTGAGCATCTAATATGGCTGCTCCAGCAGCTAGGCACAGGCTGGGGCTCCCCCCGAGCATGCTCTGAGCATGCTCAGGGCAGGAGATTTAAAACTCTTAGGCTGGGGCTGCTTTCCTCTGGCTTTCTTCTGCGAGCCGCACTTTTTCATTCAAGAGCTGCCTGTGGCTCCCAAGCCGCAGTTTGGTCATGCCTGCCATATAAGCAGATGTAAATCAATTGAAGTCAATAGAAGTGGTCTCAAGATGTTTGTATTAAGATTAATCTTGTCACAACTATTCTTCAATATCTTAGGTTATCTAAGAGTCAATGGGGTCTACAGATTAGAGAAAGGCAACAGTAAAAAGGACTTCTGTGTTCAAACCAGCTCCTCCACTGACTCACTGTATGACTTGGAACAAGTCATTTCACCTCTCTGCGCCTCAGCTTAGTCATCTGTAAAACAGGGATAATGACTGCCTTGTCAAATGTCATGAGGCTTAATTGAAGATAATAAAATGCACTGAGAATCTTGGATAACAGGTGCTAAGTAAATCCAACTATTAGCATAAAATTCATGCTGTATTTGAGACATATAATCAGTATGTCTATTTAGGATATCAGAGTTAAATCTGTGTAAATCCTGGGTTACTGCAGTCAAGGCAAAGGTTCTGAATTCAGTAGAGGGAGAGAGATCCTAAAAAACCTGGACAAACACCGGAAAAGAACCCCAAAACTCTAACAGTTGTTGACGTGTATTTGCACACATAAGTAGCCATCTCGAAAACATCTTCTGGGGATGGCTGTCATCCACTACCCTGTGCCCAATCATAAGGCAAAAGCGTTATCTGCTGTAATGGGACCTAAATGACCAGTCAATGGCATGAACAGTGAATCACAAAGAGTGAATTCTCAAAACAATCACCAAAGCAAATTGTTTGTAAACAATCCACAGGCGGATATAAATTCTCAGAAAACACTTGTCAAAGGACATTAAATAACAAAAAAAAGTATGAAAATTAAAGTTTGCTTATGGATCATTTGAGAACAGAAAGAGAAATTAAATTCATCTCAGTGCAGCAGGTCAGCACCAGAAGATTTATATACCGTTTCAGCCGTGAAGGTCTTTCTTTCTCAGTCCAGCGTATGTCTAGGAGGATAGTGAACATGCATAGGAGATAAATATAATGTAAATCCTCATTAGGTCTAGTGCTAGTCCTCTGCATGTGGAGGTGAACTTCATCCCCAAAGGCTCACTGTGAATAATTTACTCTGTTCATCATCTACAAGAGACTGATCTCATTCAAATGCTGTCAGTAGTAACATCTGCAATAGCAATAAATAGAGCCCGTTGACAATATTGGCTATGTCAGCTGAATTTTCTTACACAATATTTTCCATGAGATACCAGCTGCTCTTTGAGGACACAATGTTGGCCTCAGAATGGCCTGGTTATGATCATTTTAATTCAGGCTCTCTACATATTTAACGTCCTAGCAGGAAGAAAATGATTCTGCTGCCTAATGCACTTGAATGCTAGCCCCTGTGCAGAGTGGAAATCGCTGTAGCATGTGAGATCTGGCCAAGCTGTGGCTCAATGTAACACCCGGTAGACAGCAGTTGCAGTTGGCATCAGAGAGGCAGGACACAAATCAGTCACATACGAGAACTGAATGGTAATATCTGTCATGTTGCTTGGTCGTGACAAACTATATTGCTGTTCCATGGGACAGTGCATAACACCCCATGCTGACATCTGCACTTTTGTAAAACCTAGACAAAAAAGAGCAGGTAAAAGAATGTAGTGGTTCAGAAAGGTAATTTTGGACTTTCCTTTCTTATTGTAGCCGTGGTACAAGAGCCATCTATTCCAGTGTGCACACCCAAACATACACACACCTGTGCATCACGGTCCTTGAATGTGTTGCGGTTAGGGTCATCCCAACTTTCCCAGGACTGTCCCTTTTTGAGGGACCTGTCTTAGGAAACTGATGAGCCTTGCAGGGCATTAAAAATCCCAGATTTTGTCACCTCCCATTCCCCACCCCTCAGCCCATCTTTCCCTCCAGGTTTTCCCTCCGTACAAGAAGCCACCCTGGGGATGTGGGGGTGTGACGGGAGAGATACTGCCTTTGAGTGGGAGTGGGAGTGCTGTCTGAGGGGAAGGCAAGGGCTGAGGAGACCTGAGCCATCTCCTCAGGCCTGGCTGAAGGGCAGATGCTGGGTTTATCAACAGCGCAAGAGTCTTCCCTTATATTCTTCCACTTGATGCCATTTTAAACAAAAAAAGATGAAGAGTACATGGGGCAAATGGCACCAAGCCTCGTCCTCCACCTGCCGGTCCCAGCTGCCTGCCAACGTGTCACATTTCTATATCTCAAAGGTTGCAGCTGTAGCTGCACTTCACAGGTCCAGACTCCAGAACATGAAGAATCCACCCTCAGCTGGGACTCCATATGAAGACATTCTGTTCCCTAAACGACCACAGTTTAGCATGCATTATTATTATTGCTCTTGTTCCAGTAGGCCCAGAAAATCCCACTCAGGACCTTATTGCCATAGGAGCCATACAAACATAAGATGACACGGCCCCTGCTCCAAAGAGCTCACAACCTAGACTTGCACTAAACGAGCCTCTCCTAGGTGATGGCAGGAATCTTCTCAGGCTCCAAGAAGTATAGGCTGTGACCAGTGCAGTCCTTGGAACGGACTGGAGATATTTCTACTAAGGAGATTGACTGACCCCACCTCAGGGGTGCACTTCATTAAAAGTCAGTTTCTGGCATGATTTACAGCTCGTGCACAAGCTGAACTGCAGTGGTACAGACACTGAATTAGGGCAGGCTTTAGCCCTTTGTCTCTGAATGGAAGCACTATGGGTCACTGTTTGGTTCCTCTCCCGGGCATTCACTCGAGAAAGGCTAAGCTGTGTCTTATTCTCGTCCACTAAGGCAGGAACAGGTGCTGGGAAGAGCAAAAGAGAGTAGAGCTGTGAGAGGGAAAAATGAAATCTCCCACCAGTATTGTGAGCAGCTGCCAGAGACCTCAAAGAACCACCTCTCCTCAAGAACCCTGTGCCATGCTGATGGAGGAAGGATTTTATATCTTGGTTAAAGATGTGGCTTCTGAAAGGGTCACATTCACAGCAAACCTTGAGTGCTCTGGTGTCTCTGAGAGCCTAGTAGGTTAAAATGATGATGCTGTTTTCAAGAAGTTTGCTTTATTTTACAGCCATCCATATAATTTGTCTTTCACTCCAGGCTGAGGGTAGATTGATAAGACTGCTGTAAGCAGTACAGAGGAGGCAGGGTGGTCAGGCAGGATGAGAAGGAGGGGTTTTGCATGACTTTTTTGTTTGTTTTCAGGTTCTCCTCAGCCTGGCAGGGAAGCTCATGAGAACAAGGTTTCTCCTGAGTGTTTTTTCAAGGTGAGAGGGAGAAAGCAGACTACTACTTCGCCTCCCACTCACAAGATCATCCATACGCAACCTGTCTTCACAGTGTTTGGGCAAGTTCATGTCTATTCTCCACAGTTAAGCAAAAGGAAAAATACATCTGGGTGTGTGCATCTGCTGGTGTGTGTTTGTGTACATGTGAGAGCAGATGAGCATGGCATAGGTGTGTGGATGAGTGTGTGTCCATGCAGCTGTGTGTTTGTGCGGACGCACCAGCTGAATTCAGATGCACTCACTCTTCTCTGGGAACTTTAATTACTAAAAAAGCAGCAAATCCCCTTTAAAAAAAAGCGTAATTGGAGAGGGAGAGGAGGGGCTTTGGGAGGTTCATGTAGGATAAAGGGAATAAAATGTAAATCTCCCTGCAGTTTGTTCTTATGACTAATACCTAGCACAACAGACTCATTTGGAAACGTGCTCAACATGACGTTAAATTTTTCAATCCTCCCCTCCCCTCAAAGCCTCCTTCTGCCACGTGCTCAGATTGACTTCCCAAGGCCCACACATCACTCACTGGGTCTCACAAGCCCTCTTGCTCCTTTGTCGCTTCTCCTGGTCAGTAGCTCTGGATGCTGCTGCTAAAAGTGAGAGCTTGAGCCACACACAGCTCCTGCAGCTAGATGCAGAAGTTTTCAGTAAATGAGTTGCTGGCATCATGGAAAAAAAATTCAGAATGAGTCAAAAGCATATGAATAAACATGAGGCCAAGCTGCATTAATTGTTCTTGAGTTAACAATGTAGGCCATCTGCAGCTGCTGTGCCTATGCAGGGAAGAACAGCGATTGGGGGGGTTCTTGTTAGCTAACTTGTTAGCAACTAGCTAACAGCTCATGAGGCACTGAGCAATTTCAGAGGCTCTCCCCTTTCTCCCACAACTCCAGTATTAACTACACAGTATGGTGAAGCACTAAGGGTTTATGGCGCTTTATTAAGCACCAGCTGTTTAGTAACACCTCAGCATTTAGCCAGCTAATCATTGTGTGAATTTCCACCTTCATGAATGAACATGTGCAGATGTCTCCAGTGGGCCGGATGAAACATAGCACTGAACTGGCAGAGGAAGCTGGCATGCGGTCTGACCGGATGGCTCTCAAGGTCAGGATGCTCAGCTGAGTAAGGTCAGATCCTGCGAACAAGTGGGAGAAGGGAGGAGAGGAACAATATAAACAGATGGGGTTAAGACCGAAAACGGAGATGGTGAGTAGAGGAAAAGGTTAAAACTGCAGTGTGTAAAAATAACACAGAGCTATGAGCAAACATGTCAAGAGGCCCATTAGAAGTTCCTCTCAGAGAATGAAACAAACATGGCCAGAAAAGGAAAATGGCATACAAGGAACTGCATCAGGACGTAAACTGATTGCGCACTGGGGTTGGAGAGGGACTTCTGTCTCCTGTCATCCATCATTGTGCAAATGGTTAAGTGCTTTGTAGGAGCTTGTGCCTTCCTTTTAGACATCAGGTACTGGCCAAAGTTGGGAGACACGATAATGCTAGGGGATCAGATGAATCACGGTCAATCAAGTCAATGGGACTACCTGTGAAGAATGGTACTCCTTAACAGGAGTAAGAGGATCATAACCTGGCCTTTACTCTCTGAGTGTGTAGGGCACAATTTTCACACCTGCCTAAGTGACTTAAACACCTCCAAGCCTAAATTCCATTGATTTTAAATGGGAGTTAGGAGTGAAAGTCATGTTTGTTCTTCTAAAATATTTACCTCATGCTTGCAGGACGGGGGTCTTTGTTTCCACACAGGAATGTTGACACTGTCTTCAAGTTCTAACCAAAAGTCAATGCAGTCTCTGCCTATGATAGTTCCTCTTTCCAAGAGTTTTTTTTAAAGAAAAAGGAAATGTTTGTTTCTTGGGATCTTTTTTAATACTAATTCTTTTAAGGAAAGTTTGCAGACCCTCTTTATATGGGACCCGCTTTTACGCTCGAGTTATCAGTAAGGATAAGAATGCAATTTAGAAACATAACAAAATTCCCCTGAATTTTAATAAATCCATTGCAAAGCCATAGATGTCCAGATATGCTTTGGTAGCCCAAGTAACAATGGTTATTTGAGCATTCTGCTTTGCTAAGGACCCTGTACTAAAAGCTTAGCCATGTGAAGCTACATAAATACATTAGACAGAGAATGAAAACCACATCGGGGTTAGGTTTCTATCTCTTTACATCTATATATGTGACAGATGGGATTAGTACATGAACAGGCCTCTGAAATAAGGAGGGTAGATTAATGATTGAAAATAAAAAGGTAGATAATCAGTGGAGCCTTTCAGAAGGGAGACTTGAGGCGAATGAATGAGTGGATCCAGTTTATTTGCTGCATTAAATGAGATGTGGAATATGAAAAATTAAAGAACCATCTTAATCCAGCAGGCAGGCTGGGATTGGCTATCACCATTATGGGCCATTAATGAGGAAAGAGGCCTTCCAGCTTATCCCCTGTTGCCGTAATAGCCCAGGAGATTTAGAATCCCAGTTCGGCTCCAGCTATTACTGTAGAAGTCTTAATCTCTATTCCTATGCAAAATAAATGAGAGAGAGAGAGAGAGAGAATAAAAAGTCATAGAATCATAAAAGTACAGGACTTGAATGGACCCAAGAGGACATTTAGTCCAACAAATGAGTCAAACTCAAAAACCGAAGTGGGGGGCAAATATCTGGGGTTCTAATCTATTGTTGTGATGTTGGTGTTGTGCTGGTGTGTGTTTTCATGTGACAGTTGATGTCAGGGAGAACATGAGAGACTGACTTTCCTCCTACTTGCATAAGTTTTGCACTAGTGGAACACCAATGACTTCAAATGAAACCCAGTAGATAGCTTTCTGTGTCAGTCTACTAACTTAGGAAATGCTAAGAGGCTGTGGTAATGGGTACTAATACAAAACAGAAAGACAGATAGATAATCATTACTCTTCATTCCCAACAGCATAAGCAAAAGAAGAGCCAAACCTGTTAATCTGAACATGAAAGACAGTAGATAAGTTGGGTGTATGTTTGATTTTTATTAGAACTAGGAAGATGTGCTGTGTTGTCTTTTGGAAGACTGTGAGTGTGACTTCCACATACTAGCCTGGAAGTTAGAGCACAAGTCTAGGAGGTAGAAAAACCAAATTTGTGTGCCTGGTCTTCCTGACTGAAACTCAGCAGTGATCAGGAATGAAAACTCTGCTCTGAATCACAAGGATGTTAGAAAGGTTTTAGTTTCATTTCAGTGTAGAACAAATCTAGATTTCAAAACTTTGACAGCAGCCACAAAACACTATTTACCTTTGATTGCATATAGTTCTTAACACTGAGTTTGAGATCTAGAAGTAAAACACAGAGCTTTACATTTCTAAGAAACAGGGTTGTGGGGGTTTTGGTGACATACAAGTATCTTTGACCCATGACAGCCAAGATGACAAGCTGTGAAAGTGTATTAAAAGTGAGGAGAACCTGCATATTTAATGCAGAGAATCCTGCACAGCTGGTTGGAGTTTTTCAAACTTCAGGCATTTATGAGTTTTTTTATTGTTAACATTTTGAATTTTGAACAAAACAGGGGACAAAATGAAATGTACATGCTGTCTTTCAATCTGCTCTTGTACCCTGGAATCAGAATGATTTCATTCCTTTCACCACTACCTCACCAGTTCAGATCTAATAGCTGTTGGTATTAATGACCACAACAGGCATTTCCCCCTCAGAGAGGTGGTTTGTTACATTAAATTAACTGATGATGGGAATCCAGTTACCATTGGAGTGAGATATACTGAACCTCTTCGTTCCTCCAGAAGTCCCAGCATGATTGGCGCTTTTGGGGCACACTCAGATGAGCTGCCAGAGACAGAATGGACAATGAGATTATGAAGTCCCTGAGAGGCAGTCAGGAGTAGAGTGTATAGAAGATGGTGTTTCTATGCACACATTTACACTGCCGTTTCCTTTTTTTTGGTACAGATTCTGAGGGTAAATGCTACTTTACAGCACTGTCAATCTGGCACCTTTCACTAACTCTAAAAGTCACCTGCAAAGAAAATTGAAAGCGATTTTACATGAGGCATTATGAAATGGGAAGGAAACAGGTTTCAGATTGGTTATAATTTGCTTTATTAGTGCTACCTACAATTTACATGCTAGTATTTTTCTAGCACTATACAAACCTGTAGAATTAAACCATATGATTCAGCGCATGGAGCTCCCAAGCCAGTTCTCTATAAATCCGTAACAACTGATGACCCTATTCAAACTTTTGTGTCCTCTGAACAACACCTCCCCAGAATGAGGTCCTGGTCTGGTGCACTGAACCAACAGTAAAGCACAGTTTGATTGTTAGCAGATTAACAGATGTGTGTGTGTAGAGGGCGGGGGTGAATTTAAAAAAATTAAGGCGTGAAAAATAATTATAGGCTGTTAAAATAAGACGGGAATAAAAGCAGCCTGTGCAGTCTCTTTTAAAAGGCAATATCTGTCTTCAATAGAATAAGCATATGGGGTGACTGAACCTTCACTGTAAATAACAAGTGACCTCATCTCCATGCACAGTTTGAAGTGAACTGTTGCGCCTGAATAAAGTTAGATAAACTTGTTTCTTTTCACCCTTCCTTTATTTCCACTCCCCATTTGGAGATGCACCTAGTGAGTTTCAGGGTTTCCATATGTCTGATCAAGAGGTGAGAAGTCAACAGAGACAATGGAAACCCCCAGGAAGCTCATGATCCAAATGCCCATTAGAGTCTGTGGGAATGCTGACACTGGCTTCTATGATTCAGACCCTAAGGGAGAGATTTTAATTTGAGGATGAAGGAGAAGAGAACATGGTGCTTTATTAGAAGGATTCAATGCCCTCCCAAATTAATGCAGAGCTGACATCTTTATTTGTCCAACTCTAGAAATAGAACAAATACCCTCACAGTACAATATGAGTGAAGGAAATGAAATATTCAGTCTCCAAACATGGTAGCATAAGAAGCAGTGTCCCATTAGTCTGAAGATCAAAAATGAAAACTTTAGGGTAGATATTAGAGCCTGCTCTGCACACACAGTGAAATTCAGCAACAGCTGATGTGAGAGTCACAAGCTACATAAAGTAGTTTGTGTTATGTCCTGTCAACTTCCTAAATTCCAATTAGTGTGGCATCCTCACTACATGTGCTGATGGGAAATGCCCTCCCATCAACACAGCATTAATGTTTTTGTGGGGGTGGAATTACTGAACTGACTTCTGGATTGATTGTGCAGGTCTTCACTTCCACTCAATCAGTGTCAAAGAATCAGTCCTGCAGCACCGAATGTGCTGCTATGAGTGAAGATGTACCTCTAATGAAAGCTTTTAGCAGTAAGAGTAATTGGGTACAGGAACAGATGTTCCCCAGGGAGATGGTAGATTCAGGAACAGGCTGGATAAGATATTAATGGGAGTGATGTAGGGAGCCCTTCTGTAATTAAGCAGGAACATTTGAGAGAGATCAGTTCAGATTATCCCCACATAGTCTTTTGGTTCATTGATATCACATGGTCCCATAGTGTCCTCTTCTCTTGTATTTTGATTGCAAAGGTCTTGGGGTACGGCCCCTGTCTTTGTTACGGGTGAAGTTCAGGTCCCACTCAGGTAGTTTTGTCATCGTAAAGCATTTCATCACGTATGTTTGCACTGTGCCTCGCACAGCTGGTGCTTCAGAGTATAAATAAACAATCATAATACAATGTGTGCTAGTATCGATTACTCTTCAGTAATATTTTCAGATTATGGGGCTATATTTGCTGGTGATCCACACCTCAAGCGGTTCTTTTCACACAGTGCAATATAAGTGAGACCAAGTCTAAACAATTGCATTTTAAACTCATATAAATGTTTGCACAAGGTGCAGCGCATTAAAAAATCAAGCCTATTCAGTTTACATTTCTCTAAATAATTCCTTTAGCTCTCCAGAAACAAAGCTAAATAGAGGTTCTTATGGCAGAGATGATCAAAGAGCAAAGAACAAAAGCAACATTTAAAATAAAAAGGGGGGGAAAGCTTCTCGGCATTTTGGCGACGAGGTAAATGCTTCTACAATCTAAATGAGAGAGTTTACAGTGGTAATTTCATCAGTCTGAGGTTATGACTTATGCATTTTTTGAGTATTTGACTGATTCTTTATGCATGCACGAGAGCTAATTGTATCCAAGAGACTTCTGGGCCTGTTGTTCCGGAGGTGTATTGCCATATGTTTGGTGTATACTTAATTAACATAGTGCAGCTGTACTTCTATCCATCTGTATTATAGATTAGATTTCTATTACACTTCTAGGCAGGAGTCCCACAATTCATATTTATTAAAATAATTACCCCGAGAACTTGATGGTTGGGAGGTACTCAGCCAAGCAGCCCAGCATTACTTTGCATTAGGAATGCTATTTAGTTATGAAGCATAACGGTACAGTGTGAGTAGTATTTGACATGCTTGCAGTCAGAAAACCAACCCCACAGACAGGGGTTCAAACAAGACCTGCTGAGTATTTTTTAAAGACTCTGACTCCTAAGGGATGAAAACAGTTGGAGTGTGACTTGCCAGTGTACCCACTTCCAACCCCTGGATCACCTCTTTTCATCCCACCACCTGCATTGTCAATTTAATCTAACTAATTAATGTATTTGGATTTATCACATGAGCTTATCAGACTTTGGCTCCATTTTGTTAAGGGTCAGATGTTCCAAAAATGCGCATGACTGTGCTTATTTCTATCCATGCATGGAAGCTCGAATGAGTGTGCAAAACACATCTCTACATTTGAGTCAAGGACACTGTCGATGACTCAGTTTTATTGTGCACAAAAGCAGTGTGCACATACACAAAAACTGTTTTTTTCATACACAGAGTACAGTAATGAAAAAATAGGTGAGCCAATAATTTCATGTGTGAACTACATGTGGTGCCTGAGTCACAAAGTTTGGCCTCCAATTCCACTTTCATACACTCATTAAAGATCAGGGATACTGTATCTGGTGTTCTGGTTTGGGCTTCTCTCTGGTGGAACACATTGGATCTCACCTGTAAAGGTCTTTGTCTTATTAGTTCTTCCCTCTCTAAGTATTTTACATAAATCAACACTACTGAGATATAGCTGTATTAGTCTGTTTTCAGGAGAAACAAGAATAAGTCCTGTGGCACCTTAGAGACTAACAAAAAAATTGGGGGGCACAAGTTTTCGTGGGCTGGAACCCACTTCATCAGATGCATGAAAATAATACTTCCTCTTCCGGCAAGTCACATCTTCTCATAATCTGTTTTGAATGTGCCTCTTCCTCCCCGAATAGACCTTATAAGTACTTGCAGCTCACACTTGCATATGTGTATATACCTAGCAAACTGAAGTTTCCACTTCATGCATCTGATGAAGTGGGTTCTAGCCTAAAAAGGCTGATGTCCCCCACCCCCAAATTTTTTTTGTTAGTCTCCAAGTTGCCACAGGACTCCTCTTTATTTATGACTAAGGAAGTAATCTGACTGATTTATTAAAATCCTAATTCACAGACATAAACTGCACATCAGGGAACTAAATGATCTTGCTTCTTCTGTCCATTTATGACATCAAAAATGTAATTGTACAAGACGAATAACAGAAGTCTATGCATTTGTTGTGGATCACACTACTCAGATGGGAAATAAAATGTCTTTTGCTTCATGCACCTCAGGCACCTGTCCTACAACAATCACGCAGCCAGCAATGTGTAATATTTATTACAAATAAGATTGATTGACTCATAAATCATCTGTATGTCTGCATGCAGGAAAGTGAAGCCCTTCCTTTGTTCACACAACATTTATAGTGCAGGTAGTAACAGTGCAAACTTGCCTTACAATACAACCTGTTAGTATCATATTCCCTGATCTAATGTTCCTGATCCCTGGCCAACGTCCCTAGTCTATGCAGAATGGAAATCTGATAACAACTCTTTGTCTCCAGTTTTCTTATGTGGTGACATTAGGTGTCATCACTCTGGTTAAAAAAAAAAAAAAGATGAGGTTTTTTTAATGGCATAGCTGGCCCCCAAAGGAGAGGGGGTTGACATGTCTAGACAGTATTCAAACCAGATCAATAAAATTCAGATCTTCTAGTGCCATACCTGTGCTCAGAATAGAAAAATATGCAGCATGGCTTGACATTTCCCACGTAGCTGCATCTGTTTGGGGAGAAAAGGGCCTCAGGAGAACCAGGTTGTGGAGGATTAGCTAGTGAATATGTGCTTTTTCTTCTCATTTTTATGAGGACAGCAATTCTGGAAGAAGGGAAATCACATGTTACTTTAGATTCAGAGGATATTAGGGGACAAAATTTAATGGTGCTGCAAATCTAAGAGATGGAGGGGGAATTACTGGGTCACTTTGAATCAGCTGCCTCAACAGCCCTGCTGCTTGGCATATTAACTTAGACATTTCTAACTTTCCAGCTGAGGAATTTTGGCTGCTTTATGTTTAGATTTGAATTATAATAGAGTCGCTATGTCTGGAGGGCAAAGATAGGGAAATGCCTAGAAAATACGCTTAAATCATTGACTTCTGACTGTTTTTCTTCCAGGGATTTTTAAAACAAGAAAACAAACAAAACACCCAATGTCATTAAATATTAAAAAGAAAATAAACCCAGCAGAGTTTGCTGGAAAGGTAAATGCAGTTTCACTGATCCATCCAACAGCTATGGCTCAGAAGCTGCTTTGTGCATCTGAGCTTTACAAAAACCTGCAAATCCTCAGGAACAGGATTTGGGGATTTTATCCATGTGTCAAATCCACCAACTGAGGCAACATGCTGCTAGACTTCAGATGCAGAAAGCTATCCTAAGTGGTCTGGAAGGTGGTTACTACCTACAAAGGGGAAAAAAACCTCTCTCAGAACAGCTTTAGAGTGTTTCCCAGCTGTTTCCTTGTATGCTTTCTTATGTACATTGAAAGTGCCCTTCATAATAACATAAGAACAGTCTTACTGGGTCAGACTATCTAGCCCAGTATCCCATCTTCCAACAGTGGCCAATGCCAGGTGCTTCCAAGGGAATGACTAGAACAGGTAACCATCAAATGATCCATCCTGTCGCCCATTCTCAGTTTCCGGCAAACAAAGGTTAGGGACAATTTAGAGCATTCCTGCACCTGCTGGCTAATAGCCATTGATGGACTCATCCTCCAGCAACTTTACTAATTCTTTTTTGAACACCTTTTATAGCCTGGGCCTTGACAACATCCTCTGGCAGAGAGTTCCACAGGTTGACTGTGGATGCTGAGAGGAAATATCTCCTTTTGTTCATTTTGAACCTGCTGCCTAACAATTTCATTTGGTGCCTGTGTTGTGAGAAGTAAACAACACTTCCTCATTTATTTTCTCCAGATCAGTCATGATTTTATACACCTCTATCCCATCTCTCCTTTAGTCATCTCTTCAAAAATGCAAAGTCCCAGTCCTATTAATTTCTCCTCACATGGAAGATTTTCCACAGTGCTAATCATTTTTGTCAACCTTTTCTGTACATTCTTCAATTCTACAATATCTTTTTTGAGATGGGGCAACCATATCTGCAGGCAGTACTCAAGATGTGGGAGTACCATGGATTTATGAAAAGGCAATACAATGTTTTCTGTTTTATTATCTATCCCTTATCTGCCATGCACAGCATCAATGCTCTGTGGGCAACCTGGCTGGTGGTACCAAACAGTGTGGTACTGTTTCAGTGACAAGGCATGAACTCAGATTAGCCAAATAAATAGAGATGCTCATCCAGAGCCTCAGTAGTTCACATAACACTTGTCCATATTATGGCTGGGATTATCTAAGGAGAAAGTGAGACCTGTGAACCCAAATCTCATAGTCTTTTTTGGAAATTGCAGCCTATAAAGTCTGTGAGTTTGAAGCAAGAAGTAAGCAGCACATATGTACACTATGTTCCCCATGACCAAGCGTCTGACAAAGTGCAGTTTTCTTATGCAATAAATAAATGTGTTAGTCTTTAAAAGTGCCACCAGACTCCTTGTTTGTTTTACTGAACTAAGCTAACATGGCTGCCTCTTTAGAAAAGATCAGACAGAGCTTGAGGTGTATGCATGCCATTGAGTTCTGATCAAATCTGAGTATTGGGTTGCTCTGGGCTTTATAATTGTTTATTTTTCACCCTGAGTGTCTCTGAACCCTTACAGGAAGGTGTTATCCCCTTCAGTGGAAAATGATGACCACTTTTTTCAAACCGTGGTTTAAAATTTAAGAGAGAAACCTTTGGTTTGCAAATCCCCTAAAAGTTAGGCTGGTGGCCTAAAATTGCAATGACATCTCAGAAAGACTTAAAAGACAAAAATAAAATCCTCTCTTTGACTCTGTTCACAACCCTAAGGTCCCCTACAATGAAGCTACTAGAAAATCATTATTTACACCCAGATCTAACATGTAGCTTTTGATTTCAATTAACATGATTGTGTGTAACCAAAACAGCAAAGATGACACACGGTACATTAGTGACAGGGACAGAGCTGTATCTCTTAGGAGAGGGAGATACTTTACAAATAAATATAATCCTTTGAAAAAGATTGAGCACTTTGACTACATTATTTTTTCTTGCTAGCTCCTGGTTAATTCATGCTTCTCTAAATCTCAAACTACCCTGACTCATGGTACAAGGCTTGTCTCTGCAGAAAAGCAGCTTACCATCATCAGAAGGAGTAAACTAAATAAAATGATGGTGAGAGAAAAAATACAATTAAAAATATTTCTGTTACAGTAAGAGAATATATAGCAGGGTTCACTTTTAACTCAGAAGAAAATCTTACCCTTTCTGTTGTAGCTTTGCAGCAGCTGCTACTCTCAAAAGAATTGTAGGAGAAGATGCGGTTATTTGTAGGGAAAAGAAATGATGGCAGAGCCTTATTACACTGTAATCAAAAGTGCTCCATATCACAGCACCTTCAGCAATTGAGCATTAATAAACTTTAAACAAGAGGGTGAGCTTGTGACTTTCTAATTAACAAAGGAATTGCCTGCCAAAGGAGGTCAGATTCCATATAAGGTTGAAGGACAAGGTAGGTATGACACAAATAAGTTCAATGCAAAGGTCATCTACATGAATTAGGTGATCTGACTCATCATGGCCAGCCCTATGGCCTGTGATTAACATCTAATAAATGAATAAATAAATAAACTGTGCTTTTAGCCACTGAAATTATTTCATGTCCTGTAAGATGCTAACACAACAACATAAACACTCTCTCTTTCTTTCTCTACCCCCAAAGCGGGACTTGGAGGTTCACACTGACAAGGCAGAGCTAGTTGAAGAGACTTGCGAAAGGGAATTTTAAAGTCTCTTAAATTTTGATTCCTCTAAGAAGGGTTGAAACTTGTCATTTATAATGAGATCCAGATTGTCAAAGCAATATTCTCCACGGCAAGCATAGGCGGAGAGTAACCCTTGAATTTTCCTACTCAGCCGAGACTTAAATGGCTTTTAAAGTCATCATAAATTGAGAAAATTCAGGGCCTTGAATGAGCAAACAACATCCATCCTTGGAAAAGTGGAGGGATCCCTGAAAGGAGGCAGAACTAACACTGGCGATTTTTCCCTAAGGTGATCTAGCAAGTACGTCTGAAAAACAAAGGATTCCCAATAAATAAATTTGTTAGTCTGTAAATGCCACAGTGTTTGTTTTACTGAACTAGACTAACACAGCTGCCCCTTTGGAACTTGAAAAGTATGTCTAGACTCTAGCGATGTCTACCTTTGGTTTTGCAGTGTCTAAAAGGTGCAGGTCATTAAAATGAAGGACGGCCCAAAGAGACAGAAAATCATAGAAGGCGGTGGTTTCCCTTTGTCCATTTCTGTGGCAACTAAAACCACAGTTGATTGTGTCATGTGATGTGGTGTTTGATCAATTGATCTTGGTTTATGAACCCCAGAATGGTTCATGGAATTTGAATCATTTCACCTATTCCCTGTTGGTTTGCAGATCCAAAACCTATGGAAATTAATGGAAAGACAGTTTTTGACTTCCATGGCTTTTGGTCTGGCCATAAAGGAAAATAATACTAGAAGAAATGCTCAATAAGTGAAAACCTTCTAAGGTTTTCATGGTTCTCACAGCAGTGTATTGGTGGCACCAAAATATAGCATGAGCAACACTGCAAATTGACATGTTTAATGGATCAAATAAGTTAAAAATTGCAGCCTAGAGAAATTGTTTAATAACAACATCAAATTACGATCAGCAGCCATGGATCATTTTGCAGTCCACTCGCAAATGCATTAAACAGGCATCAGTTCCCATCGTATGGCAGAAAAATGTCACCTCCACCTGCTAAGTGTATCAATTTCTGCATTCAGCAAAATATGGCACACCAAGGTTACATGGATGATTAGACATCCCGGGAATGTCTACACATTAAGCTGGGGGGTGTATGTCCCAACTCACAAAGATTTACTCCTGCTAACTGTCATCAAACGAGCACACTAACAAGAGTTATGGTGGCACAGGCAGCGCTGAATGGTGAGTCTATCATGCAGGTACCTGCATTCAAATGTCTATTACTGTAATTTGGAATATAGACTGACTCAGGCTTTCGGTGTCTGGGACTATCCGTGGAAAGGAAAAGGTCCACATGGGCATAGTATGTGATTTACTTTCTGTTGAATAATGAAAAGGGCTTTACAGTGACCTTTGGTATAGGCAGGATAACTCATGGTTTGTTTGTTTTTTTTAATTAGACCTTGAAAGCATAACTTTAATTCTTTCTCTACAAAATGTTACTTTGCTAAATTTGCAGAGAGAATTAAGTAACACAGATTCTGTTTTCAGTCACACAGGTGGTAATCAATGGAGTTATTCCAGATTTACATTGACATAACTGAGACCAGGATCTTGACAAATATCACTGTAAATATTTAAGAATCTTGAGTTTCTTCCTAAATTAGAGGTGAGCTAGTAATGCATTACTAGGGTTTCCTGATCCTTCCTATTATAAGACATTGTTTTGAGTCAATATAGTCTTAAATTACATGATCATATAATATTTTTCCCCACAGAACACCACTTCATTTAATGTACACAGTAGACCCACTCTAAGGATGAATCAAGACTGGGTACTGAAGGAAAAGGTTGTCTGTTAAGCACCTGCTTCATTTGTTGCACCAGTTTGAAGGTGTGCAGTGAATGAGGCAGGAGATTGCAAGAAGAAAAAGGAAAGTCTCATGGCTAAGGCAGTTGAATGCTTCCCTGGAGAACTGGATTCTTTCCCTGCCTATCACAGTGGTCCTGGGTGATGCTGGCAAGTCAGTTAAACCAAACCTTTCAAAGGTGGTCACTAACTATGCATTCCTCATTTTCTGAGTGCCTGACTTGAGCTCTTTGGGGTCTGATCTGCAGAATTCCTGGAACTGACAGCTGGCAAATGAAGTCAGTGGAATTGTGCTTCATACATAGCAAGTGCTATAGGATGCTAACTACTCTGGAAAATCAGCTCATAGGTGTCTCAAACTGAACATCCACTTCTGACCTTAATCTCTGTCTGCCTCATTTTCCCACCCATAAAATAAGGTTAATAATATTTGTGAAGCCCTCACATCTTACAGTGATGACTGCCATACAAAAGGCCATAAGGAAATTAATAATTCTGTCTCCAGACCAGGATTTGAGTGCTGTGCACTACATAAGACATGGGGCAACCCAACAGAGAGAAATAAAATATTGAACAGCTGCTCATTAAGTGAACCCTTTCCATCCTGTGGAAAAAATGGTACATGATCAATTTAATTAGAGACTGTATCATAATGCACATGCACAAGGAGCACAGGCAACATTAATTCTGGCATTTCCTTCCCTTAGAGTGCTGAACTTTGCAACCTTAGTAATATGCTACTAAGATAGTTTTGTGGGTGCAAGGGTGGGTGGATAGATACACTATTCACAGCTCTATCTAGGCTGGAGATACTCATTGGGATCTTCTCCCATTTGTGCTGTTTTGCATTACAGGAAGGGGTGTGTCTTCGTGCGTGGTACCTGATCCTGCCATGAGTGCAGGGCACTACACCCTCCAGTTTTATGATCCTATGTTTCGGTGGGGGGAGGGTGTTTTTGCATGAACAAATGCTTTCCCACAAACTATTCTACCTATTCTACTCTGTGAAGATAAAAGTAAAGAAGGAAGCAAGGAACAGTGATTTCTCTCGCTTTTGGTTTTCAAGGTTATTGATGAATTTGGTGTGTGAATATCCAGATCTACAGTAAATGAGCTTGTGCTTTGAAGCACACTGCAGTTCTGTCAGTGTTCCAGGAACTACACCTGCAGCACACTGAGCAGATTATCGAACGGTGCAATAGGGTTAATCACGCAAAGAATTTGCCCCAGTCTATTTGGCAGTGCCATGATCCAAACACAGCCTGTTGCCACATCCTGTGTTGTCATCCCCAGAAACACCACTGCTAGTGGATGATGCTTCAATAACTCCCAAGGGATCCTGCTCTTATGGAGACTTAGTTGGCATATAAAGCTGTTCCCGTCAGCAGATGACAGCGGCAGTTCTTCTCCTTAAGACAGATAGCTAGCTAGATATACATTTCAGTGTCAGTACTTCTGAAAGCATTAATTGCATCTTTCCACTTTCCCTTCTATATCTCCCTGGATCGCCCCTTAAAAGTGCCTCTGGCATTTGTTTAGTGCCATGTGAAATGTTCTGTCTCTTATGACTTGGCTGCCCAGGAAGTAGGCCACTGAGCAGTTCATCAGAGGCATATTTGTTCTTTAGTACTCTGGAGTCCTGTGTGACCTACTTTCAAGTTCTTAACCCATACCAAAGTACCAGAAAACAGGGCAGTAAAGGGAACGGTACACACTTTGTTGGTTCATAATCATGAAATAACCTACAGGATTTGGGAAATATTCTTTAAAACTTATTTCCAATTAGGGTAAATTACTGTAATACGCTAACACCTGAAAGACTCCAGCCCCTTAGCAAGTGTTGATGGCACTGGGAAAGAGCTGAGCAGGTCCTGCTGACTCAGAAGTGGGAACTTTTCCAAACTGATCTGAACAGATTTTGGCTTTAGAGGCCAATAACAGCAGCTGATATTGAAGCAACCTGTATGGAACTTGGAGGGATGACACAGGTTTCAGAAGGGAAGAGGTTGGAGGAGGCATCAGGAAATCAATCAGTGTGCGCATAGTTGGAATGCTAACTTCTGTTGCAGCATCTTGTAAATAGTTCTCTTAATAAAGAGCCAACTGAGTTTAACAAGCATGGAGTCCTTTCATGTTATTTCCCAGCATTCAGTGCATAGGAACATAAGAATGGCCATGCTGGGTCAGACCAATGGTCCATCTAGCCCAGCATCCTGTCTTCTGGCAATGGCCAGTGCCAGGTACTTCAGAGGCAATGAACTGAACTGAACAACCATCCATCCCCTGTTATCCAGTCTCATCTTGTGGAAGTCAAAGGTTTAAGGAAACCCAGAGCTTGGGACTGCATCTCTGACCATCTTGGCCAATAGCCATTGAGACACCTATCCTCCATGAATGTGACTAATTCTTTGTTGAACTCTTGGCTTTCACAATATCCCCTAACAATGAGTTCCACAAATTAACTGTGCATTGTACAAATATGTACTTGATTTGTTTTAAAACTGTTGTTTATTAATTTCACCACATCACAGTGCAATTCTGTCTCCTATATGCTTACAGCCCCTCTCCTGTTTTCAACTGTGTTACATGCAGTGGTGCAGGACCAAGCCACAAATCCAGAAGCTGTCAATGGAATTTACCCTCCTCTATCAAACTGTAGACATCAAATTGTATTCTGTGCATTGGTGCAACACGATCAAATGATGGCAGTTGTGTAGTTTTCAAAGGCAGCACTTGTGTCAGTTGACATCTAAGCCTTTCCCATATCTTCAAGAGGCACACCTCTCTCCATGGCTATGTCTACACACACATCGTTATTTTGAAATAAGGATTTCAAAGTGAGTTATTTCAAAATAAAGTCCTTATTTCGAAATAAGTTGATTCGAATTAACAAAATGTTAATTCGAATTAAGGGAAAGCCTGCTTTTGAAATGGCTGGTATTTCAAAATGGTTATTTCGAAATAAGGCCGTTTGGACATGTTGTTTCGAAACAACATGTCCAAACGGCCTTATTTCAAAATAACCATTTTGAAATAACAGCCATTTCAAAACAATCGGGGTTTAACCTGTTTCAAAACAGCAGTTCTTATTTCAAAAGGACGGGATCCGTCCTTTCGAAATAAGAAAACGTCATGTAGACCAAATTTCTTTTATTTCGAAATAACCAGTGTTAACAAGTGTGATCAGCTTTTGTCACTGCTTATGGTTTGCCATCATCTTCGCATGGGGAGATTTCTCAAAAGTGTGGCTGAAACATTCTCTATTGATTATAACCTTAGTTTGGAAAACTGATATTAAACATAACTGAATTTACCTCATTATCGATAGTCCTGGCTACTAGCTGAGAGAGGCAAAATTCATTCATCCAACATCCACATGAAAATTCAGTGATCAGGAAATGAGAGCAGGTAGGGAAAGTCTGCAAAATCTCTGAGATGCTAAAGAAGAGACACGATTAATCTTCCTGCCTCCCAGCTCGCTCTCTGGTATCTATGCAAATTAAGTTAGTGGCTTAAAAAATATGTATAGCACTTACTCCCTGATTTAAATGGAGTTAGTGACTTGGAAATAAAAGGCAAGAGGTAAAGTCATTGAAGTGAGCAGGTGATGCTTAATGCAATATTATCTCTGCATCCATCTCCTCTTTCCATATAACTCGCAATGCCTAACTATTATGCAGATTAGGAAGCAAGGCTTAAAAAAAGATGCCTTGGAATAGCAAATATCATTTGTTGCTAATTTTGGTTGCAAACAACTGCCTGGCATTCCTGTTAAAATATGCTGAAGTTGTTAAATGCCTGCATAAATAATAAATAGGAAGAGCATGTAGGATTATGGTCCCTGCACCAACACACAAACAGAGCCGTGTTTTATTAATAAGAATTTAAAAACTGCAAGGAGGAAGGAACCAGCCTTCACTTCCTAGTCCGCTAGTAAGCAGATTTCAAAGGTTACCACAGTATTAATTTTATGGATATGGATTTTACTAGAACATGTGCTTTGTTTGTTTACTTTTACTCACGGTGAACTTGTCAATCTTCCTGATCAATCCATTTATGATTTGCTAATAGCTGTGCTCAGACAAATGAAGAACAACTCAAGGCTTCAAAGAGAATTGGAATTCATCTGTAAATTTGACAGTGTTGTTTCACGGCTAAATAAGGACTTTGGATTTTTTTTTCTCATTACAACAGATGATTTGACTTCATCTTCCTCTACATGCTGTTCCCCAGGTTTGAATATAAACTACTGCATTGATTTGCTGTAATAGTCTGACCTGATCCAATGACTTACATTTCCCTGTATATATTTTCTTCCCATTCTGTAAGTTCCCCAACGTCAGACTGTCTGACAAAGTGGGATTTTCTCCCATGAAAGCTCATGTGATAAATGTGTTAGTCTTTAAAGGTGCCACAAGACTCCTTGTTTGTTTTGCTGAATTAGACTAACACGCCTCTACCCCTTTGGAACTTATTTGGTTTTTTACTCACACTGTATATTGCAGTTCCATTTATAAATAGCTTATAAATAATTAACACTTGTTTTAGAAAATGGTTAACCAAATGTTACTGACTGCCATAGAGTTTAGCAGGTCACTAGGTTACTGACCACCATCTACAACATCCTTGAGTGGTGGGCTTATAGTCAGCTATCATACACGTTTCTCAAGTCAGAGATATGCTTATAACAAAAGAAACCATGGTGAGACCTAATGAAGCCAGCTATTACATCAAGGGCTCATTCACCTGCTCATTCGCCAATGTGATTTATGCCATCATGTGCCAGAAATGTCCCCTCACCTTAT
Organism: Podocnemis expansa; assembly: GCA_007922195.1. Lineage (NCBI taxonomy): Eukaryota > Metazoa > Chordata > Testudines > Podocnemididae > Podocnemis > Podocnemis expansa. Next base: position 1,974,691 of record ML682133.1, read on the forward strand.
ACATTGGACAAACAGGACAGTCTCTGCGCAAAATAATAAATGGGCACAAAACTGACATCAGAAATCACAACACTCAAAAACCAGTTGTTGAGCACTTCAATTTTCCTAATCATTCTGTTGTTAACAACTGTTCTCAAGCAAATGGGTAACACATCAAGACTTCAAAGAGAAACTGCAGAATTGGAACTGATATGCAGATTCAGTTGTGTGAAAGCAGAATTCAAGTCATGCCTATGGATTCTTTTCCCATTACAACAGGTGATTTGACCTCACCTTTCTCTATGTGCTGTTCCCCAGTGTTTGAATCTTAACAACTGCTTTGATTTGCTGCTACAGTGTGACCTGATCCCAAGACTTACACTTCCCTGCATTTATTTCCTCCCATTCTGTAAGTTCCCCCATCTTCAAGGTTTTGATGAAGTGGGATTTTCTCCCACAAAAGCTCATGCAATAAATAAATTGGTTAGTCTTTAAGTGCCACTGGACTCCTTTCTTATTATGCTCACAACAGCTATTCAGCCTCTATAAACCACTTGTTAATGCAAAATGTGACCATCTTTTCGATTTTCTTTTCGCATTCCACTTAGCTCCTTTTGATCATCCTTTCCATGTTGATCGTTTTCTTCTCAGCATGCTCTCAAGATCCCTTGATTATCCTGGACTTGTCATTCTCAGGGAGGACAGAATCTTGGCCTTCAGCATTTCCTGTCTACTTGGAAGCTAGTTTCCTCCCTGGAAGGAGCACAGTACCGTCATGCTGCTGCTAGCCAGCAAAATCACCACGAGCTGCCCAGTGTGGACTCAGACACCAGCATGGCTAGACCATCGGTCTGAATGACAATGGCAATGCCTGTATTCACCAACTTTAGTGTACTAAATACTTCAGAAATGTGAGGCAAGTTCTGCCTTCAGAATATAAACTGCTTTACAACCTGTCTGGGACAGCTATAAAATCTTCCCGATTCCTATCCATGCTCAATTGTAGTATGATTTACGGGAAAACATAACATTGAGCATGTTCTTACACTGCTTATTTCGGAAAACATAGTCTTGTGCCTTCTCAAAAAAAAAAAAAAAAAAAGAAAAAGAAGAAGAAGAAGAAGAAGAAGAAGAAGAAGAAGAGAAACCCAAACAGCGTCTAAATCCCCTTAGCTGACATAGGTGGTGACAGATGGGTTTAAATTTACATAAAATGACACAGACACTGAGTTCCCCTTAACATGAGTCAAAGTTTCCAGAACAGCAATATGAAATACTTACATCTTAAGAAGCATATATACTCAGTATCCTGGATTATAATTCTTTGTACTTCTGCACTTATTTCAGAGATTACTGGATGATGCATAGCTCTCCAGCTTGCTTTGAAAAACAATCAACTCGCAGACCAGTTTAATCAATTTAAACAAAAAAACAAACAAACACAGACCAAAGTGGTTCTTTTTAGCAAATGACAGAATTAAGAGTCTGCCTGAATTTTACAAAATTCCTAGAATATCATACTAGGGGAAAGAGATTATAGTTAGCCTATATTTAAAAAAAAAAAGAAATCTATGGTGCTTTACAGTTATGAAGCAAACTTTTTTAAAAAGCTCAGTTCCTTTTTAGGTACCTCATTAAGGACAAGATTTTCAAAAGCACTCACCATGATGAGTGAACGCTAGGTGCTAATCCCTTGAAGTCTGGCCAATAATGTCAAAATGCTGCAAAAACACTACCTGACATTCCAAAGCCTTGGATAGTTACAGTGGAATACAGCAGTATTTTCATGGGATTATGGACAAGATCTTGATGCTACTCCTACTCTGGTTTAGTAGCACCTTGCCCCAGCTGCTTCATTAAGGCCACTGGTGGGGTAATGTTTTAAAGTATTAAAACAGCAACAAAACAATTAGAAAGTTTCTTCCCATCTGGATGACTATAAATAGTTTCATTTCTACCATTCCACTCTTAATGGTTTCATTCCTATGGCAAGAAGCAGCCATTCTGACCATTGTTGCTTGCACTCCCCCAGCTGTCTTTATCAATCTACTGCCTTTTATTTTATACCTGAGTTACAAACACTTAGGGATTGGGACCATATTTTTGTTAAGTGTTTGTACAGCCCCTAGCATACTTAGTCCTCAGGCCCTGATTGTGACCCCCTAAGGGCTAAGTCAATACAAGTAATATACAATAATGGGCAGCCACAGTTACGGCCCTGCACTGTGTATATTTCCGAAGCATTATTCCTGCCCTGTGTGGACAGAGATGGGAACTGTGCACAGCCTACCCCTTTCAGTAGTGAATGGTCCACAGAGATCAACTACCAGCTGATGCTACCTCAGCATAGCTCCTACCACTTGACGAGAAAGCACTCTTCAGGCTCACCTACTGGAACTACTGCTCAAGACCACACTAGCCCGAACTCAACAGCAGCCACAGGATCTCATATCAGGTTCAGCCTGTGGTGTTGCATTGACACAAGTTGGCAGGCAGCAAGTGAAAAACACTCTTGCCAAAGGTTACTGGCTATTTTAGCCTCATAGAACCAACACAGATCTAGTCTTTGATTGCTTCTCTATTTGCCTCTGGTTTTCCAAGACTCAGTAATGCCTTCCATGCATTTATTTTTCTTGTCCTGTCATTTTGACTCTCTGTGCTGGATAGGCAACAACTAGAGGTAACTGATTCAAATGTTCTTTTTGGGGTGGAAAAAAAGTCGTAATGCAACTCCTTCCTTGTGTGACCACATTCAGAGCATGAGCCTACATACATTTACTCACAATCTAACTTGCTATGTACCGTATGCATACACAGTCAAACTAAGCTTGGTACATACCATCCTATTTTTATAACCCTCATTCACATTCACAAACTGTTATCCATGTTAAATAACACAGACAGTCAGACCTTTTGGTTTGGAGCATCTCCTTTGCACACATTCCCCTTGTCACACTTGTTATATATATCGCCTTCAGGATAAGTCAGTTCGTAGGCTGTTCCCACAGGAAAAGGCTTATCTTAAGCTCTCCAAAGTTTGAGAAACTCTCAGCTAGTGTTAAGGAGGAGGGTTTACACTCTATCCTAACTGGACATGACAAGTTCACATGACACCTATGTTTTTAAATTAATTAGATTCCATGTCTTAGAACAAGGCTGACAGACAATATGTGAAGCACCTAGGTGTCAGGGTGACAGAAAGAGAGAGTGCTTGCATTTTTTGGAGTTGTGTGAGAAATGTTGGTCCTATGGAGAAAGAAAAACAAGATCCATCAGTACTTGGAGTTCCTTTGGGAATGGCACTACTTTGGTTAGGTTTAATGATGTCTTGATGGGGATGATTTACAAAAGATCTATTTATTCTAGTAGGCACACATCTCCCTGAGGCCCATTTGTCCATAGCACTTCATTCATCACAGCACAACAGCCTTCAAAGAACAGAAGCTGCTGATGCTGCCTCCATTTCAAAATGTTTCACTTTAAAAAAAAATAAAGAATTTGTTTTTATAACTGAGGAATAGGCATAAACAAACCCCATCTATTGGCAAAGCTGGTGAACAGAGGGGAAATTGGATGGGAAATTAAACTTCTAAAGAAGAAAATATCTTCCTGGGAACTTTTCTGTGAAATGGCTGGAAAGGGGAACAGATAACATTGTTGACACTGAAACTAAAAATATCACATTTGGACAAATTCATCCCTGATGTAACTTCATGGAAGGTTCCAGGGTTCCACGGTAACACTAAGGAAAAAGTTGGCCCACTGAGTCTATGATAAAAATACTGGGACTTTATTTGGCCTTGAAGAAATCACTAGCAGGAAGGAAATTTTAGTGAGATGAGCTCCACTGTGTCCATGGTCTGATTAAAGGGTCTCACAGGTAACACAAGTCATTGATCTCTTTACAAAATATGTTAAAGAGAGACACATCATGTGGACATACAAATCATGCACGTGCTGGAGCTGAACATCTGAGTGCAGATCCAGGTGCAGATCCAGGCTTTTTTCTCTCTCTAATTTAAACACAAGTAAGGTTTTGAAATAAATGCAACTGACAAATGATTCCCAAATATAAATCAGCTTTTCAAACTACCTCACTGAAAGTCAGCTTTTACTTCTCTGTGGAGGTGTGCTGTATGTTAAAATCCCTGAAAGTCAAACTAACCCATTTACTTACCCAGAGGACCATATAGAAATCTAGGTCTGAAACAGCTGTGGACTAGTACCTTATATGAATATTAATGAACTTTCAAAGTCATTCATTCCCTTCCTTACCCCCTGACATACAACGTGGAGAAGTGGTCTCTAAAAAGAGGACATTTGTGACAATTTTCCTTGCTAAAACCTGATATTTGTTAAATCATAACTATTCTTGAAGCAGAATGTTTTTCTAGGGGCAATGAGATATATCTGATTGCTCCAGGGTGGGTGGCAGTGTCATAGAAATAAACTTCTCTTAACATCCCTCCCTCCCACTGGGAAAATAGTCAGTAATTAACCAGCCCTGGGATGCGAGTAAATATTTTTGAACCCATGACTGAAATGGATGTACAAAAGTCAAAGGAAGGTCCTACTTTGAAAAGGAACTTTACAAAGTTGTTTAGTGAAGTAATCTGTTTTGTCAAGATCTTCATGAGTTAGATTACAGACCTTTTACCCTTGACATGGGATTAGACACACCAGGCCACACAATGTACAAAGAGCATGTTCTGCCTCAAACCAGAAATGAGCAGAAAGGTATCTCAGAATGCGACCTTGTGACTTTCTAAAGAACATGCTAGACACTAGAAAAATCTGTATAATGCCTATAATAAATGGACCCATCAGTACAGTATATGCCCCAGACTTCAAGCGAGCTGAAGGATGTAGAAACATAGAGGAGAGGATGTTTCAGGATGTATTTGTCTGTGTGTATCGGTGTGTGCACTCATTTACTGTCTCTAATTTGCACTATATTGAAACTGACTTTTGTCTTGCAAATATTCTTTTTTCCAAGGACATCCTGTGAGCTGTCCTTGGAGGCCGCAGGCTAAAAGCAGCTACAAGCTGGAGCTGCTCACCGGAGACCCTAGCTTCTGCCAAAGAAGCTCACAAGCTCCTTCTCATTCACCCAGTAGGAAAGGGAACAACCACACCTAAAAGAGCTGCCAAAACTCAGACCAGTGAGCTGGCAAGACATTCAGACTTTTCTACGGGCAGGAGCAATGTGTCTGCTGAAAACACATGGGAGGGTTCACCCACGAGGTACCAAGATATGAGCATGTTCCCAATAAGGTACAATTTATGTACCTCTTTGTGGATAAATTGGGTGGGGGGCACTCACAGAAGGCAGACAAGCCTACAATAGGACATGCATTACGCCCCCAAATGCTCATACCAAATGATTTTTCCTGGTTTACAAAAGACTAGGAGGGAAGATAAAAACCCTGCTCAGGAGTATGTGGACCAGATCCTCAGTTGGCATTAGTCTGACTTTCCCAGAGCTGTGGATTTACATCATTCAACCGCCACTGTTTTCAGAAAACAGAGAAGCTGCAAAAAGAAGCAGTGTAGGATGCAGGAGCCTATTTTAAAATTGCTCTTTCCCTTCGACCTCCAGAGAACTAGAAAGAAGAGACCGGAAAGGAGGAGAGGGATAACTGAAGCCCTTTAATTTGGAGTTCCTAACCTATCTTATTTTGCCACTGATTCAGCGGGTTACCGGGCTGTATGCCACTTCCCCTCTCTGCAAAATGGGGGTAATGGAACTTAACTAGCTGTTGTCAGTATTAACTAGTAAATGTGTTGGAGGAGACCAGGAAGCCACATGCTCTTACAGCAAGGGTCTCAAACTCAAATCACCATGAGGGCCGCATGAGGAATAGTATGGCAGCCCAAGGGCCGCAGCACTGAAACCTTTCCTTACAATGATATTGCAAATATTGGTAATGATCGTGTCATTGAGGGCCGCAGGAAATAGCTTTAGGGACCACGTGCAGCCCACAGCCTGCGTGTTTGAGACCCCTGTCTTACAGCCACAAACCACTCTATAGGTGCATAGGAGCAAAAATTCCTTTGCTTTGTAGTGCTTGATTTTATTTACAACCCTTCCCTCCATCCCGAGAAACTACACAGTCTACACCCTCACTTCCCAGAGAGCCATTCCCATCTTGCTTATGGCATGAACAAGCCTCACCCTGTTGCAATTAGTTATCAGTAATAGGTCTGCAGCTTCCTAAGGTTCAACAGATGCTGACAGGGTGGTCTCTGCCCCCTTGAAATAGTCACTCAGGAGTTGAGACTCTTAGTTGGCTTTGCAGAAACATGCCAAGACCATTAATCTATGTGAGAGGAACAAGGTGAGTGAGGTAACAGTTTTTACTGGACCACCTTCTGTTGATGAGAGAGACAAAATTTCAATAAAACAAAGCAAGGAGTCCTGTGGCACTTAAAGACTAACAAATTTATTTTTTGCATGAGCCTGAGGGAGAAAATCCCACTTGCAAAAAATTAATTTGTTAGTCTTTAAGTGCCACAGGACTCCTTTTTTTTTTTTTGTTTTACTGAACTAGCCTAACCCAGATAGCCCATTGGATCTTGGCAGCAAACTTTCAAGTGTCTCAGAGCTGTTCTTTAGCCCAGATCCATCTCTATCACCAACAGAAAGAGGAAGATACTGCCTTGCCCACCATGTCTTTCTAATCTCCTGGGACCAGCATGGCTTCAGGAGCAGACAGCTCAAGGGATTTCTACTGGGGCAAAAAGCTCTTTGCATTCAGTTTGCCTGGCCTGTTGAGAGCCCTTCCCACCTGAGGGCTGTGTTTGGTGGCCTATGTTGCATGATAAGAAGGTGATCGCTGTGAATAGCATGCTGTATCTCACTGGAGCCATGTAAGTAGCCTTCACAGAGAGCTGGAAGGACTGAGCTGGCCTTGGAGAAACAGCTACCGTCCCACCCGCTACCATGATGTATAGCTGTACTGCAGGCAGAGGAGACCTCCAGTCTCCAGACCCACCCAGCAAAAATTATTTCCCATAGTTGAAAAGAAATGAATTTTTACAATGTGACTGGTCAGGTGAAATGAGGATAAGAGGAGAAAATAAATTTAACCCCACATTTAAGTCAACTCTTTCCCCAAATATGAATTTGCTTTACTGAACCTAACATCAGTCAGGCAAAAAAATAACAAAAAAGTGGTGTCAGCCTGGTGGAGAGCCCCGTGCTTCCCTGAGTCAGAGCAAATACGTTGCCCCACCAGTGATTCCTGCACTCTGAATTGTAGCTTCATTTCATGCATCATTTATAGCTTGCTACACTCGTTCCAACTTGGTGCACAAACATGTCCTAGAGTTACGTTAGTACACAGATTTTTTTTTTAGCTAGAGGCAAGGAGAGGAGCTGAGAAAGTTGTTTGTAAATTGAGAAGCATATGTAGTGAGCGAGCCTGGCAGTGGACTCAGTGAAATAGCTGCCTAGCTTGGCACTGCAGCATTATCTATATGAACTGAACTAATTACCATACGTGGGGATTTCACTATATCACCAGCCTGCCCAGAATTATTTCTTGACAGCTTCCTCTTCCCAACACACACGTCACCTGATACACTTGGGCTGATTCCCCCTCACACAAGTCTCACTCCGGTGTAGCTCCATTAACGTCAATGGAGTTAACTCCTGGTTTACAGTGATGGGAGAGAAGAAAGCCCTTTGCCAATGAAAAGTGATTGTCACAATCCTTTTTAAGAGTCCCTAGTATCTGGAAAAACTGCTGTCTGCCACCTACAGAGTTTGGGATCCAGAGCACAGGAATTATATTCAGGTACTGCCACTGACTCTTTATGTTTCCTTAGGCAAGTCATATATTTTCCCCTGCCTCCGTTTACCTAGCTGTAAAATATGGGTACTTTTGGGAGATGGGTCCAAAACAGAAGCTCTGAACCAAAGACTTGGTACAGTTTGAGCTTAATCTTTGTGGCTTGATCCAATAGCTACTCATGTAATTGTCTTGCTCAATGTCTATGAAATGCTTTGAGGACCTCAATCACAAACCAGAAGGTTCGATAGTCAATAAAAACATTTGCAACCGTACATGCCAGAGGTCTACTGATTTCACTGGGAGCCTGAACACAGGTTTAATCAGCTCACATTCTTCATGGTATAAACTGATCATACAGAAGCCAGTTAGAAATTCTCCCTGCCATAGGCAACACTGGCTGGGGCCCAGCTCCTGAAAGGTGTTTAGGGTCTTAATACCTTTGAGTCTGAGGATCCAGGAGGATTTTAATAGAAAGGTGTCACAGACAGTATTGCAGCAAGCAATGGTCTGATCTACTCTGGCAAATCCCAACACGGTCACATATAACTAGCCAGAAACTAGCTCTCTGCAGGGCCTTCCAAGCAGATTATCCCTAAATCCCTGATCAACCAGGCATGTAAGCCAGTGTTTAAATGGAATTAAAAGACTAGTCCCATTGGCATGATCCAACACCCACTAGGAGTCTTTTCACTGACTTCACTGGGTGCTCTATCAGGCCCGGTAGAAGTAGGTGGGACAACTCACACATTTATTGCTTTTCTGGATTGGGGCCAATCATCTGCAGGGATAGATCACATGCATCCTTTCGTTTCATTACACAGGACTCATTATTCATCATCAGCCAAATTCATTGAAACTAGAGTAAAGGACAGAATGATCAAACAGACCGATTTAAAATGAACATAAGGAAGTATTTCTTCACACAACTCACAGTCAACCTGTGGAACATTGCCAGGGGATGTTGTGAAGGGTTCAAAAAAGAATTAAATAAATCTTGGAGGATAAGTCCATGAATAACCGTTAGCCAAGATAGTCAGGGACCCAATTCCATGCTCGGTGTGTTCCTAAACCTCTGACTGCTGGAAGCTGGGACTGCCAGAAGCTGGATGACAGGGGATGGATCACTCAATAGTTGCTAGATGAACAAATGATCAGACCCTCTATGGCAGTTCACATGTACTTCTTGAAGAAGAGATTACTCTGGGTATTCAGTGAGCCATCATAATTCCTATAGTGTTCTGATCCACTCCAAAGGGGGGCTGGCTGAAGACTGAGGATTACATTTCACCCCAAAAAATCTGAGGGTATTAAGTTTCATTCTGCACTGGAATAAAACCAAGACCTTTCAAAAAATTTCAGACCAAATCAGAAATTGCAGAATAACCAACAACACAGTTGTGAGGACACTCGTGTGGGATACCCAGGTCCAAGCCACTGGTCTGAATTGAGCAGAACAGCGACTTGAATCTGGGCTGCACGCAGCCAGTAGAGTATTGTAGTCATCAGATATTACGATGTGGCTCAGCTTGTGCTCTCTGACCAGAAATTCCTTCCTAAACCTGAGAAACCATTCCACTGAAAAATTCCTGATCAGCTCTCTTCAAAGCCATTCATGCATGACAAACAGGCCTAATTGCATACACCTATTTTACATCATGGTCAAAGAAATGGCTCAGATGAAGCAAGAAGATATTAAAAGTAGTGTAGGGTAAATCTTTTGAGAAAATTCAAGTCAGTTTGATTGTTTAGTATTAACTTTCACTTATTTCACATTTTTTTCATACAGTGAATATTTATGAGCTAGCTCAACATTTAATGAGGAGGGGAACATTAATGAGGGGATTGATTTTTTACAGTCTTCATCAAAATTCCTGACAGTGCTGCATATTTTCCCAGCAGAATGCTTATAGGTTATGAGGTTACACTGAAATTTTATTGCTTTTGCCACAGTATGAATTAGGGGTGTGTTTGTGTACTCAGAAACACAGAGAGAAAGTGAACATTTTAAACTCATAAAAAGAGAACACTAATCCCTCTGCAATTTGAAAGTCCAAATTGTGTAAATCTGCTGCAGTGCCTGCGGTTTTCAGACAGAACAAAGTCACTGCTCTACTCCATGCTTATTAGGTCTCAGCTGGCATGTTATGTCCAGTTCTGGGTGCCGCATTTCAGGAATGGTGAGGAGAAACTGGAGAAAGTCCAAAGAAGAGCAAAAGTCTAGAAAACATGGTCTATGAGTGAAAATTGACAAAATTGGGTTTGTTTGGTCTGGAGAAGAGAAGACCAAGGGGGGACACGATAACAGTTTTCAAATACATACAAGGCTGTTATAAGGACGAGGGAGAAAAATTGTTCTTATCGACCTCTGAGGACAGGACAAGAAGCAAAGGGCTTAAATTGCAGCGAGGACAGTTAAGGTTAGACTTTAGGAAAAACTTCCTAACTGTCAGGGTAGTTAAGCATTGAAATAAATTGCCCTGAGAGGTGGTGGAGTCTCCTTCTTTGGAGCTTTTTAAGAGCAGGTTAGACAGACATCTGTCTGGGATGATCAAGATAATGCTTGGCAGTGCAGGGAACTGGACTAGAAGACCATTCGAGGTCCCTTTCAGGCCCATGATTCAGTGACAATAAGAATCCATTTACACTTACGTGGCTCCTTACACTTAAATACATCAGTCCAATTGAAAAACTAGTTATATTCCAGCAGCGACCCTGTGATGGATAACCTGAGAGCCAAAGACATGTCACGACTGCCACATTTCTCAAGGGAAGACGGCTACAGATCTAAGAACAGAACTCAGAGGCCCTTTCTCCCTGCCCCAGCTCTAGCCATTAGACACACTTCTCAGGCACCTGAACGGACCCACTCCAGTAGGGAATAGCTGAATCCCCTTCAGCCATGAAGGACTTTCAAAGTAACATGTCTTATATAAGATGTGAAGTTTCTTAACAAAATAAGCCACAGGAGGAGATTGTTAGTGGCATATGGATCCTTTCACTTCCAGGGTGCTGGTTATAATCTGGACCGTGCTGGTAATGACTAAAAGTCACCCACTTCTGACAAGTAAAAGATGGCCTAAGACAAAGTGTTAATGGTCTCAATAGAATTCTGTATACGCAAGAGAAAGGCCAGAGCAATGATTTATTTGAACACTGTTAAATTTAGGCATATTTTTATATAATGTGGGCCATTCCAGGACATTGTTTTTTAAGCAAAAGTCCTCACTGATTTCCAATGGGAAATTCTGTTTCAAATCTAATTGGACTATGTGGCCTGTTGGTATTATTTGGGTCACTTACTCTTTGTCAGGACTTTTAATCCTAAAGTTACTAGTCCAAGGTGAGTCTAGATGGTTATTATTTGTATGGCATTCATGCCTATAGACCCCAACATACTGGCTCTGTTACATACTCATAGTAGCAGACTTTCTGTCCTGTTGGTTTTTCATGCCAGGGACCAAGAGTAGGAGAAAGTGAGAACTATTATAACTGGTGTATATATGGGGACCTGAGGCACAGATAGGGAATGCACAGCTGATGAGATAGGGGAAGGAAGGACAATTTTGCTGGAGCACTGAGTGCAAGAAACCCCTCTTTCCCCACTCCTAAAAAAGATTTGTAGCATCTGTGTGAATAAAGTGAAATGGGAGCAGGTGGGAACTCAGTGAGAACAATGTAGCGGGGCCTCACGTTTATCTTAGTGGCCCTGAATAAAGGTCCAGGTACACAGGGGTATTTAGCTACCTAATTGTTTGCCTGAGGTCACAGAAGAGTTTGAATAGTTTTCCTGAGCATCAACCCAATACCCCAACTCCAAGAGCATCCTACCTCTTAGAGCTTTCTCCTTCCTCAGCCTCTCAGAGTATACATTACTCCAAATGAGCCCACCTTCCATTCTTGTGCACCCAATTAGTAGCATTTAAACAACATGCCATCCTGCATCACCTCTGAATTTGTCCAATCTTGTATTTTTATGCAACAGGAGCTTAAGCTAGAGTCGTTGCCTAGGAGATTTCTTGGGGGGGGGTGATTTATCTTATCACTGTGACAGTATAATGTCCCTAACTGTGCTCCTGCTACTGATGGAAAAATATGGAACAAAAATATAGTTAGTCCTGGTTTTATCAACCAAATAAATCTTAAAATAAAAGGATTTTTGACTGCAATAATGATCCCATTGCTTACTTCTAGTGCAAGCTGTGCCCACCTTGAATCATATTTACTATTATGAAAAGACAATACCAGATTATTGGGGTTTGGTGCCAAAGCAGCCCTCATGATTAGTAAGGTATGGAATTTAGTGCAGTCTGACGTCAGTGCTGAGATTTACCGAGGCAGAACACTTTTATTATGTAAACAAAATACATATTGAAATAATGCAAAGCTTTGTATGTATAAATCCAGACAAGCATGAAATTCTGAACCACAGTACCTGTTGTCCTAATATTGGCACTCATAAGGGATGTGAGATTATCCACTGTTTGAAAATCATTTTTACCAAGGAATATGGGGCCTAATCTGTTTTTATGGAAGCCAAGGGACACTTGATGATTGTCATCAATGAGCACTGTCGCATGAGGCACAGTATTATATATGATGGAGTGTGTCAAGTTCCTTTCTCTGGGTTAAGTCAATCCTGGCCCTATAAAACTCAATTGCAAAATTCCCATTAACTTCAGCGTGGTACGATTTCATTCCATTTTCTCTCTTCCTTTGAAAAAAAAAATTCAATGTCCAGTTCTTAATGTTAATATTCATTATTTGTAATTTCTTTTAATTCCCCAGAGTGTTAAATTTTATGCCATTTTACAGCACTAATTCCCGTTTGCCAGAAAGGGACTCAACATAACAAGGTTTATTATAAGAAGAATACAACTTTTGTTCTGTGGTAAAAAGGTGTGCAGCAGTGCACAATAAACAAATGCATCTAGAAACCTAATCGTTACTGCATCCTGACCAATTCACTTAATAGATTTTTGTCACAGTTCTGGGAAATTCCACTTGTTTCCCCGCTCCCCTGTCCCTTGTCCAGCAAGATCACCCAATCTACCTACACTTCCAGCTTCTTGGCGGTCATCATTCATGTATCAAGACTCAAATTTTATTCTGGCTTTACTGGGTATTTCCAGGATTCAGTTTCCTGCCTTACTCTGTGAATTTCCCAGCATTTCAGGCTGCCTAAGCAGGCCTGTTTTGGTTCTTGCCTCACAGACTATCAATAGCATAAACGCCCATAACTATAAAATATCACATAGCTTTTCCTCAGCAAGTACATTTATTCCTAAGGTGACAACTAGACAGAAAAAACATCTTACAACAATGAAAAGGCCTACAGACTTGTTAATAAGCAAGCCAAAGCCCCTCCACTCCCCACCCTTGCACTCTCGGCCGCCAGCAAGCGCTCTAGTAGGAGTCAGTCCTTCGAACCCCATACGAGCGTTTTTTACTGTGGTCACTAGACCATAACAGATACTATAGGTCAGAACAAACACCCCATGGATCTGACAGTCACTCCTTTATATGGTTTGGGCCTCTGAACTACACTCTTGGTCTCTGCAGATATCAGCTAGAGAATGGTCCCATCCTCAGCCTGAGGCATCAAAAGGCTAGTTCTTGACATAACCAGAGATAGTAATTTGCATTCACCTTATCCCCAATATTTCCTAGGACTGCCACTTCATTTTGTTTGCCTAGCACATTGTTTAAAACTGTCCTCTGAAGCTCATAATACTTCCCAAGGTTTATATTGGCCACATGGCCTCCTTGGAGAAATTGTACATCACCCCACACTAATACCAAATTTAATACAAAAATACTTAAACTTAATTCTGTCAGGTACGTCCAGGATATTGCAGAAAATTGTCATATCTGTCACAGAGTTATTGAGCTCATTTCTATACTCAGTCATACTCACTGCCACTGCAAATATTTAACTGTCGGCAGATTTCGTTCTGTTGTGTTTAAAGTAACACTCTTATAAAAGGAATTTCCTATGATGTATCTATTCCCTGGTTTTGTTTCGAACTTAAAAGATCTTAGCTGTTTGAAATTATGCTATAGTGGCATAGAGGATGCACATGTGGGAAAAGCAAGTCTATTTGGGGATGGGTTTTCCAGTAGCTTCAATCCCATTTCTTATGTGGTCATCCAGTGGCAGATATGACAGGCTGTAAACAGAGAACTAATTGGTCAGCAAGTATATACACTACAAGAACTCAGCCCATGGTGCCATAACCCACTAGCAATAGTGGCTGATTTAGATTGTCCTGCCTCGTCCCTGTAACAAAGCCAGTACCAAAAAAGTAGGAAATGACACAAAAGGAAATTAATTCTTGAGACAAGAATTGTTTGCAACAGGCTTACTTACGTGAGACAAACATAATTCTTTCTCACAACAATGTTAATAGAGTATCTTAGGTTATGTCTACACTATCCTTTATGTCAACAAAACTGATGTTGCTTGGGGGTGTGAATATTCCACCCCGGGCGACATAAGTTACACTGACAGAAATGCTCATGTGCTTGGCGAGAGAGCTTCTCCTGCTTACATAGCTTATGCCACTCGCAAGGGTAATATTTTTATGGTGATGGGCATGCTCTATCCTATCGGCGTACAGCGTCTTCACTTCACACACAGCAGTTGCGCCATTCCAGCACTGTATGATCCCAGTCACATGGCCCTCTCTGGTGACTGTTCTTTTGCCTAAGCCAAGTTTATACAGGTAGATTAGACAGCTAGATAGGCAACACCCACACACACACTTTCAGGGGGTTTATCTGATCTGACTACTTGGCCAAGCTCGTAGGAACTGTTTGGAACTTGTGTCACTTTGTGCAGATCCTACAGCTGTCTTACTAATCTGTAGGGAAGAGACACGATGGATTCATTGCCAGTCACAATACAAATGTTGACAGAGCCAACTGGCACATTGCAGTGGTTTTTTTTAGAATATACTGCTGTACAAGACAACTAAATTTTAACATCTTTTTCTTGTGAAAGACAAGAATAAAAAGTTCATATTGCAGATCTGGGGTTTTTTTGTTTGCTTGCTTGTTTTATACTGTTTTGCTGACAGAGAGCTGGCTACTTTGATTCATCTGTTTAGGCTGAAGTTTTCAAAGTGATTCTGAGAAATTAGCTTACTACGTTTCATTGACATGGATAAATTCAAACAATGTTGCCTGACATAGCCAGTAACCGGTGAAAAAACGGTGCGTCAGAACTACTACTTCTCCATTCCAAAAGAGAAACAAATCCATAATCAAATCTATTCCTGCTATCTAGCTCATTGTGTTCATAGCTTCACATCTACATAGAAAAGCCCTCCTTCTTCAGGTGCACATGTAGCAAAGGGAATAAAAAGAAGCCTCAGGTAGCATATTCAAAAATACTCATTTTCCCCATGTATCTTTTACCACTATCCTAGAGAAAAGAAAGACAGGAAAACTTGAAGGCTATAAATACCTATGCAAATATGTTAAAGGAAGAGAACTCTTCTCAATGATACATGAGGCTGGAAAAGAAATGTTGATCTAAAACTAGGATTGTCCAAATTTAGGATGAATGAGTGGACACCTTTGTCACTGGAAGAAAATTGGGAAATTAAACACATTAGCAGGGAAGAATGAGGAGCCACAGTCTCTAGAGGTAATCAAACAAGGGACCAGAACAAGGATTTATTGGACAGAGCTGCAGAACACAGTACAGTTGCAGCCCTGTTGGTTCCCAGATATTAGAGAGACAAGATGGGTGACTGAGTATCTTTTTCTGGACCAACTTCTATTGATGAGAGAGATGGTAATCCATCTGGAATTGTAGTGATGCAAGAAAATGGACCAAGTGAGCCAAGACAGCTCTTCTTTCGGAAATACCTGTGTACATGCTTCAAAATCTAGCAGCTTGATTTTAAAAATAGAATTGGCAGAATTTTATTTTTATTTTTTTATTATTTCAATGGATAATATAGGTGTTCATTTTCAATTTTTGTCTATTTAAATTTCCACAGGCAGGATTATGGAGTTTTATGCTTTTTTCTATTTTTAGGTATTTATATTTTTACAGTTGTGGGAAACTGGAGGGGCAAACAGTAATCATTTAACTGTAGACAGGAGATGCTGAGATTCAATGTTAAATCTTTATGACCATTAACACACAAACTGTCAGTACTGCACATCATAATATACAAAGTAAATATCCTTAAATAGGTTCCAAAGGAGCAACTGTATTAGTCTAGTTCCGCAAATCAAACAAGTAGTCCTGTGGCACTTAAAGACTAACTAATTTATTTATTGCATGGGCTTTCATGGCAGAAAATCCCACTTCATCAAAGCATCCAAAGAAGTGGAATTTTCCCCCATGAAAGCTCATGCAATTGTTAGTCTTTAAGTGCTACAGGACTCTTTGTTTGTTATCCTTACATAAAACTCTAATACACTCTCAAGCAGCATTTTTCTTACTTTGCCTATCTATAGATTTCAATTATCGTCAATGGAAATATCATTTCATCATGTGTGCACGGAGGAACTGATGATTATCATCATTTACCAATAACAATCAGATTCTTCCAAGGCTATTTTATAACAGTCAGAGAAGATTTCAGGGAATCCACAAACACAATGGCAGTTTTCGAGTTTGATCCCACAGCTTGGA
The DNA here is from genome assembly GCA_007922195.1 of Podocnemis expansa. Taxonomy (NCBI): domain Eukaryota; kingdom Metazoa; phylum Chordata; order Testudines; family Podocnemididae; genus Podocnemis; species Podocnemis expansa. The sequence goes on from ML682133.1 coordinate 1,991,116, forward strand.
CTGCAAGTGATATATTCCAATTATTTATTTCTGACCACGCAAATACTTTAACCCGCTTACAGGAAGGATGTGCTTTTCTGGTGATAGTCCTTTTGTGTACTAATTATTTTTATTAGCAAGTTAATTTTCATTACAGCCCTTCTGCTTTCACACCTGGAGAAAATATATCCATTAAGGCAAACATATATTGAATATGTAGTTGCACTGTGCTCTGAATTAGACTTTGGTAGGGTACTTTCCCACTAGGCTCACCAGAAGCAACACACAAGTTAGCAGTTCTCAGAGCTGATGGGGATGAATGCCTTTCCCTAAGAAGTGTGTAAATAATACCTGGAATGATAATGTTTCTAGCTCCTCTGGCCAAGACAGCATTTCTGTAAATCACAGGGAACAGGTTATGCATGGTTAATTGGTTTTATATGTTCTTGTGGATTGTGCTGGAAAGCAGTATTCTTCTTTCTGCCAACGCATACCCATCTAGGATAAGAGTGAACACTGCAGGGAAGCACATACTGGAGAAGCCCATGCCCCACAGATAAAACCAGGCCCTTCCGATAGAATTGCCATAGGCAAAAAGAGGAGCCTGAAGTGTTTTTTAGCTCAGTATCTACTTTTCCAGCTTTCAAATAGCACTTTGGCAATATCCTCCAGCATGTCCAAGTTCATTTAAATTAGAGTGGCAAAATATTCTTCTCCTGTTCTATTCCAGATATCATCTAAGTCACCCAGACAGCTCCTTTTCCCCAGGCAACATGATTTAATAGCATTTTGCCAGCAGACACCATCCCCAATATGTGGATTTTCTCAGAGCCAGCCACATAGTTTGCTTTGTTTAGTTATGCATGCTACCTATCCTGTGAAACTTGTCCTTACTCTCTAATCTGATAAGACATGATGTTCAGAATGACAGCTTGACTAGTACAGGTGACCTTTTATATTGCATTCAAGGGAATTTTATATCTTGGCAAACTGCCTACCCAAGATCTGGAGGAAGGAAAAGGGAGAAAACAGGTTTTGACTAGCAACATCCATGGCGACACTATCAATCACAGGGGAACTTGGACAACTCCAGTTAATTTTTGCCTAGAATGATAAAATGCTGCTTCAGTGAAGAAAATAAGATGGAACTTCATCCAGGGCTACTTTTCTCCTTTTAGAAAAATAATGTTTTGTTAAGTCTTCAGAGTTTTTCATCAAACACAAACAAGGGAAATTGGATTTTGCCCAAATAATTGTGTTCTTTGAGATGAGGAGGTATCTGAGCCTACAATATTTGAGATCAGCACACAGGAAAAGAGCTGATTTTTTCCTCCAGTTCTCAGTTTATTCCCCTAGGGTGGAATTCAATCCAATGTAGAGGGCCAGCATGAGGCACAGGTACCAATGAAGCCTTGAGGGAGAATAAATGATGCACAGACATGTGCTCACTCTTGGAAGTTGGCACAGTGGTGAATTTCGCTCTGTAGATGAATTCATGAAGTCATTACCAAGGCAAACTTCCCTTCATTTCAGGTGGAGTTTTGCCCTAATAAAAAGTGCTGCAGATTTTGGTCCCATTTTTCACACACCAAACAAATAAACGGGAAGTCTGGGGCTGGCATCTCTCTCTGGCACTTCTCCTCTTGAGGGCTGTCTTTAATACTCCACAAATGATCCAATTCCAAAAGAAGCTTGCTCTAATTCCCTGGAAGAGGAGATGTTTCTTGCTCTTTTAGATTTAAGAATCCAGTCCATCCCTGGTACAACTCCCTGGGATTCAATTGCATGGGAGGAAGAGGGAAAGGAATTTGGTCCATTGTGTCTAAAAGGCTAACTGCTTCTTCCAGACTAGTTCTTTTTTGTTTGCAGCTGAACTATAGCTCTTCAAGTAAGGCCACCCCCTGATTCCCAGCTTCTGAGCATTGTAAAGGTGAAGAGACATCCATGGACTATCAACATACAGTTACTATCTTTTTGTGATTTGACAACAAGCCATTGTAGAGAAAGACCTTCTTCTTTGTTGCTTTTGCTTCTCGATCTCAATTACGGCCATATTCGCAATAAATATTTTACCTGCTGCTCCTGCTTATTTGTTATTCATGTTCTGTTGCTAGCAAGATGCAAGGCAGCTGGCAGGGATAGAAGTGTACAGGCAGTTTCTTCGTTTGCTAAATCATTCATAGATTTTTTTTTCTTTTTTATTTACTAAGATGCACAAAAATTTCTGTTGGCACCAATATGAGAAATGAATAAGCACAGTAGAAAATTACATATAAAGGATCACATGTCCCATTTTGATACGTAAATACTAGCTAATACAAGGATAATAAAATTGTTCTTATTATTTCTTTTTGTTACAATCGTGCCTGGAGGTAATAACAAAGATCAGCGCCCTGTTGAGTTGGGTTGTGGAGAGCCTGTCAGAAAATATATTTTGCTTCCCATGAAAAATGCCAAAGGAAACAATAACAGCCACCACCAATTGTTTTCAGCATGGGGGGGGCATGGATTTTTGTTGAAAAATGCAAACACAACGTCCTTTCCTTGTTTTGGCAACTGAAGACCTGCTTCCAGAAAGAATTTTTCTTGGGGTCTTTTTGTTTGTTTGTTTTTAATTAAAAAAAGAAAATTGTCTGGCTTGTTGGATGTTGGGGTTTCTTTCATTTTTTTTTTTTTTAATTTTTAAGAACACAATGGTCAAAACATTGACGAAAAAGGAAATTTTCTTGTGAAAACATCCATTAAGTTTACAAGGCATTTGTCATTACAACAACAACAAAAAAGTGCAGGCAAAAATTTTTCAACCAACCAGCTCCAGTTTCAGAACTCTTCAGCTCCCACATCATGTATATCAGAGTACCAATCACAGCCCTCAAGTGAGCTTGTTCTCTTATTCAGGGAAATGCCCTATCAAATATTATTAATCACAGAGAGGCACAAACATAACAAGGCATTCTAAAATACAGATGGTGAATCCAATATCCTAAAAGAATATATATTCTGAGGTAAAATGACAGCACAGGAAAAAGGATGAATGAGGCAGAGATTGTTTAGCCTCCAGTTGACTAGCTACACTGAAGCTCATGGCTACCACACATCATTTTAACAGCTGCTATGTTTCATCACACTGTATTTCAATGCTGGAAAAAGTGAGCACTTGGTGTGTTGATATAGCTACTGGTGTATCTATCTATTTATCTAACTCACTTTGTAAAGAACTATGGAATCCAGTAGATAGTCCATCTATCCCAGCATTTCATACTGACACTCAGCACCTCATAAAACTTCCTCATAAAATCAATAGCAATAACAGAGCTTTTTGCTTTATATTTTTATTTAATTTCCCCTCTCTTTTGCATTTGCAGCTTTAAGGAGACAGGGGGAGCCAATGGTGGGATTTAGGGAAAGAAGGGATTGTCAGCATTGGGAGAGGCATTCATACGGTGGAAAGGCTTCATCGAAGAGGAATGTTTTGCATTTCCTAAAGATGGTCAGGCTCCGGATTTGCAAGATCTCCTCTGGACACCTGTTCCATAAATGGAAGCCTTCAAATAAGAATGCTTTATGACCTGCTCTCCCGCATTTCATTCTGGGCTCTGCGTGCTGCATTGTCCCAGAAGAGGGCAGCTGTCATGATAGCTGTAAGATCAAAATTCAGTGTCTGATACAGCTGCGGCTTGATCATGAATTGCTTTGAAAACTGTACTGTACTCATCTATAGGACCATATGTATTCGTAGGACATAGAGCACTCAAAGGGTAGATCCTCTGCTTAGTTACTGCATCTTTAAAGGTGGCCAGTCTCAAAAAAGACAGACTCAAAAGGAGGGCTCATTCAGGTTATTTTTTCATGGCATCAGTCTCCCTTTGAAGAGACAATAGAGGAAAAGAAATAAAGAACCTTCCTCTGATTCATTTGTGTGGTGAACTTAATAGAATGCTCTTCCACTGAAGAGCTCCATTTGAAACTCACCAGCCTTCTGACAAGACGTTGATTGGCAGATGATGAAAAAGTGGTTAGAGCAAGAAAAAGCTATTCATTTTCATCTCCTTTTGTGACAACCTTTTACTGTCCTGTACGAAACAGATGTGCAGAATGGAGTCTATAACCCAAGGGGTTTTATTAGCATAAGATGCTTTTGTTAAAGGAATCTGATTGTGTTTGAAATCACTTTGTTGATACCAACAACAATAGCGACCTTTGATAGTGATATAACCCCTTTTATCCAGTTGGACTCTAGAGCACATGACAGCTAATGTGATAAGAGTGTTCACATGGAGATTATACTATGCAAAATATGACACATTCTGGAAAGCAAAAAAATGTTCAAAAGAGTCTCTTCTTGTTAAAGTAACAACAATGAGAGTCGTGTGGCACCTTACAGACTAACATTTCTTTGGGTATAAGCTTTTGTGGGCTCCAAGCCACTACAGTAGTTTCTACTTCATGCATCTGACAAAGTGGGTTGGAGCCCACGAAAGCTTATACCCAAAGAAATCTGTTAGTCTACAAGGGGCCACGGGACTCTCATTGTTTTTGTTGTACACAGACTAACATGGCTACCCCTCTGGAAATTTCTTGTTAAAGTAACACCTAAAGATTAAATACAGATTAGGGCTTTGTTGTGTTAGGCACTGTACAAACACCTAGGAAGAGACAAATCACTGCTCTGCAGATTTGATAGTCCAAGTAAACCAGACCGACAAATTGTGGGAGAGGAAACAGAGAGGTAAAGAGACTTGGCCAAAGCCCATCACTTTTCCTTGGCAGGAGCTTGCCTTATTCTGCTTCCTCTTACATGCTTCATAATCTACCACTCTCCTTGTGGTCTTTTAAGGCTCAAAAGTGCTGCTGTGTTAGATCATATTAAGGTTGCAGAATCATTATCCGTGCCTACCAATTATGTTCTCACCTACTCCTAGGATGCACAGTATGCAGTTGTCTAGCCAGCAATATGCCTTATTACAGTGCTGGCATTTCAATGGGCCTAGGTCTAACTTTGTTCTTTCCATTTTCTTTCCTACAGATAAACTTTGATTTCAAGCAGCCCCCAAATAAGGCATAACTATGATTCCCTTCTATTTCATGATGATCACTGTGAGGTTTTATACTAGTAGAGGGAAGGACATACTGGTAGTGGAGAAGGTTGATGTACTCTAGTCCTGTGGCTAAGACAATGAGCTTCTCACCCCTGCTCTTCCTACTACCAACCTGCTATGTGATGGGCATTAGTGGGAGAACAAATAGACACCGGCCAGCTTAGCTAGGCCCATTTTATTGTGGCAGTTTTTGGATGTGGTTATTGGACACAGCAAGTTGTCTGACCACATGTGCATTATCTGTCTGAATCAGTTATTTCAGTCCCACTATCTCAGGGCACATTGCTGGGTCTGTTCCTCAAGCTCCAAAGCAACTTTGCTTGTTTGCTTTGGATGTCTAATGGGATCCAAGATTTGAGAAGACTTGAGAGTTCTCATCTATTGTCCATAGGCCAGAATTACTGAGGCCTAACATGCTTAGATACTTCAGAAAACCCCAGTAGGTGACTATTTACTTCTTTAGACATGTAAACACTTTTGTAAATCTGACCCTATGCCCACTTCCTTTTGCTAATGGACATCCCAATAAGCAGCATGTTTAAGCCATCCTGAATATTTGTGCTCAGGTTTATTAATACAAATCCATATACATCCAAGCAGTGATAGATAAAAGCCCCTGTTTACACCCATCAATGTCTTCCTTTTTATTATTAAATAACATTTAAACTAAAGGATGCAACCAAGATTGAACATAGAAAGGCATTTCCTGCCCCAAAAAGCTTGTACAGTACTTCAAAAAAACAAAACAAAACAAAAAAGCAAGATGTAAGAGACAGATGGGATAAACAAGCAGTTGGGGCTGGGATGAAGGAAACAGAGTAATAAATAAATATATTTTCCCCCATTTCTTCTCCCCCAACCCAGTGTGTATTTAAAATCCAGGCTGGGTCAAATCAGAATCTATTTTACGAGCCTTCCATGGGAGAAGAGAAGAAACACACCACCATATTCTCTCCCAAGTCCTGGATTTCTGGAGTGCCACAAAGCAAAAAAGACTCTTTTCAACTTGTTCTCCCAGTCTGTGCTTGCTACAGGTTTGGGACTGCCACAGTTTTCTCCCTAGACATGATCCATGCCAGTCCTGATGTTTATCTCCTGAGAATATCTGAAGCTGAGTGGGGAGAAGCAAAAGAAAAAAAGAGAGAGCAGGATCTGCTCCCACTTCCACTGGTGTAAATCATTAGAACCACAGTAAAGGAAAGATGGTGTAAGGAGAGAATCATGCCATATGTTTGCTGCCAGCACTTGCATCAAGTCTGAGACACCCTGACAGAGACCCTCTGGGTCACAACCCCCTTCCTCTGCATTGCTTAACTTTTGAAGCCATCAGGCAGACAGCAATGCAATTACACTCATCACCTTTTCCCTATCAGTTCCTCAGCAGCTGTGAGGTTCGTGATCTAAAAATTTGTGTTGTTTTTCACACCCATTACACTCTTTTTATGGGGCTTGCAGTCTTATTTATGATTAAATTGAAGGATAATAAAGAACACTGGTTAAACATTTTTATGATCTCAATAATACCTTGAACACATTAAGGTCATCCTTCAAGACCCAGTTTTACTCTTGCATTTCTTGATTGCCTTCCAAGTTATTATTAATACTGGCTCCTTTGTATGTCTTCAGCACATGAACAGACAGCACAGGAAACCGTTTCTGTAGATTTAAGAGTGCTCTCTTCAGTATGACCAGCGTCACTGATTTTCCGGCTTCTTTTTTGGTATAGAAGTGTAGATTTGGATAATAATATTTAGTACATGCATGGGTAGTATAAATATTAATTAATTCAGGCCTAGTCCAAAGTGCATTGAAGTTGGTGGGAGTCTTTCAACTGACACTAATGGGCTTCAGATAAGATCATTAGGGCTTGTCTATGCAGGATTTGCCATGGCCAAAGAACCACTCAGGAACTTTGGTTTACTGTAGTGGTGTTCACGTGGGATGTTAATATGTCGAAAAGCAGCATGCTGCAGGTTTGCTTCATAGTATGCTGCTCAATGACATCCCATGTAGATAACTCCTTAGTCTCTTACCAACACCACTATAAGGCAAGTAAATGAGTTTATTATGATCCACATTACACAGCAAGAAAAACTGAAACAGAGGGGCTAAGTGCTTAGCTCATGTGATTCTTCTTATATTTGAAATAGCTCTCATTTACATCACGTCTCTTATTCAAATAATCTCCAAATACTTCACACAGTTTACTATTTGACCATAATCATTAGCTTTTAGAACTAGAACTTGGCAGCAGGGAATGTAACACACTGAGCAAATTTGCAGAAGAATATATTTTTAAAATTAAAAATAATATTTTATTATTCCAGAGAAAGTGCCTTTCCTAACAGGCTTAAGTGCTTAAACACAGTGCAGCCAATCCATTCGGATAGATCATAAAAATTGCAATGGTTTTAATCAAATTTCACTCCCTTAACAAATCAGGCCAAAAAGCTGCTGTTAAGGAAGTGATGTTTGATTAAAACTGGTTTAGTTGGATAAAGTGACACACTTGTACATAAATATGTGCTGTTTTACATATCCATCAGGAGAGTGCAGTCACCTCTGAAGCAAACCATAGCAAATGTTTAATAGTACATAGCAACTCAATTTAATGGTAGGAAAAGAAGCAAACAAATATAGCATCTTCCAGGGAAGAACAACCTAGGAATTTGGAATTTGCTTGCTAAAGCTACAGTCCTGTTGAGATTTATACAGATGCTTATCCTTATGTCTGTGGGTAGCCCACTGAGTCATTGTAGCTCTTTGTAGGATCAGAGCTGACAAGCAGAATTAGGTACATTGTAGGTACTGGTACTTTAAAACTTTTGGCTTGTCCATCCTGTGGTCCACAGGCCAGAATCCAGCCTGCCACAGGTTCTCATCCTGCCCATAGAGCCACCGCATGTACTTGTATGGGTTGCGCACCCAAGGTCATCATGGTCTTGAGAAATATGGCAGGGCAGTTTGTGTGACAAGGCTTTTTTTTTTTTTTTTTAAACACCCTGTTTGCAAAGCAAAACCTCCAGCAACCTGGGAATGCTTAGGAGTGTACTAGGGGCCTTGGCTTAGGGCAGATCAACAGGAAAGACTGCCACCACCTGATTCCCCAGCTCAACTTCTTGCAGTTCCTAAGCTATTCCTAAAAGTGTCCCACCTCAGGATGAGCCCAGCCTGCAAGTGCTCAACCTGCAGGGTAATTGTCTGTTTGTATTTTCATAGCTTTTGTCATAAGCAAAAAAGGACTTTGATTAAAAAAAAACAAATAAAAAACCCCAACCTTTTCATTTCTAAATTCATTTATATTAAGCATGACACAATTTGTACATGACAGGTCAGCTGTGGTTTTGTTTTAAGCTCCATGTTCAAGGAGATGTGTAGCTCTCCTTGTGAAGATGAGGAACTAGATTTGGACCAATTTCCCCAGGCTCCAAGAGAAGGAAGCATGTTGTGCTTACCCCTGTAATTGGGTACAAATTACTTTCCCCAACTCTCCTGGAGCAGGAAGCACATAGGGAGCTGGGGAGAGCCAAGCTCATACACTCATTACTGCCTTTGCCTGCTCACCTACATGCTTGGAAAGAGTGTACCAACCTTGCAGAGATAGTTGTTCCTGCTGTGGTACCATGGATAATTGGTACTAGACAGGAGAATTTATACTCCCTTACAACCTAGGCATGTTTAGATTATTTACACAATTAAATATTTAATATATTTTTTCTTATCAGTAAAGTCTCTTTTACATAATACTCACACAATAACATTCTGTTGCACCACAACCTCTATCTCCCAGTTCACTCCACTAAACTCTTCTGAAACCTCCTAAATCCAATTTTTCCAGTGTCTGAGGCTTGAGAAAACTGATTGTTTAAAAACACTCCATGATAAACAGTTTTTTTGGGGGGGGATGGGGGAACTACTCTGTAAATATTTCTGGGATTGCATTTCCTAGAATCAAAGTTAGCAGCCGATTAAAATGCACAGTGTGAGTATCATCGTGACCCTGGCTTGGCTGAGCAGGGACGCCACAAGATGCTTAAAATAAACCAGTAAAAAAAGGGGTATAAAGAGGAAGAAGTAAAACAGCAGCATCTACTACAAGATGACACCATAATTAAGAATTTAAGACAAAGGTCATGGAGCCTTCATCCCTGATTTTCACTGAACAGATTAACTGATAAACACATCTGCTGTCTCCTATTTTCAGGAGAAATTTCTTCTATATCTAGCATGAACAGCTACAAAGAAATGGTTTCCACTCTCAGCTACTTTGAGAGAGTTTTCACTCTCAATTGGATGATGACTCTTTCAGGATTAATAGAAGACTATATCATTTAAAAGTCTTCCAGCATGTGGCCCCAGTAGAAGAATAATCCCTTTCATTTGACAGATTTGTTTCTTTTGTGTTTTTAAATAATATATTGACTCTTTTGAGAATGTATTATTATAGCAAAATGTCAGTTGTCCATATTCAACCCTAGATAGACATGTAGATTGATTGATCGATCGCCTGACTGGACAATTTTCTTAATAAGAAATTTTTTGAGCTACTGCAGTGTGACCCTAGACAGTCTGAATGCCAAGTATGTTCCTGACATACATCACCTGCCATCAAGGAGAAAGATATACATGAAAAACTAAGACTCAGTTTGAAAATCCAATACTGGAGGAGGAGGATTGCTCCAAAAATGGAATTTCTTTTTAATTACCCTTAAATCTGAATTTCCTTGAGAAGGGTAATAATGATCCCAGTGAGTTTGTGGACCAATTGTTAAAAATGGCATACTGGTGAAATTACAACAATGCTAAATTGCAAAGAAATTAGTAAATGCTTGTGAAATTATTTCTTTAAGCATGCTATAATCACAGGCTGTTAAGGAAAGCACCTCTGAACATGGTAATTGACATTGCAAACTACTCCCTGCCTGCCTGTATGAAAACAGCAGTACATCTAAGGTTAATTGAAACTTAAAAAAAAGTAAAAGATCAAAGCAAGGTGCCTCATTACAACTTAATAAGTATGCAGCAGCTGCATGGTTTGAGGACCAAAGAGAACCAGCAGTTGGCAACTGCCCTGAACCACTAGAAGACCTAATTCTTACAAATGGATTTAACTTCTAGGGTCTGCACTAGAATTCAAATTAAATTAAATATTGACCAAGGAAGAGCTTGTTGCCAGTTTCAGGGTGAAAATCTTCAGTTACAAGGAAACAGGAGTCCTTGAAAATAACAGTACATTTTCCCCTTCAGAAAAATCACTCAATTTGCAGAATCGCAGTAAGAGGTGGATTTTGTGTGTGAAACCAGAGAGAGAGAGAGAGAGAGAGAAAGAAATGAAAATTTCAGGCTGTAAGTTGTGGAAGTACATCACAGGCAACAACACTAAGTGCTCTTCTCCCACTACCCTGTCCCTATGTCTCTTGCACACGTCACAGAGTGCAAAACGCTCAGTGGACAATACAAGAGATTTCTACTAAGTACAAAAGTATTATTTAAATGGTGGAAAAAATGTTTCATACTAGAGTATATTTGTGACTAAGTCACTGTCTCATCTGCACAAAGGCTTTGGCTACTGTTGAAGAAGCATGGACTGGTTCAAATCTTCATTTTAAACATCCAAGCCCAAGAGATTGCTCTGTTGTGAACTCTGCATGAAGTCTTGAACACAGAATGCCCTTCCTAGAAGGGAAAATTGAGGCTTCTGTTTTCAGAACTGAAAGGCAGGACATTTATTCCCCTTCACAGCTCATCAAATTCTTCACCATCTTGCAACTTGCTGAGTGATACACACTTACTCTCAGGTGTCTGATCAATAATGCTGAAGGGGCTGAGAACATGGCCCGATGAAATGGAATAGTGGTTGTCATTTGAAATACTTTCAGTGCAGAGGCACTGGCAGCAATACAAAATTACATTGTCACTTTCTAGTTCGTGATTCCATTGAAATTCTTCCTTTTTACAATCTCATTCTGCTCAGAAAAAAATGGCAGTTAATATGACACCGTCAGTATCCCTTGTTAATTTTCCTAAGTGAATTTCAAATCAAAACTGATTCCATTTGGCACCTGGAACAAGATTATTTTAACCAGTAATGCTGCAAAGTCAACTTGGCCGACAAAAAAAAAAATCTATCTATCTATCTATCTTTTCCATCTTTCTGCTCCATCTCTCATCAGCAAAACAGAGCTTGGAAGATCAAAACTTCAGATAATAGATAGGTTGCTTGGTAATGCAGAAGGGAGAAGAGAACCAAATTAGCTTTCAGAAAAAATAGGGAATAAATGTTAGGAATAAGAAGATGGTGGCGAAGTTAAGATGAGTTATTTTATGAAAAACTCAGTTCAGCATTTCTTATATTGATTGTACATGTGAGTCAAACTTTTTTTCTGAATAATCATTAAATCAATATTCCTCATTTTTTACAGTCTTTGAAAAACTTGTTAATGGTGCATTAACTATTAAAAATGTTGCCTAACAAAATACCTATTTATCTTTACTGAGTAATGTGTGTTGAAGCAGTTACTGGTATTAATGGGCAAACAGGATAAGGCACGTGATTAATGGTTTATAAAAGTGATGGGATCATTCAGTTTTCAAACTGCTCTTCTGTTACCTGCCATGATATTTGTGATAGTCCAAGATGCATGTAAAGATTTCTGCACCCACTATGAAGGGAGACAAAACAGCATTGTATCTTCAAAAACTACAGTTTCACTGGTGGAGATGAAATAATAGATTTTCTATTTTCCCAGCTCCCTGTTTGTATCTGTTTTTGTTTTTTAGCTTAAATTTTATTTTGTATTAGTTTAGATTTTAAGAGACAATGTTCATTTTAGCCCCATTTCAGCAAAACACATAAGTAAGCATGTGCTTAATTAGAAATTTAACAGTAATTAAATATGTGCATACAGTTCAGCACATACTTATGTGGTTTGTTGAGTCAGGATTTTTGTTACCTAGAACTTTCCCCCCATTTCTATTGACTGGAGGTCAGTTCTCCAGTTGGAGTTACACAATTTTAACACGGTGAAGAGCAATGAAACAATTGACTGAAACCCGCAATATGGGACAAGTTGCAATTAACAGAGAGAAAGAAACTGTAGCTCTCCAAGCCAAGGTGGATGATAAAACTACTGTGGGCAATGCAATTATTAATAAGGCATGTGCAAAGAGGTTTTTTTCTCAGTTCTTTTGTTGTTAAATGAAAGAGGTTGTGATATAATGTTCATCTGAAGAAGAATTTTCCTGCAGTGTGGTAAAACATTATGAGGTAGATCATTCTCTAATTTTATTGGATTTCCAAATGCACAGATCTCTCTCTTTGCAGGATGAGCAATTTGCTTGCATTCTCCTTCCTATTCCCTTTCCAAATTCTCTAATAATAATACTTCCCCTGCTCCTTTTCATGAATGGTCATAGAGAAGACTTACTTGGGAGCCTTTGATTATTTTAGGACCAGGAGCATTAACTTTCCAGCATATTTTCCTCACCAGTGAAATTCCATTTTTAGCTGCAGCACAAGGACTGTATATTACCCAAACCATCCATCTTAATGGCCAATAGGCCAAGAATCTCATCCAGCCCAGAAAAATGATGTGGATCTACTTTGTGCATGTATTAAATGTTCCAAAAGTTCCTTAGTGTATTAAATAACTTATTCCTTTATTTTCTACGTTATTTTACACATACATTTCTCACTTTGTCTAGCTACACAGTGCTGACTTTTTGAGTAACAGAACCAACTGTGGTATTAGTTATGATCAGAGATGTAAAGGTTAGTGTTTATTTGGACTACTTTCTTGTAGTGACATAGGAATCCCCACGCTAGGTCCGTCTACGGTCCATGTATTCCAGTATCCTGTCTCTTACCATGGGCTACTTGCACTGGCTGCTGAGTAAAGTGTAAGGACCATAACTGCTCACTACAGGGAGTAGCTTGCCAGTCAGGGAAGTTTCTTCCTAGCTCTGTCAGCTACAGGTCAGACCTTTGCCCAGAAACACCAGGATTTACAAAACCTTCCAAATGATCCTTTGGGTTTTTAGTCATATCTAATATAACTATGAATGTTCTCAATATCCATGTAAATCACTAGATTTTTGGGTTTTGTTTGGTTTTTCTTTTAATCCTCAGTAAGCTCTTCATCCCAATGAAATATCCTGGCAATGAGTTCCATGGGTTAATGCAAATGGTGTAAAACTATTTCCTTTCATTGGTTTTAAATATCCTGTTCTTCAATGCACGTTTCCTAGTCACTATGAGAGAAGGTGGCTAGCAGGGGCTGTTCTGATTTCCCTCCTTAATACCACTAATTATGTTACCTTGTCCCTTCTTATTCCTGTCTTCTCTAAACGAAACACTCCCAGTCAGAGCTGTAACTTGGTGAGCCGGCGCCCAGTGCACGTTCCGATCAGAGCACTCCCCTGGCCATTAGCAGCGCTTGGGGCCGGCACCGTGGAACGCGCCCTTTAATGGAGCGGCTCTCTTGGGCTACTCCAGCATGCCAGCAGTAAAGCCCCATTGGCCCCGCCATGGTTACGGCCCTGCTCCCAGTCTTTCTGTTTCATATGGTATCAGTGGGTAATGCTAGGACGCTAACGAGGAGGATGGAATGAAGGGATCGTGAAGACTGTACTAAGTTCTGATCCCTTTAGTTGATTCATCTAGGTCAGGGACAAGGCACTGAGAAGACAAAGTTTGAGGAATCCTGCATTACTCCCACCAGGCACTGGTTATGCAAATGAATTCAGTCTCAAGGGATATTAATCCAATTCGTTTTACAACACAAATTTCATTAGCTAACATGAGGTGAATGAAACTTAAATAGCATCATTATCTAGAAAACCATTGTTAATAAACTGCTGACCATACCTTCCCAAAGAATCACATGATCAACTTTCATGACAGGCATCAATGCTTATCTGTTGTGTCTGCATTTTCTACTTCCCACCCTCCTGTAGCTTGCCTCACATACGCAGTTTGAAAGGAATATCTAGCAAGGATTACAGCCTCTATACAAACATTAAACAATAAAACATGTTGGAGACAGGGCCAGATTTTGGTGTTCGTAGGCCATAGGCACTTTCACTCCAAAATGTGCAAAAAGAGGGGTAAACACCAGTTGAATTACATCAATTGACATGATGCACTTTAAACAATTCTAATGCTAAACCATGCAATTTTCTTCATTTTTTCTGCCTTTTTATTTTTTTTCCCTTCCCTTATGGGCCCTAAAAATTAAGTAGGCCCTAGGCACTGTGCCTACTGTGCCTAATGGGAAATCCGGCACTGACTGGAGAAAACCTACAACTACAAAACCAAAACAAACATTGCAGAAGTTGAATACACACTCCAGCAGCTACACAGCTCAAAACAAGGCAGGAAACAAGTATATTTAATATAAAAGGAACTCTTGCATGAAATGGTCTCTGTACATCTCTGCACATGGTTGATTTGCTGTTTGACTTCGTCATTTGATGGGCTGCAGTTGTTTCTTTTGCTCCTAACACATTATAGACATTGGATTTCTAGGGCATTCATGGTACTTTTTTAGAATTGATGAATATTTTTTAAAAAAAGACAAAAATAAAACATCAAATATTCTGAAGTCTATGTCCTTATGAACTTGAGTTTTTGTGCCTGACGCGGAGTGGTTAAGCTCCGCATGCTCCCGGGCAAGGCGTTAGGGTTCAATGCCCGGGTCAAGAAGTCTCAGCCCTTGCGTCAGGGCAGAGCGGCCCACTGGCCAGAGTCCGTAAGTCTCAGCCCTTGCGTCAGGGCAGTGCGGCCCACTGGCCAGAGTCCATAAGTCCCAGCCCTTGCGTCAGGGCAGAGCGGCCCACTGGCCAGAGTACGTAAGTCCCAGCCCTTGCGTCAGGGCAGAGCGGCCCACTGGCCAGAGTACGTAAGTCTCAGCCCTCGCGTGAGGGCAGAGCGTCCCACTGGCCAGAGTACGTAAGTCTCAGCCCTCGCGTGAGGGCAGTGCGGCCCACTGGCCAGAGTACGTAAGTCTCAGCCCTTGCGTCAGGGCAGTGCGGCCCACTGGCCAGAGTCAATAAGTCGTAGGCCCAGCGTGGCTCCCTGGGGCACGGGGGCCCAGGTAGGGGGGTTCAGGCCCTCCCACTCCTCTGAACCCCAGCCCAGGGCCCTGGGGTGTGCGGGGGAATCCTGGCCCCGTCGGCGGGGATCCACACCGCAACGCGCCGACTGAGGCTCGGACGCGGCCTGTGTCCGCCACGACTTACCCCGCCCTGGGCTGCTTCCTACCTGGCCGCCGAGAGGTGGGCCGCCGGTGCCACAGACGCCCCCCTGGTCAAGGGTCTTGGCCCGTCGGGGTCCTCGGATCCGCCCTGGCTAGGTGCGCCTTGATCTGCCTTGCCTTCGGTTCGCCCCATGACGGACGTCCCCGGCTTCGGCTCCGTTGAGGCAGGACCTAGACCAGAGTCTGAGCGGGAGCTCCTAGCCTGTGTCTGCTCCCTCCGCTGGTCAGCCTCCAACTGAGGGGAATCCCAGCCTTTTATAGTTGGGCAGCTGTTTGAGCATGCCCAGCAGGGTCTGAGGGGCGGGGCTTCCCTTCCCTTCCGGGCATATAGGCCCGCCTGAGTGCGGGGCCGGCCTGCCCCGTCACAGTGCCACTTGAGCCTCATTGGTGGATCGTGTATCTGAATGGTTGGGGATCTGAGCTGCTATTATAAGAATAAGGCTTACAATTGTTGTACCATGCTTTACAAAAGGGATATTCAAAAGTACATATTTTCAGCTACCTCTGCTCTGTACCCTACAAATCCCACCCTGCCTTTTCAGAACTCCATAAACACTTTAATCCCAACTTCTCTCCAAGCTGCCTAAACATTGTTAGTGTCATTTTATAGACAAGAAAACGGAGGCAGGGAATAGAAATACCTTGGTCAAGGCAACATAGCCACTCAATGACAGATCCAGGTTTGAAAGTGAAGATTTCCTGATCCATACCCCTGCGTTCCTTTGGCTAGAGTACATTGCCTCAATAGATACACAGACGTCTCTGGGGTCCCAAATGATGTAAACATGATAAATGGCATGTGAAACTTTGACTGCAAGAAGATCTGAAATTTGCTTTCGTTGTGCATATCTCCACTAACAGCACCACAGCATCTGTTGACTATGAGCATGAAAATGATTAAAGGATAACTTGGGATAAATAGGAGGAAAAATATGACCCTAAACAAAAGGCCCAGAATAAACTGTTGTAGCTTTTAAGTGCCAGTTCATTCTCTTGGTGTTTGTAAAAGTCAGTGGAGGAAATAAACATTGTTTGCCTTTGTTTTTGGCTGCTATTGGAAGTGACATGGACATTAGTTCACTGGAGGTTGAAAGAGACATTAACATGACTTCATGGAGTTGCCCCTGTTAAATGTAAGGACATTTGCACCTCTGAGCTGTCGTCTTCAATATACATCGGTTTTGCAAATGCAACTGAATGACTCTGGTTGATTTTTAGAGCTCCTTTTTCTTCATTCAAACCAAAACATTGCACAGTAATTGACAACAGAACTTAACATGAAAAAGGACCAATAGGACCCAGCAAGGTACCTACTAATTCCATGCTTTAACTATTCTGTCTTGTTCATGTAAGAAGTTTCAAAATCATATTCCATTGTATGGTACACTATTATTCTATCCTTACTGTCCTAAAAGTTGCAACTAATGCAGGGAGGGAATATTCTCCTGATCCTACAGTACATAGCAAGGGACTAAACAGATAAGCAAAATCTCCATCAACTATGAATGCCAACCTAAAGCCCTCATGCTAAGTCATTTGCAGTAACACTGTTTACATGTTTCAGTCACCCCTTAGGAATTTGAAACCTTGCATCTGGCCTGTGTGAAAACCATGAGGTGTTGCATCCGAAGGCAGGAAACAGCTTCCTACTTTTTTTAACTTACCTGACTGAGATGCAACTTGGCCTCCTGGTTATTACGTTACACTGGGAAACAGACATTTCTGAGTACTGTTGTTGCTACTGCTATCACTTAGCTCAGTGACCTTAAATAAGTCAATTAAGCTCTCTCTGGGCCAGACCCCAAGGCACAGTGCTCCATGACCGTGCCTCTTGCCACCAGCTGTGAAATATGACACTACTCAGTCTAAGCAAAGCAATCAGAAAGTGGCACTCTGTATCAGTTCACCAGGGGATCTTACCGTGGCGTCAGTGAATCCAATGGGATTTTAAAGTGATGTAACAGGCTTTCTTCAGAACTTGTTCCAGACACCTGTAAAATTAATAGAGAATGAGGCCCTTTCTCAGGGTTTTAAGAGTCAATCTATGGAATTCAATAGCAGGGAGATAGGTTTTATTCTTAAACATTGTCAAGTGGCTCAAATTAAAAACCTAATAAAAGTTATCATTTTTGTTACATTCCATAGTGCTTTCCCATAAGGATTTTAAGGATTCAGTAGTTAATATTAGTAGCATGACTGGAAGATATAAAGTAGTGGACTGTAAGCTCCTCAGAGAAGGGAGTGTTAGCTACTACGTTTGCACAGCACCTCACACAACAAGGCCCAACCCTCACTGAGGTCTCTAAGTGCTAAGTAGCAGCAGAGTAGCACTCCATTCCCTGGCCAAACCAAATTCTGTTAATCGCATGTAGAAGATTGAGATCCAAGATGTGCAAGCCCACCAATACATTCAGTTAGAGCCCAAATCTATGTCTATTAGAGTCCCTTAGAGTCTGAGATAATGCTCGCTGTGGTTCATGGAAAGACTCTCCATTGATGTCTCTAGGCTTTGAAGCAGGCTGCCCTTGGATGGCTGCCTCGCAAATGACTAATGCACTTGAAAATAAATAGTCCTGAAGTTAAGATAGACCGGCTTATGTTCTCATTTCATTCCACATTAATATGCTCATCCTCATTTTTTCAATCCATGGTTTCTTAATCATGAGCTGTTGTACAGTGTTCATACCCAAGTAACAAATAGTTTGTCTGTAACTCATCAGCCAATTTAATTTAACTGAACAGAGCCGGGGCTGCTGCTGGTTTAAAAATTTACTTTTTAAGTGGGGAAAAACACAATCTCCAGTTTTTCTCATGACGTGCAGCTATTTTACTGATAAAATGGCTTGAAGTGGTCCACAGAAAATAATGTTACTTAAGCTCTGTTACAGAGGGTGGGTTTAGAGCAGACAGTGCTCTAATTGGCTTTGTATGTTCGGTGCATGGTGGCACTGGGAGAGTGAAACTCCATTTCTCTCTTCTGCTCCTCGAGAAAATGACTTAGAAATAATTGTAGAATGAGGATAGTTGATGGCGCTTAAATTTAGATTTTAAAAAGTTTAATTGTTTCTAAATCCTAACACAAATTCATTAGTTTATGATATTAAATTTACATTCCCTGCAATAATTTTAGATTTCTACAGGGACTAATCATATACAATTGCCATACAAATCTGTTATGGTGATATTCTCAGATATGATTCTTCTTATTAGGGCATTAATTTTTCTAAATATGTAGGAGTCTCATCAACATTATGATTGATTTTCTTTTTTAAAAAGTCCCCCTCATGGGTCATTACTTTAATTTCACACATTTGGTCTAGATCTTACATTTTGTTTGCTGACCAAGCTAAGCTATTTGTACATGTTACTACTGGCTCCCTTTAGTCAGGGGTTACGTCTATACTGTTGGTGGTTCAATGGATTATGCTGTTTGCTATGTCTGGTATGTGCCAAAACTTTTAGCAATTTAAAGCTAGAAAGATAGAATTATGGACTTCCATTGAAGCTTAACAGCTGCAAAATCATTTCTGAAACCTAAAACTCCAGGACTAAAAAGAACCATGTAGAGAAAAGTGCCTTTCATTTTGCAAAAGAAAAAAAAATATTCCTGATAACATTCAATTCTTCAATTTAGCCCTTTATGTCAGTTAACCTGGGCTTCCTCTCTTAGAAGAATGGTGGCTGTGTTCTTCAGTCTATATAAGTGTCTGTCATTCAATTTAGTGCAGCAAAAGGAAAGCCTTGTAAGCGATTTAACATATCAGAAGGCTTGAAGCATGAGTAGGACAATGGTATTTGAAAGACTTGACTATAAAGAAACTGGCAAAGACAGCAGGAGGTTATATTACATGAATATTTTTTGTTCATGGCTGGTAATTAAAATCAGCTCTTAAATGCATTTTGGTCTTCTCAAAGTAGGTGTCAAGAAACCTAATACAGTGAAATGAATGGGTGGCAAGATGAGGGCTTGGAGGCTCTTCCATGAAATGACTATGAAGGTTCAAGTAGGGTGAAGTGGAGGACGGGGGGGGGGGAGGAAGGACAATGTTATAACCATCGCAGAGGGATGGAAAGATAATGAGACAGTTCCTACTGTGACAGATCCCCAGGTGATATAAATTGAGCCTGATTCCACTGGTACCAAATCAGTTTTACAGCAGTTGAGAATCTGGCCCATTACCCACAACTGCAACCAAGTGGATGGGAAAAGAGCAACCTCATCAAAATCTTCTCATTGCATTTGCAAAGGCTTCATTACTGAAGCACCTGCTAACGTCTCTTCACTGTAGTTAAGGGTCTTTCAGCTTTTTGATTATAATCCTCTATTTTTAGAGTCTCTGCGTGTTGCACAGAGAGAGATATGATCATCAGAAGATGCTGCCGGGAGAGCTATTTTTAGACTGAGTCATTTGATGAGCTGTTCTGCACCTTATTTATTGCTGTCTCTAGGAGGAGGAGTTTCAGGGGTGTCCAGACAACTTCACCACTAAAAGCAGAATTCAAAGGCGGTGACCTCTATCTGATAACATTTTCTTTAGAAAGAGGGATAAAATAACAGCACATTAAAATGTGCAAGACTGATAGTTACTAATAAGGGTGAGTGTCATAAAGCCACTGTTATGACTAACAATGAAGCAATCCTGACATGGATAATAATTTTTCTGGGACCTGAGTCTCCCAAGGTTTGAGACTATGGTTCTGATATGAATTAAAAGCAGGCAGATAGAAGTTTCTGTTTTGTGGCTGTTCATTTTATGAGACCTTTGCTTTTTTGATTGAGTGACTGATTGATTTTTGTTTGGTTTTCTATCTTTCTAATTACTAACAGCCCCAATATTTGTGCTGCTTTCCTAGTAGTTGGGATGCTGCACGTGCATACCCCAACTTGAAAGGAATTATTTTCTTTCTGTGGGGAGGATGAAGGGGAGAGAGGAAGAAACTGGCTATGATTTTTCCATAGGGGATCAGTTCTGTACCCATTACTCATTTTCACCCACATAGTTCTATTGAACTGATCAGGACCGTGTGCCCATTTGCTTAGTAACAACTCTTCCGTTTCAATAAGTTTGTTCACTGCATACTCTGGTACTGTCAACTCAATGTTCAAATGAATGTAAATAGCTGAAAGCAGGATTAAGCAGCAAATAGTTAGTGAGATGTGTCCATGTCCATATCTACATGAGACCACTGGGAGAGGTAACAAGATGCCACAGGGCGGCTCACCTGCCTGCAGTATGGCAGTGACACACAATTACAATTACATTCAAAGCAAATGTGGTCACCACCCCACTGAAGGGGTTGAATGCCTACAAGGAATCAGCCCTTGGATGAAGAGCAGCTGGCTCCAGATGAGACCAGGCAAGACTGAAGTGAGACTAGTCAGAAAGAGGAAACACTTTCAACTCTCAGTTGAGATCCCTCTACTTTCGTCTCCAGGTGCACAGCACCCATTCATCAGAGCAGTGTGATAGTTTGGAGTCACGTCTGCCTCCTCACTCATCTTACCCGACTGATTGGCATCAGTCTCCCAAACTGCCTTCTTTCACCACCAGCTTGTTAGGAAACTTCTCCCTTCCTTCCAGACGAGGACCTAGCCAACGTGGTTCTTGCACTTGCCATCACCAAGCTGTACTACGGTAACACACTGGCCCTTCCACTAGCTCCCAGTCAAGTTTCCAACATGAATGTAAGGATTTAGGTCTGATTTTCACAGCCATTAATGGATAACACCTGGCTACATTAAAGATCAGCTTTTAATCTGTGAGCCACCACAACAGCTGTGCACTTCTGGGAGCAGTGCAGACCTCAAAGCCTTGGACAAAGCATGTGAAAGCTGGAGCTGAAGCTTCCTCTGCCAAGGGATCTGGCTGTGGAGCAAATGTCCACAGGAGACAAGATGACTCCAGATTCTGACCATCTTTAGGAAACACTGAAAACCTTTCCTGTTTGGAAAAGTCCATTATAAAATCATGCTCACAAAACTCCCTTTTACCCAGTAAACACCTATCAACCAAGCAAAAAAGATGAAATTAATAAAATATATATATGAAAACCCCTCACCTATTCCAAAACAGAGATAATATCCCCAAAAGCAAAAAGTACAAGAGATTGCATGAAACCCACTCAGGACTTCACACTATTGATTTTTCTTGGAAGACACCCAGATCCTATGGCAATGGGCAGCAGTACCAAATCCTGAAATATACTGATCCATACGCAAGAGTAAAGAACATTGAAACACACAGCAGCTTCCTATAACTGTGAATTAGTCTCACACAAAAATATTTGCTATTTTCAACCTTAGCTGGCTTACTGTGGAATCAATTCTCAGTGACTTATGCCTGTGCTAGATCAGTGCTCCAGCAAAGCACTAATCCATCAAAAGCAGCCCAAACACCCACAACAGGGAAGGCCTCAGTAACATTTTCTTTAGACCCCTACAGTGCAAAAGGCAAGACTTTATTTGTACCCACTGAGTAATCCGTGAGGGCTGTCCTTCCTCACACACACCAATATGTGCCATTTTTTGGCCTGCAACAGAAAGGTGCCTAATATAATCAAGCCAGTAAGTGGAACAGCATGAATTCTAGCAAGTTTAACGACTGAAAACTGGCTAAATCTGCAGCCACCTAACAGGATTGCTAGCAGCTAAACTGTAAATGTGTTTAGACATGTTTTACATCTAGTGGAGCCAATCGTCAGCCTCTCTCCTTAGATGTAGCAGGAGCCATTTGCAGGGATGTAATAACTACAGTCTATATCGCTGTTATCAGTATTTGATTCCCAATAGCCCCTGAAGGCCTCATGGTGCTGGTGCTGTAATTGGGTAAGGCCCTTTCTACCCAAGTGTCATAAGAGATGCTCTCTTCCCAAAAACTCTGATTACCTAACTGGACCAGGTAGACAAAGAGTGCTTTATTAACTGCCATATCATGGGTGGTGGATGGAGACAGAGAGGGATTCGATTATTTATTCAAGGTCACAAGAGACATCTGTGGAAGAGCCCAGGCATTAACTGATGTCTCTCGAGCTTGAGTCTGGTGTCTACATATATGATCTCTGTGCCACCAGGGTTCTCTATAGCCATACTGAGTCCACAGCCTGGCTCTGCATGTGCTGTATGCTCCAAGTTCCTAGTAGGCCCTGTGAGCATTCATCATAAGTTAGCTCTTTTATCTTCTTGCTCTCCTAATGAGGTTATTGATGAATTACTTACAATGTGCTTTCTGTAAAAGTATTTTCCCTTCCTAGGTGGTGAGTTGCCTTTTAACAAACAAATTAATGGGGATGTTTGAAGTTCCTTGACTCTTCTCTGGAAAAAAAAGGGGAGGTTTGGGTTTAAAATGTCCAATTAATGCTCATTGGAAAACAATATTTTTTGATTATTTGGCATCTCCATTATAAATATGCCACAAGGCCATTAGCACCTAGCACTATTGTTCAGGGAAGAAAACAAGTTGTCACTGTAGCAATTAATATTATCCTAGCTTCACATGCCAACAGTGGAGTAGCAGCAACTGTAGTCTTAACAGTCTGGTCCAAAGCTTTCCATCAACATCAGTGGGCTCTGGATCTGAGCCTGTGCACATCACATAAATTTCAGCCTGCGATGCTGCCACCATCTACACTACACGGGTACCTCACTGAAAGGGGATAACAGCTCTGGAGAATGACAGTCTGTTCTGGGACCAGGCACAGACCAGACAACCATGCATGATTGCCCACTATGTCCCTTACTTCCAGGAGCTGCAGAGGAGAGCAGTTTGAGTCCACTGAGTCCTTGGCTTCTCTGCTAAAATGGTCAGCAAGGCTCTCCACAGTGGTAGTAAGCTGTATAATCAGGAAATTGATGTGGTGCCTGTATCCATGTCGCGACCCTTCATTAGCACCTCAAATTGTACAGCACACAGAGAAAAAGACCTTACCCAATTACAGCATAATATGCTGGAGGGGGGAGGGTTTTGTTCAAGATAATGAGCTCACTAGAATTCATATGAGCAAACTGACAATTTCAATTCCCCCCGGTGGATCATGCCATGACAGGTATTTTATTTTATTGTCATCTTTAATCCATAGCTTCAGAAGAAGTTCTTAATGACCATCTTTGGGACCTGGGTTAGAGCTCATCAAGGCCTGATGTCTTCTTTATTGGAAATTAAGGCTACCCAAAATGAACTTGCAAAAGCTTTGCATTGTCAAGTGGAATGAATCAACTTGTTCCATGCCCACAGACTGCTTGAACAGTGACGCCAAAAGGTAGGAGTAGGCGACAGTAACGTTAGACACTTCTTAATTATAGAGAATGTGTTCCGTTAGCCTTGGTTTCCGAAGTCTTCATTGAACAGGCAGAGGCATGAGCATTACATAACACTGAATTCTCCTTGGCGACAGAGAGAAAACATCTGAGACATTAGAGCAAAAGCTCTAGGACAGGAGTCTCAAACACATGGATCGAGGGCCGCATGCAGCCCCTAAAGCTATTTCCCATGGCCCACAATGACACTATCGTTACTGATATTTGTAACGTTGTATGAAAAGGTTTCAGTGGTGTGGCCCTCAGGCTAAAGTACTAGTCCTCATGCAGCCCTCGTGGTGATTTGAGTTTGAAACCCCTGCTCTAGGAAGTATGTGCAACTGTCTACCATAGGCTGTGACGTGGCCCGTTTCAGCAGTTACAAGGCTTTGGAACCAGGCTTTCTTTGGACTAGTTTGCAATTCGTGTTACTTGCTTGTGAAGGGGACCAGAGTGGGTTCAACCACACCCCATCTTCCACTCTGAGGCAGAATATGCCCTCCCTGAGCCCTGCACCAGGAGTAAGAAGAGCTACTCACTTGCTTAGGGCCTGATCCAGATGCAGGGAAGTCAATGGCATTCTTTCATCTGACTTCATTGGGAGTGGGGATGAAGCATTATTCCCTCCCTGGAGCAAATGGGGAGGGAAGGAATGGGCAGGGCTTTGGTGCCATCCTCCTCCCCCCAACACACAAACACACTCTTCCTTCAGTAGAGTAGCTGAGCCATTGACAGAGAAAGAACTAGGGGGAGAGGTCATTTGCAGATGTTATAGTCCATGATTACAACCTCTGCAGAGCAAGGAGGGGAGGAAGGGTGATGGAAAGCAGTGCTCCAAGTCACACTGCCTCTGTTCCAGTCTATGTAGGTTCTTACAGAGAGCTCATCACTATAGGAGCATTGCTAATCATACAAGTCAACATCCAGTAGCTCTCTGCCAGCATGGTGGTGGAAGTCAGTAACACGCAGCGTGAGCACCATGTGAAGGTTGCAGAATGCAGCTCATTGCTGGTGGCATCTCAGACTTACATCAACCCATTTCTGAAGATATCCACAACACTTCCAGTGTGGACATGGTCATTTGAACTTTGCTCATCATCCCTCTCACCATACAAAAGAAGAGGAGTATCATGTCGGAGTGCTTGGTAGTATCTGCCTCCTGGGTCTGCTCCTCTGGTGCTGCAGTTAATGATTGCAGCTTTGCCTAAAGTCACAACATAGTCCCCAGTTTCCTCTTTGTTTTGCACCCAGAGCTAAAGGCACAGCTTTGAAGCATCAGTCTGGAAAGACATATGCAAAAACTGTAGCACCAAGTTAGCATTCGTGACAGGCTGACCAAAGGACAAGGAAAGACATTGAAATCAAATCTTTAGAAGGATCTGCTCTGCAGGAGCTTATCTGGGCAACACCCACACCACCTGGTATGGGCAGTGAGATTACACACTTTCTTAAAGAGAGACAAGTTTGTCAAGAAAGTTTTTTCTAGTTACAGCACAACATCTCAACCACCCTGCTGACCATACAGTATTTAAATAGAGTTATAGAGTGAGTTATCACAGGTGACTCCATCTCAATTCCCTTGTTTCTTGTGAAGCAACAAGAAAATGGTATGTTGAGATAGCTCTTGCAGCTCCCTCAATATCCCACAGATTAACCCACATCACCAGAAGTCTGCAAAAAAGCACACAGCTTTGCCATTTAAAATATTTATTCCATGGTGTGGACAAAATTGACTTACAGATAGGCACCACCAATTTTAGTTTTGGTCACCAGATAGCACTCCTTCGTTATTTTTCTGCAGAGGAGATAGGTGACAGGTTATGAAAACTGGCTGCCATGGTGACTGGAAGCATAGATTTGTGGAGACCTGATTATCCATTGTTCTCTACCCTGGAGAATAAGGGAGCAGGACTCCGTGTTTCTCATTTCCCAATGCTACATTTATGGCCCTCTGGTAACACCAAATAAACAAAGAACTGCATTGTTGATAGTAATAAACTTAGTGTGCCATAAGAAAATCCGAGGGAGTTCTGTTTGTTTGTTTGTAGCTGCAGCTGTTTTACAGAATGCTAGCTCCCAAAACCATGAGGTCATTGGCATTGCAAATCTCTTTCTACTGAGTCAATACTAAACCACAATACGAGCTTTCCTAAAAATCATCAGTAAGCCCCACTATAGAGTCTGATGCTGGAGGTTCCATAATTCAATCTGGATTTGAAACTACGGCACTGACCTTTTGTGTTCGTTGAAGATCCTCCAGTAATCTTTTCTACAAGAGATAAGGCTGTTAACTCTAGTGTCTGGCTGTATTCTCACTCAAGTAAGTATATCCTACATCCTGAAATTTCCACAATAGTTTCATTTAGAGATGGTATTCATGTCCACTTCCTTCCTACACAGTTGCTATGGAGGTTTGAACATCTGCTGCATTCCAGAAGCATACGCTCTGGTGAAAACATCTCAGTATATCCCTTATTTACCTCACAGAAGTTTGTGATGCTTATTTAACAGTAGCAGAGTCGATGCCATTTAGAACCTGTTCAGTAGCTAGACACAGTCAGTCTCCAGGGTGCTCAGTCTGGCAGCTTTCCCAAAGATTAAAAGCACTTTAAATAATAATAGGCAAGTATTTAAAGATGTTATTGCAGCACCACTATTCGGCCTCTGTATTTAACCCTGCATTGTCCTCACATGCTCTGGTTGCATCTATTAGAAATTTTAGTTGCTACGGTGGTTCTACGCTCTCCCTCAGCGATTCAAAATCATCTTTGGCAACTCACACTTCCTACAGCAGCCTGAGATCTTGTGACATGCAGAGCAGTTCCTCAGCATACACTAATATTTAAACACTGGCTCACCCCTGATTATCCTCTGGAACACGTTGAGCTTTTCATAAATGAAAGCTGAGTTTTCCTTAACATCTTTCTCGCCTCCCCAGAGAAGCAAAAATGATTCCACAATATACCATGTCCTGCCTTGCTTTATTCATGCCTTTAAAAATTGTAAGTGTTCTGTCACTGAAACGTGCTTTGCAGCATTGTCCCAGCCAGAAATGTTTGACACAAGCTCCATATGTGAGCCCAGAAATGCTTGATTTATTCCAAATGACGCTGCTTAAATTCACTTAGAAGGGGTTGGCACAGCAGTAACAAAACAATACAAAAGGAGATTTTCATCTTTGGGTGCAGGGAAGGATATTGTGTCCACTTACTAAGCTTTTACTAAACAAGAAGTTCACTTAGAAGTGATTTAAAATACAGAGCAATTCCACCGGTTTCCAGGAGCTGCTCCTTCTTGCAGCATCACAGCATTTTTCTGTCTCCAGAATTAATTTGTGAATTAAATGTAGGTGTGGGTCTGAGCATTGTTGCAACAAAGCATGACTTTGTCTTTGTTCTCAGACATACAGAGTCAATAGGAACATACCAGCAAGAGTCCCCATTGCTAGTTTAATTCTGTGCGGAGCACATACCAGCAGGGCCCAGAGGCCATATTAAGCATCCCTGTGATGTGAAAATGAATGGATATTCAGGTCTTTTAATGAAGAGAGAAACTTTTCTTTAACAGCCCACAGCCTAGAAATGGTTCAAGTCCTTGTTATCTTTTTATAGCTGCACATAGGAGTCACTATTGGAGTAGACCTGCCAGTAGTAAATCTCATCCTAATGCAGCCTACTCCAGCCAGTGCAGACTTGCTCCTTATGGCATATTTCCTAGTGTTTTTTCAAGTCGAGTTATAAATAGCTCAAGGAAGTTCCTTCTCCACACATTATGCTGGTCTGGTCCCTTTTTGCATTATTGTTTTATAGCATTTCCTTTGAAGCCCTGAGTAACAGGACAGGTCTCAATCTGTGTACACAAACATACTAAACTGAACTCATGTGCCAGACAGTTACTACATCTTCTGCAAATGTGCAGAAGGACTGTCTTTATGCCACAGGTCAGCCAGGTCATGTCTGAGGTGTATGATTAATTTGCAGTCCTACTGCGTCCAGAGGCAGCTGGAGAAGAGCAAAAAAAGAATCTTGACAGCATCAAATGAGGGAGAAGAGGTTATTGCTTAACAAGGGCCTTTAAACTATCTTTGTATAAGGCAGTGTCTTAAAAAGTTAATAGACAAAGAATGTTTTATTGATTAAAAGCGTCACATGGGGCTTTAGTGCACTGACTGTAGGTGAATCCAGAAAAAGGCCTCTGCATGGTTCATTAAACTTAAGCCAGTCATGTGAGACAATTATAGAAAATTCAGAAAACTTCAAACTCTACAGGAACGTGGAAGGCTGCTGTCACTTGGGCCTCCATGCCTTAAACAGAGTCTTTTTCTGTCGACAAAGGAATGCAGTAGCCCAGAGAAGATCTTGTCATGATCTTTTATATCAGACACTGGGCCCAATGCCCTATGCACCTTTCAGCAAGGAAAGAAAATGCACAAGGAAGGGACCCTCAAGCGCAGTTGTTGGCTGGAATACCAAGTCACATCTGTGGTACAGCACACACTGCACATTCAATCCAGCAACCTGCTATGGCCAGACAGGCGCATGGATCTGCAAACTGCTAAAGAGAGGCAATCAGGAAAGCACAGATGAGCAGGGAATAAAGAGCAAGGGGTTTTGTTTGTTTGTTTGTTTGTTTTTTTAACATGGGGTGAGGACTGGCAGTTCTGAGCTCTCAGCAGTTTGCAGGGTCAGGTCCCATAAGAGAACCCAAATTTGCATCATGTTACTGCATCTAGTCAGGCATTTTTCTCCTTACACATTAGCACAGGGGAGCAGATGGAGATGCTCCAAGTATGTGAGTGGCCACCCTCCCTGTGCAGCCCAAGGTGGGGACGAAGCAGAAGCTTTTTTTATATATGAAGAGGAAGGTCCTCAGGTGCTGGTGTTGGATTGGGACTCACGGGAGCAGGAGACAGTTCCCATCTCTGCCATGGACTCCCTAGGCAGTTCACCTGTCCATGCACCATCTGTGAAACCGTACTCCCTTTCTTCCACTCCTTGTCTTGTTATTTTCTATGGTGAGCCTGCAGGGCAGGGACTGATTCTTCTCACGTGTGGAGCCTTGATCTTGGTCATTGCCTTCCAGAGCTTCCCTAATGCTAATAATAAGCCACAGCTGGTGACTGCATTCAGCAAACAGCTTATTTTCCTCATTGAAGGAAGATGTGCATTCAGCCCATGAGTTTTCATGGGAGAAAATCCCACTTAGTCAGATGCTTGAAGATGGGGCAACTTACTGCATGGGAGGAAAATAAATTTTCATGGGATTTTCTCCCACGAAAGCTCCTGTGATAAATAAATTTGTTCATCTTTAAAATGCCACAGGACTTCTTGTTTGTTGTGATAAGTTGTGCTGTGCTGTGATATGCAGGGACCATAAATGATGGGGCAGTCATCTGGAATTAAGAGGTCCAATCATTTGTAATACAGTAAGGAGATTGTGTCAGGCTAAACAGTGAATTCAAAAAAATCCCAATGACCTTCACAATAGTGGTCTGCCTTCGCTATGCGGTATTCACTCAGCCGGGAAAGCCTGTTGCCAGCAGTGACAGTAGTATTTGTTCCCTGCTTCTTATGGCACTAGTGAGTAACCACAAGTCAAAGCGCTGAGGAGTTCTCCACAGAAAGGTTTTGCAAGATGCCAATTAAAACCACGAAGAGCAGTAAAGTAGCACGTTACTCTGTGGTAGTTTTTGTCATGTTAAATCTGAAGAAGCTAAATCAACATGATTTTCAATTAATATAAAAATGAAGGGGATTATTTTATCTTTGCTTATTCCTGCATTATTCAATATGCAAAATGAACTCGTTAACAAAAGTAATCGTCTGAGTTCACTGAGTTTTCTCTGAATATTTTTCAGTTTGGTTCGCATGCCTGAGGTTCTCATTGACTTGGGGGTTTGAAATGAATCCAAAATCCCTGAATATATGTGAGACCAGGAATGCTTTCTGGGGGGCCTTTGGTAAATATAAAAATCAACCCAAGTTTGCCTTGGCTTGCCATATCAACCCTTAATGAATCCTTCAAAGAACAAAAGCTCAGTTTTGAATGTGAAAGATAAGCCAAGCAGCATACCTGACTTGGAGTCTCAGTCATTTGCCATAGTGCTAAAACAGCTTTTCTGAAAGTTGTTGGAGTCAAAGGGCCTAATTCTCTTCCAACCAATCATGGTGTGAATCAAGGGTAACTCCACGGACATCAGTCATGTGGCATCCGTGTAATAGAGGTGGTAAATCAGATCATGTGATATAACACACATTCAGATCATTGGTCCACCTTGTCTAGCCTCCTGCCTTTAGCCTTGGTCAACACTATACTACAGACGGACATATGAATAGCAAATCTAAACCATAATGCAGCTAGCCAATAGCGTGATGGGGCACATCCTAGGGAAACACCTTCCTGTTATCTGGAATAATTATCTTATACTTAAACCATGACATGAGATTTCTGCTTTCTTTAGTTTTGGACCTCAAATGAGCCAGTCATTTTGAAAACTCCAGTTATAGTTTCTGACTGCATATTCACTGGGAGCCACGTGGAAGCTGTTCTCAGTGTTTGGGAAGGTTCCTGTGCTGGGCCTGACTTTGGATACTAGCAAGACAACCTCTTTGAATCTACAGAGGGGTAGCCATGTTAGTCTGTGTCCAGCAAAAACAATGAGAGTCCTGTGGCATCTTATAGACTAACAGATTTCTTCAGGCATACATTTTCATGCGCTTCAGCCCACTTCATCAGATGCATCAACTGCAGTTTCCACTTCATGCATCTGACGAAGAGGGTTGGAGCCCACAAAAGCTTATGCCCAAAGAAATCTGTTAGCCTACAAGGCACCATACGACTCTCGCTGTTTAGTTTTTTTTCCTTTGAATTTAGTGAAGCTTCTCTAAGTAGCATTAGGATTTTGGGAATGAAATGCACCAGGTGACCAGAAGTTGCCATGGCTGGACAATTAGACTTTATGGTCCAGCCTGGCCTTTTAGTTCATATGCATGCTCAGTGAAATTATACAGGATCTTTGCCTTGTTGGTTTTGGCTAAAAGAATGGACCCTCTTTTTGCCTTTGTTTCCCTCCAGTTATGGAGACATGGTGCCCAAGACAATTGCTGGAAAGATATTTGGCTCCATTTGTTCCCTGAGCGGGGTGCTGGTCATTGCTCTGCCTGTCCCAGTTATTGTTTCCAACTTCAGCCGAATTTATCATCAAAATCAGAGAGCCGACAAGAGAAGAGCACAAAAGGTAAGTCCCATTTATACCACCTTCCACCGATAGCCTGCATAGTTCACGGTCAAGGAGCATTAATGGTGTTGTTGCTTTACTAGTGCTACTGACTAAGACTAGCAACATAGACTCAATGTAGGCATTTTATCATTATGGCTGCTCCTGGCATTAAGAGAAGAATAAAAATGCACGAAAAGGACAGGGCTAGGTCACCTAGGCCATTCCCCCCCCAGGGGAAGAATTATTCCCTACAATATTGCAACAAATCCACGGCCACTTTGGAATTTAACTGTTGTCCTTGTTGTCACACAGCATGGCCACTGGGAGTTTTATGGAAAATACAGGTAGAAAATTCCCTGTCCTCTGTTCCAAAAGCCCAACTTGCTACTACCAAGGCTAAAGGAGCATCTCAAAATCATTATAAGTCATGTGCCACAAAACTGATACTTCTGCTTCTATCTATTAGGGACTGTGCCCCTACCCACTCACTCACCTCTTACCTACATTTACACTTATGTTCATTTACCTACATGTCCATAAGCACACTTATTTGCTCACATCTATCCATGCACAATCTTGTTCACTGCAACATATTTTTGTCCTATCTTGTTTTAAATGTCTGAAACAATGGGGTTTCCACTATAGCCCTTTATTATACACTAGCCTGTGCCCACAGTGATAAAAAAAAAAAATTAAATCCTTATTTTTTATCTTTTCAGGAGCTATTTTCCCTGCTGGCTACGTGGTCCCTTTGAAATCTTAACATGTCAGAGCTTTCTTAAAAGAATAAAAATACTAAAAAGCTATATTATATTATACTTATTATACAGAATTGAATTCTGGCCATAACCAGCAGCTCCTGTGAATTTCTGGGATTCAGGGAATATTCCAAGGGTTTAACAGTTGTTGCCAGTAGACATATACTGATCCATTAAGTGCAAAACTGTAACAGACGTGTCGTATTCTTCATTTTGGACCTGCCAAATTATAGTAGAGCCAGGATTGCGGAATAGGATTTTCTAGCTCTTGAGACAAAGGCCTAGTGTACATTTAATGTTTAGGTTGACCTAACTTTTTTGCTCAGAGGTATGAAAGTCACACCTGAGAACTGTAGTTAAGCCACCAGTTCTCAGCCATTTCCTTTATGCAGATCACTGCATAGGCATCAAAAGCTTTTGTGGACTATGTTCTAACCGCCAAATGTGCAAAGAACTTTGGTTCACATTGACATCATGCAAAAGCGCCATATATTACACAAGGAGGTTTGTGAAGCAAATTACATTGTGAATAATAATGTAACATTGAATATGATACCTAAGAGGTATATGGGATTATATTATTATTACGTTCTCTTTTTTTCCTCCCACGGACCACCTGCAGTACCCTCACGGACCACCAGTGGTCCACGGACCACAGGCTGGGAACTACTGGGTTAAAGCCAACTTAAGCTTAAAGCCATTTTAGATCCTGTTAGGGGCCTTCCATCAACCTGCATCTAGAGGGGCTGGATTTATTACAGCAGTGGAAAACTTTACTAGCGCTGCAGTTATTGCCTACATGACAGCACTCAGCTGCATAGCTGCAGTTCTGTGTTGTAGCCTAATGATTTCTTTTGTTCTGCGAAATGTTGTGTACAAGGAATCCAGTGTTTAGGGGACTTGATGAAGGGAAGAGAAGAAAGATGTGTTATTTCTGACCCAGGTAGGCATCAGGGTGCTTCTCTCTCTAGCATCTCAGAGGATGGAGATGGGACTGACATACTCACAAATGTTGGCCTTCTGGATCTATAGGACAGCAATGAATAGACAGCTGCCATGGAAAAATGAAATGCATCTGCCATATATTAGATCATCTATATTCAAAATGGCTTTGACAGTGTATATATATCATCTGAAATCTTACAAAAATAGTCCATTTTACCTGCTATTGGAAATGGAAAGTATAATTTACATAATACAACTTAGATGCAAAACATAATATAAATATCCTATAATACAAACATAGAAATAGCCCTCCCCCCCAAAAAATACCCCTCTACCCTTTGGTAAAAAGTTCTTTCACACAGCATTAGCAAACATGTATGTGGCTGTTATGAGTCACTACATTAATTCATATAGGTCCCAGTCTTGCACTGTGATCTGACTTCATAGAACTGCATGTGGGCACAAGGGCTCACAAAGGTAGACCCCTTTGGATTTAAATTTTAATGCTAAATACCTTCTACAGAAGAGATATGCTGTATTTTTATTGCTTCTAGTGTTGCAGTCCTGTGGGTCCTAGGATATAGGAGAGACTAGGTGTGTGAGACAATATCTTTTACTGGAACAACTTCTGTTGCTTACACAAACATGAAGAAGAGCTCTGTGTAAGCTGGAAATCTTGTCTCTTGCAACAACAGAAGTTGATCCAATAAAAGATGTCACCTCACTCACCATGTCTCTGTGCTTCTATACTATAGTCCTGCTGTTGAAACACCACAAATAGTCTAGTAGGTTAGATTAGATTAGATTAGAAAAGCTTTGGTGTGCAGAAATTTGGTGAACATTTGTATATATTCCCATCCTCCTGGCATGTCAGTGACTTGGTGACATAGGTTCTGGTCCTGCATCTTTGAAATCACTGTATAGATTTTCAGCTGGTATAAATCAGCAAAGCTCTGGTGATTCCATGAGTGCACCACAGCTGAGAATCTGGCACAGTGTGTATTTTGATTAGCGACTGCAGTATCTAGGGAAGCCATCACTAGGGAAACTTTGGTTTGGGCTTCTTGGCTTTATGTCATAATGTAGCGCAACCTGGAAGACAGAATAAGTATGCACAGATTTGAAATCAAGCTACCCAGAATTTCATGGCAGTCACCTAAATCCAGGCTGAACATGAGGCTATATCTCAAGATAACAGAAGTTAATCCTCACTATGATTGCTGTTTATGGCATTTATCATAGGAAGGGCCACAGCAAGTAAAGCTACCACCTGGAGAAGAGAGTGCCTGCCTATTGATGAACTCCTCAACCACCTAGCAGCAGCTTGTTAATCTGTGAAGTTAGACTATGTTCCAGTCTTAATATTCATAGGAAGTCCATAGAGGGGAATGAGGTCATTAAACTGAAAGCGGGTTTCATCGTGGTTATCTGCAACTGAGATCATTTCACTGTTCCATTGTGCTTACTTATAGCCCCCCTGTTCAGTCTCTGTGACGTTTAATCATATGTAAAATCAAGCTACTCACCTACCTAAATCTGTCCCTAAGTACTAGTGGAAGAGACCTGAATGCTTTAGGCAGCAGAGGTACATGTGCCCCTAGGGATGAATGAATGCTGTTATGGATTCAGAACCATCCTTGCACAGAACAAGTTTATTTTCAATAGTGGAATAATTTTACTATCAAACCACCTGTGGTGAAGGAAGAGTGCAAGAATTTTCAAATGAAACACAAATGACAGCAAAGAAACACTCTCATAGTAGCTTCGAACCCCAGAGGCAGCTACACAATCGCCAAATGGGGCTGCAGCAACCAGTACAGCAGAGCAGCTGCAGTTCTCTCTGTTCTGGAGCTGAGCATCGCAGGGACTGCTCAGGGAACAACACAACTGAGAGGAGAGGAAAGCCAGTGACATCTGTCTCAGCAATCTACACTTTCCATTCCAGTAGGCACCATTTTAGGACACAAATGGATTCAGGAATATCTCTACTGAGGTCCATGACATAATGCTGGTTTAAAACTACTGCAAGTGAGTGAAGAATCACACCCTTTGTTTCCTGTGTACCTCTCCACCCATTGACCATTGCGTATCACCACTCTCTACAGCAAGTGTTAAGTGGACCATTCCCAGCTGACAGCCTTCTGCACTCCACCCTTGTACTTCCTTTACACAGACATAAATGACTACACTAAGAGCCGGGCAGGGGAGGTTGTAAAGATATTGTACGCGAGACAGAGTATTTACATCAATGTATGTCTACACCACAAGTGCCACTGCAGTAGTGTTGTGGTGTCAATGTTTACTGCAGATATGGCAGCAATTCTTCCACTTCTACAGCAAGCCCAACTTTCCGAGAGGGAGCAGCTGAGCTGATGGAAGAATTATTCTGTTGACGTAGCCGCATTTTTTTGGAGTTTGTCCAATGTAACTACATCACGTATGGCTTGCTTGACATTTTTCACAGCACTGAATGATGTGGCAAGGTTGACCTAAATTTTAGCTCTCGAACAAGTACCTGACACTGCAAAGGTCCAGTTGAACCTTGGTGTAAAGGGGGACTTTTGAATAATGATCCAGCAGCAGATCTGAAAATAAAATAATTACTGGTGATAGGGCTGACTGGTGCTTTTTATCCTTTAGAGACAAACATTCAATAATTGACTTTCTTCTAACTAACTTTAACAGCACCCAGGCACCTCCTTGGCTTTTACAGAAGAGTCTGAAACAAAGCTATAAAGCACTGAAGTGTCTGTTGATAAGTCCAAGTGACAGCCATTGCAACAAGAGCAGTAATGAGTTGAATTTCTCCTGCAATAATGAACACAGTGCAATAGATCATTAAATACAAGCTTTATAAACACATAAAGGAAACACAAAGGGAAGTGAACAAAATCTAGACTGAGCTGTAGGAAAAATAAATAAAACATGTATGTACTCCAGTGTCTCACTTACAATCAGAGAAGTTAAGAAATTGTTTGATTTTGAATAGAGTTTGTGATGTACAAGGAATCCCAGAGAAATTTAGAAAGCAGTGATATGGGTAAGGAAGAGATATCGAGCCTCCTCAGCTTTTCAATGGATTTGGATGTTTAGTTCTCATGGGATTGGGTGATTAGGGAATTGGGTGCCTAAATCCCTTAAACATCTTTGAAAATCACAGTCTAAATTCCTATAATACACATTGGAACAGTATTGAAACAAATTGTGGAGTCATGGAAGGAAAATTCTCTTCTCAGAGATCACCCACATTTCCGGGTGTCTGGACTTCCCCAAACACTCACAACACTGCCCACTTTCTCAAGGCAAAGAATGAGCATTGGGATCTTGAAAACTATCTCCTTTGTTGTATCTGTTCTGATAGGATTTCAGGGTCAAGAGCCATCGATTATCCACTTTTCTTGAGCTCTAAAATCCCCCTCTAAAATCCACCACAAAATCCCATTTGCTGAACAATTCCATCCCAAAGATCCTTCTCCACCAGAATCCCAAGTTAGACAAATGCATTTCAACAGGTGATGAACAGACCCTATAGTAAGTATTATCACTGAATATCATGCAGCTCCAATGCTACGTATTAACTTTGGTTTCCCGGAGGACAGATCCACTTTCCATCCCATCTGTGTTGAAAGACTTCAGTTTTAGACCATGAATCACAACATAAAGAACAACAAGAACATGTCCAATTAACAATTAATTTCCTGGCACCCTGAATTTATGGGTCACTCAAATACCTTTTAAGTAACTAAAAACACAATCCATTCATCATTAAATAGCAACATCTATTGCATACTCAAACTTCTAATTTAAAAAAGAAAACATCACCCCACTGGAACTGCCTTCATTTACAGTATCATTTGTGACTAAAAAGAAAACATTTTTACAGAGAAATATGCCTCTGCAAATTTTGGTATGGAAAAATACTGCAGCCTCTTATTACCTTTATGATGGTAGCGTCTCAGGCTCTCTCATTCTGTTGAAGCTAATGCACCAGTCCCTAATTCAAATAATGGCCCCATTATGCTGGGTATTGTACATTCAGTGAGAGACAGTTACTACCCTAAAGAATTTACACCCACCTACAGCAGAGCCAAGAGTTTCATCTAGTGCTCTTCATTTCTAGGTCCATGCTTTAACCACTAGACTGTCCTTCCATACTGCCATGGTATCATCTCCATCCACTCAGTATTCCAAGGGAAGATTTGTGGATGCATTTATTTCTCCCCCCTTTTTTGGTGTTAGCTTTTGATCTTTGTTGTAAAGAGGATATATGCCGCTAACTTTCATGCTCAGATGATTGATTGCTACTCTTACCAGGTCTGCTGTATTGCAACACACAGTGTATAGTTTTGTCCCTAGATTTGAATTTCTAATTCCCTTTGGCATTGGATAAATTTCTGGGTATGTAAAGTTTTCTCAAGTCAGAAGCATGAGTAATCCTCACATGCTGATTACGGGAGGAACACTAAAGAGAAATCAAATCAAATCATAGGGCTGGAAGGGACCTCATGAGATCATTGAGTCTAACCCCCTGGGAATTGAACCCAGGACCTTCTGCACATTAAGCAAAGGTGCTAGCCACATACATGCGTAGAAATGCAGTAAGGGTAGTCTCACTAGGATGTGTCTATGGGAGTTAAGAAGCTACTCTGAACATTGTATGGATTCCAACACTGTCTTCTGTGATCTGACTCCCATCTTCAGGAGCAGGATGCATTTGAGTAATGGTTAAATCGCTGGCCCTATTTAGTAACAGTAACCGCACTTTTTTTCTGTAATCACAGAGAACTTCACAAAGGAAGCAAGCCACACTATCCCCATTTTACAGATAGGAAAATAGAAGCACAGGGTGGTGAAGTGGCAATTTATGCCATAGAGCAAACTTGATACTTAACTGTAGCTGGTGCATATTGCAAGAGGCCATGAAAACAGAGAGACAGAGCAGGTGGCACTGGAAATGCATCTCTTAGCAACACTTCATGTGGTCAGTTGAAGGATGGTGACCAGATAACAAGTGAAAAAATCAGAATAGAGGGAAGAGCGTAATAGGCACTTATATAAGACCTCCCCCCCACCCCCGGCAAATTGGGACTGTCCCTATAGAATCGAGACATCTGGTCAGCCTAGTCAAGGGGAGGGAGCAGATTTGAGATGAAGTCAAGATGAAGCAGGCATGAAGAAGAAGAGGAGGGAGTGCCTGGGCATGGGTGAGGAGATCGAGATGGCTTGGCACAAGTGGAAAGGGTCCTTGGGTGCTAAGAACAAGAACCCTGGGATCAGGGTGACTCGTCTGTCAGAGACACAATCCCACCACGGTATCCCAAGGGATAGCACTATGGTTCCTAGCTATGGCACTTTGAGCATGAGGAGAAAGGTCTGGGGGATGGAGTTCCTCTCTCTGTGCTGTGCAGATAGAAAACTTAGCCCCACTTTATCCTCCGTTCCTTCCGCTGAGCGTAAAATGGGAATAGCAACCCAGATCGGAAGTCTGGCTTCCTATAAGAAATGAGCCAAGTGAATCTATTTTCTGGATAAGAAAACAGAATACAAAATACAAGATGTGACTCACCCCACCCCAAGTGATTATCACTTGAGGGACAGGTTAGCCACCGGGTGAAGTGTGAGGTGCTGCAGAGCTGTACCACCCCTGCAGGCTCAGAGAAATATCATGACTCAATAGGACAGTTCTTCCTCAAGGCGTCTAGTCTGCATCATTCTTAAAGCATCCATCCTACACCCCCGTGCCCCTGGTGAGACCAACATGGGTCAGTTGAAGGGAGGAAGGAAGGAAGGTAGGAAGGGAAGAAGAAATGGTGGCCATTGCCTCCTTCTTGCCCACCAAGGGGTACAGCAAGGTAACAATTCTGATGCTTTCCTGAGTATAGGATGTATAACTGTATCTGGTCTCTTGTGAGTTGTGCAAGGAGAAATGGGATAAAGTTCAATGCACACTCACTAGCCCTGTGCACCCACATAAGGGCTGTCAAACTGTTTTCATTAAGGAAAAGCTAAAATATGGCATTTTGGGGGGTAAAACACCATAAAGGCATTTCCTAGGTTTCTGCTACACGGGATTTGCATTGGGCTCTCTCTTTTCTCCATCTGTCATCAGCATGGTAAATATTTTGAGTGTGTCAGTTATTATAGATGCTTCGAAAGAATTTCAGTCTATTGCAGGAAGCACAACTGTTATAGAACATAAATACAGTTTAAAATCTGGATCTAGAAATTATTTTCTCTTGGTTTAATAGCCTATTTTAAAATGGGATAGGCCCGACTGGGTTGCTACCGAAGAAGCCTGGCTATTCTCAAGTCTGTGTTACCTGCTGGCACATTTTAGGACAGCCCCAAGGCTGCTCTAAACTACAGCAAGGTTAGAACAGGTGTAAAGCCAATCTGAAAATAAGAACACACCACTCTGCTGTGTCCAGTAAAGACAAGACAAGACATAGCAAAACATCTCACACATAAAACAAAAAAATCTCTGTTAGCAGCCAGATAGTCCCCCTCCTTATTCCCCAACTTAATATTCAGACCATGGATCTAAAGTCTCTTCCCAATTTCCCCAGCCTTTGCAGTTCTGCTCAAAAGAATTTCAATGTGCAAGGCTCCTAAAACTAGAGATAAATGCAGCTGAATGTATGAGTTAGACTTGGGTCATCTAATGAGCTGTAATAAAGGCAGAAATAACGTGAGCATGCCATTTTTGGCTGAATGTGACATTCAAATAGATGCATAGATAGAAGGACAACCGTGAAATTAAACCTGAGTTCTCCAATTTAATTTAAGCTCAAGGTACAGCTGCATTATTTCAGAAAGTTGGGAAATGGGCAGACATTCAACAGCACTTCTGCTTCCCTACTTTATCATATGCTAAATCCCAGCTGCTGTTGCTGCTCAGAAGGTATTGGCCTAAGAGGGGGGGAATTAAATGGCATGAGCAAATATTTGCAGATGTTTAACAAAATCAACACACATGTCCTTGAAAAACAAGCAGGCAAAATTTTGCCTTAAAGAGAAGATCAAAAAAAAAAAAAAAACCCAAAAACCCAGCATCCGTTTAAACACCTCAAAGATAAATTACTCTTCCCCCAAACTATATTACTAGAGAATTAATTACAGGGAGATCTAGCAATCTTAATGCATTGTGCAGTGTTGTCAGACTGTGTCCTCTGGTGTGCAGCAAAGACTAGGTCAGCTTCAGTGGGAGATGAATTGATCATTCCTGACAAGGTTCATTTTGGTCAACTTGAGTGGGGTGGGGTGTGTTTATTTTTGAGTGATGTTTTAAGACCAGAACTTCTTTCTGACATTGATGCAGTGCTGCTCTTGAGTGAATGTCACAAGTGCCTTTGAGTCTGAGAATTAGAATATATAAAAGATTCAGCAATGGAGTGGCTCTCCACCTCAGATCCGTATTAGCATTTCCCTCATTTCAGAGTCACTTTGTACTCATGATGGCATGGGTGCAGTGCAAAGAACAGGCAGAAATAAGTATCTGGTGCAGTCTCTATAGAGTAGCAAGAAGGAGAATTGCAAATGTTTTAAAGCACCTGCAGTTTAAATTGATAGTAAGTCCTCTGCAGGCCATGTTGTGTGAGGAAAATCAGACCCAGTATGTATTCTGGCAGAATTACCCAATGAAATTAATTTACAGCAGATTTAAAACAACCCAAAGGATATATTCCTTCACACAACGCACACTCAACATCTGGAACTCATTGCCTGCAGATGCTGTGAAGACCAAATCTATAACAGGGCTCATAAAAGAATTAGGTAAGTTCATGGAGAATTGGTCTATCAATGGCTATTAACCAAAAGGATCACAGGGATGCAATCCTAACCCTTTGATTGACTGTGCTCAAACAAATGGATAACAAATCAAAGCTTCAAAGAAACTGCAGAATTAGAATTCATATGTAGATTTGACACAGTTGCCTTATTGTTAAATAGGGATTAGAGATTTTTTTTTCTTATTGCAACAGGTAACTTGACCTCACCTTCTGCTACATGCTGTTCCCCAGTGTTCGAATTTAAACTGCTTTGATTTGCTGTAACAGTCTGACCTGATTCTATGACCCTCCATTCCATAAATTCCCCATCTTCAGGCATCTGATGAAGTGAGATTTTCTCCCATGAAAGCTCATGCGATAAATCGATTTGTTAGTCTTTAAAAGTGCCACAGGACTCTTGGTTTGTTTTGCTAGACTAGACTAACATGGCTCCCCCTTTGCAACTTCTGACGGTCAGAAGCTGAGAATAGAGGACAGAGGATGAATCACTGGATAACTGCCCTGCCCTTTTATTCTCTCTGAAGCATCTGACATCGGCTACCATCAGATGACAGGATACAGGGCTAACAGGACCATTCCTATGACCCCCTGTGATCATTCTTATGTTCTTACTCTGAGACCTTTAAAAAAATCTTCAGAACCCCCCGCAGTTTCCCTTTGGGAAAGGCAGAAAGAAAGAACAAACCTTGTGCAATAGACGTTAGTCATGTTATGCAGCAGATTCCACAATGATGGGGGCTATGTAAGAACCCGAATAGACCAGATATGGTTTTTGAGTGTGGGTTCAAGTCAGTTAAGCTTCCAAGGGTTTGGGTGCCTTTGCCAACCTCCTGTGAATGTCCCAGGAATCTCAAGATAACTTTTCTTGAGAGATTTCTGGCATTTCTTTCCTCAAGACCACTGAGAATTTAGCATCGTCACTTCAAGAGGACAAGTAGCTGAGACCTCATTAGTAGGAAAGCTCCTGTCTTTACACAAATGCCACAACTGTGAACAAAAACAGGAAGGAAGGCAGCAAAACCACACAAACAATATTGGCTCTGGCGGCTGAACTGCTTCTAAACAAAACATTTTTCAAAGTGTTGTAGGAGTCCTAGTTTCTCCTTTATCTCCCGGGGATGCTGACATTTGTCCTTTGGGTCAATTAAATTGTCCTTCTTTAAAAATAAACAGCTCAGATGCCTCATTGAGCTGGAAAGATTCTTTTAAGCATAGTAAACAAAGCTAGCTTGTTCTCTTGGTCTTTTTAATTTACTGAGTTCAGGCTGCAGAAGAACAGCTATAGATCCTCTTTCATCCTGCAAAGCTGATGGAGGGGGCTGGAGCTAGCTGTTGGTCCAAGTCTGATGCTGCCTGCATGCTCACTGAGCATAAGAAAGTTCATTGTACACTAATTGGACAGACATTGTGTTGAATAAGTACAGGAGGTTTCTGTTGCTGCCAGGTAATGGCACTGGAAGGTATCAGTGTCCATGACAAGGCATGGAAGGGTTCTGTGCATTAAAGAGTTGTGAAGGGCTGTTTAATTATGCACAGTCCTCTCCTCTTTTCTAAGATCAGAGATCTCCCTAAGTGGCTGCAATTACACTCCAACTAATTATGGCAGTACAGATCCCCTCAGCTCCAGCCTCGTATCCCAGGGAGAAAGAAGTGTTGGCAAAAACCTGTAGCAGGAAGTCTGGACGCTGCAGAATTAACTGGGTATTATCTTAAGGCATGACACTGGGAAGCACTGTGCACCTGCAAATCCCCTTAAAGACAGAACTGGTCCAAATCAGAGACTCTGGCTAGGGAACTCTGCAGGCCACCACTAACCGTGGTCCACAACCCTGATATCCCAAAGGGCAATGCTAGGGAGTAGAGCTGTGAGCTGGGATCCTCTGTTTGTAAATTTAGAGCCACTTCTTTTCATTTCCCTTCCCCATTTACTACTGTGACTATCCCTAACCTTTATAGCCACATATTTGTAGACACTTGCCATATCTGACCTCAGCAAGCCCCTCCACTGGCTAAGTGCATTCAGCCCCATCATTTCAGGGCTCTTGCATTGCCTCTGACCACAAGGTCACGCATGGCTTGCTTTCAATAGCTCAGAGGCATTGCCACACTCAGGAGCTTTCTGGTCACATTACATCAGTGCCCTTGTGTCTGCAACACTCTAAGTCCTGTGGTTTTCATTCAGGGTTTCTTTTATTTATTTTAAGTCCAGCACAGCCAGTCACAAAGAGTTGAAAGAGCTTTCCTGTTTGTTGGTTTATTTGTTGCTGCCTTTCAAAGGGAACTGCCCGGCCAGTTGCTAGGCACTTGTTG
The DNA here is from genome assembly GCA_007922195.1 of Podocnemis expansa. Classification (NCBI taxonomy): domain Eukaryota; kingdom Metazoa; phylum Chordata; order Testudines; family Podocnemididae; genus Podocnemis; species Podocnemis expansa. The sequence goes on from ML682133.1 coordinate 2,033,765, forward strand.
TGTTGGGTCCTTCTTGGCTAGTTGGCTCGCAGCCAGTTTTGCAAGGTGAATATGAAGCCTGGCTAGTATTTCCACTTTTTAAACAAAGCAGACTGGACTCAGTTCTAACAAATCCACTTCAGACTGCACCGCGCACACCTTCCTCTGCACTGCTGATACTAGGGCTGCCTGAGCACTGTCTGCAGACTAGACACCTTCGCACAGCCCAGCCAGTTGATGTGGGCTCCAGAAGGGCCTAATCAGGTTCTCATACACGATGGCTTGTTTCTGCCCCACAAGTCTACAGTCTTTTCATCATACGAAGCCTCTATTAGCTCCCACTGCAATGTGGAAGAAGCATGGGTCTCCAACTTGTGGTGGGTGATTTGCAATTGTGCGATTTGCAGCATTAGTCATACAGCCTGTGTTGCCATTGGGCTGCAGTGCTCTGGCCAAGCTCCCCTAAAAGCGTAGCAGCTGGCAACAGCGTACGGCCATGGTGGTAGCCAGCAGTATGTTGGGGCAGCCAGTTTGACTGAGGAAGTCGAGAATCTGAGCCAGCCAGTGAGGCCCTGAAGCTCTGAAGAGGCATACTTTGGAAGTCGTTCTGGATAACGCTGGTGCCCTTTGCCCAACGCATGGGGGGATAACTGTGAAGAAGAAAACACGCCTTTGGATGGGACTGTGTGACTGACATTGGCAGACAGTTGCTGGCTTGCCTAACACAGCCAAACCTCTAGAGCTGCCCCTGAGGCTCTGAGATTGGCAACATGAGCCTTCCCAAGTCTAACTGCACCAAACCTTTGCCTGAAACTACAGATGACAGGTGCTCAGCCTCCATCCCAAGAGGGCCCTTAGAGGTCTTTCAACACAGCAGAAGGGAAAATCTGAATGAAGTGATGGGGGGTGTTTCTGCAAAGAAATGCCTTTATGCAGACACACACACACACACCCCAATGAGGGAGACATATAAACTCAGATGCCAAAGTATTCTGTGCGCAATAGTGTTAAACCCTGTTTATGATACAGGGGTTAGATTCACTAAGCAAGCAAAGACTGTAAAACATCCGATCATCTCAAAGCAATTAGCACAGCGTTAGGGTGACACTTCACATCAGATAACCTGAAATTGTCCACTTCCACCTGAAGATCCCATGCAATCAAGGAGTTTATTATATAAACTGGGAAAAGCAATGGAATGGGGGCACTCTTTTTGGCAGATAAATTCAAGCATTCAATCACATGACCAATAATAGAAGGAGAAAGAGGAATAAAGAGGAAAAGAAGAAACTCTCTTTTTAGACAGGAGTCAATGAGGGGGAAAGAGATACAAGCTAGGTTATTCGAAGCAGCAAGAACTACACTTGAGAATGTTTTTGCATGAGCAGCCCAGAGTCCACGGAAAGGACTGAAGAAGTAGTTGTATTTTAAAATTTTTAAAAAGGGATCAAGGCAACACAAGAAAAAGTCAGAAATAAAGTCCTTCTCACTGTTTTGTTTTGTTTTTGTTATTTTCTTCTTGAGAGGCACGTTAGAAACAGCTTGTTCCCTCATTCCACCCTCACTCCCGGAGGCATGGAAAATGTGACGGAAGAGAGAAGAGAAGATGAAGAGTGATGATGATGAAGAGAATATTTAACACTAGATTTATGGTATCATCTTACCCCAGAGAAAGATGTCTGACACATCTGTCAACAGAGATACTATTAGCATAAATGATTTGCTGCCAAGCAGGTTTGAAATTCTGAATGTGCTCATCTCATTCTTTTGGCTGACTAGGGGCGAAGGCCTGGGAAAATGGTCATCCTCAGAGCAAGGAAGGGATAATGCCAGAAACAGCTACTGTAACATTGAAACAACCTGGCTAAACAAGGAAGCCAGCATAACGCTGCTCAATTCCATCAGGATAGAGGTCAGAGAATGATGATTTAAGGATCACTTGAAGGAAAGAAGTACTGGTAAATTGTAAAAGGGAAATATTTTCAACAACAAAATAACGGATTTCCAGCTGAAATGAAAGCCTTTCTTGAAGATTTTCATTTTGGACAACATTTTTCAGTTTTATACAAAAACTAAGAACTCAGCCTTTCTATATTTTAAAATATTGCCCTCATTTTTTATCTCCCTCTTCTTTAGTGGATGGAAGGGAGAGCAATGAAGGGGAAAAGCACTGAAAATCACCAGAGCATTTTAAAAGATAAAGGTTTTTTCTGACTGTCAAAAAAATCAGCAAAAAACTGTCAAATGATTCTAATTTCCACAAAATTATTTTAAATATGTAGCATTTTCCAGTTATCTCTAGTTCAGTCTCCAGCTTCCTGGGCCCCAAACTGCAGAAGACAACTAGGTGTCCCTAACCCACCATCTGAGGTGAGGATTCAAACTGGTGAACCAGAGCGGAAAGACTCAGCCTCCCACCTATGGGCATGTAACTGAACGTTTATCTTGCTCCCATTGAGGGCCCAAGCCATGTTTAAAATATTTTGCTCATCTGGGAGGCACTGCACATCTGTTGCAGACTTAAACTATCACTCGTTACTGTGCTGTATGGCGTGACACATGAGCACCATTAGAAACTCCACCATCCTTTACTGTTTCCTTGGTCACTCATGCAAAAGGGTCTCCTCTTTGCTAACTGCAGGGACACTGTGCTGGGCTTGCTCTTCCCAAACAGGTAATTGTGCGATACTGTTGCAGGACTGTTATGGTTGATGTTGTTTGCTCTGTCCCAGGTGTCTAAACAAACCAAACCTGAAACTGCTTAGGCCTTGTCAAGAAGAGCTGCTTGCAGCGTGCTCTGCTGAAAGTGCTGAGGAGCCTGGAACAAAGCTCTAGCATGCAGCAGGAGATGCCTTTCTGTTTTGTGTTTGTACAGCACCCAGCACAGTGGGGTTCCTATGTGCTAGGACTGGGGAAGCTAGGTGCTATGGTAAGATAAATAAGACATCATAATCATCGTTTGGGGATATTGCCATCTGCTTGTGAATACTTCATAAGCAGAAGACGCTAAATTCATTGGAGAAATTGCTCCTTAGGAAATATTTACCCAGCTCTCTGCTTCACCATGGCAAAGCAAAACTCTTCTGTTTACTATGCAGGCTGTTGCGTGATGATAATTCGAGCCACCTGTTCTTCAGCTAAGTGTAGCTGTTGAGACCTAAGTCAGCATTAGCGCTAAACAAAAATAATAATAAAGAGGCAATTCTGCATATTGTCCACTAGCTCCATAATCCAACAGCCAGTTCATTTTAGTCCGCATAAGAAGCACGAGCTAGTTAGCTATTGAGTCAGGACAATTAGGAGCCATTCTAGTAAGAACATGTAACAATGCAGGAATGCAAAAACAAGGGGCAGAGAAACAAGTAACCATGACAACCCTAGAGCTTTCTGCTGACAAATTAGAGGGAGCTGAGCGTGCAGCAGGTTTCTAACTGGATATTCAGCAAAACATGGGAGAGTGGCCATGGCCAGTTTTTTACTGCTGTTATTAGAAGGACCCAGGACATGCCACTGCACTCACATCAAAAGCCTAATTCTTTCAGCAAAAAAACCAAGGAGTCATGTGTCACTTTAAGACTAACAGATTTATTTTTTGCATGAGCTTTTGTGGGAGAAAATCCATGGGTCACCCATCTTCGAAGCATCTGACAAAGTGGGATTTTCTCCCACAAAAGCTCATGCAAAAAATAAATCTGTTAGTCTTAAAAGTGCCACATGACTCATTGGTTTTTTTGCTGGACTAGACTAACACGGCTAAATCTTTCAGGACTCTTTACCTCCTATTACTGAGTTTGACCATAGGGCTTGACTGCAATCATTTTCTGTTTGGAAAGGGCAGGGAAGGTAGGCATAGTGTCTTTGGGAATGGAAGCTGCCATTTGCCGTGAACAGCAACTACTCTTACAGACTAAAGACACAGGAACCATTCTTATGTGCCAGTACATGATGCTCTTTCAATTAACTGTCCACATTTGTACAGCTGTCTCTCTTTTATGTAGCACTCCCACAACAGCCAGCACTACCAGCTAAGCACACAAACTGTGCACCACGAAGAGGCTCAGCTGGGGTTTCTCCCAGCTCATAAATCCTTCATTAAACTAAAAAGGGGCAGCTTTGTGCAGTCAAAGGGCCAATCACTCCATGGTTGTTTTTTCCAGAAGGGTTTGGCCCTAGCGGAGAAAGCTCTGGGTCAGAGGGCAGAGTGCCTCAGACCCTCTACCACGCGCCCTTAGAATACCCCTTGCCGTTTCATAGCTTTCTTCGGCCAGAACCAATGGCTGTCTTTGCCAGGCAACTGTCCTGGAAAATTGCTGTTGTAAACTATTTTCCTGCTCCCATGGGATGAGGGTAAGATGCTGCATTACACCGATTAATTGGGAAGCTATTTTGGGAAATGAAAAAGGCCTTGTCTCCAAAGAAATGATAAAATAATCAGCATTTCTTAACATAAAGATTTCATCACTGTGGACAAGAAAAGCCAGCTGAGGATTTGGGGGTTGGGTTTGGTTCCTTAGGTGAGAGGGTTGGATGCCTGGAGCAGAGCCATAACTACTGTTTACGGCGCCCCTTACAATGATTGGCACTTGGAGCGAGCGGCACAGAACGCGCCCTTTAATGGAGTGGCTCTGGTGCACGTGGGGCAAAGTCCCCCTTGCCCCAACATAGTTATGGCCCTGGCATGGAGAACTTTGCAGACAGGCATTTTTAAAATCTGTTATCATAGCTGTGTGACTGAGCTACAATATAATGTTCCGGAGTTCAGCTCTCAAAAAAACCCTCTTTTTTGGTTTGGCTTCATCAGCTGTCCTGTCTCAGTCAGGGGAAGGAAAGACAGAAGACTAAGCTTGGGAAAGCTCTGGAGGCAGGGAGTGGCACTTGACTCCACTCCAGCTAAAGCAGGGATCTCAAACTCAAATCACCACGAGAGCCGCATGGTGACCTTGTACAGGGCCATATAAGGACTAGTACTTTAGTCCAAGGGCCGCACCACTGAAGCCTTTTCATACAACGATATTGCAAATATTGGCAACAACAGTGTTGTTGCAGGCCATGGGAAACAGCTTTAGGGGCCGCATGCGGCCCATGGGCCGTGTGTTTGAGACCCCAGAGCTAAAGGTTAAAGTGAAGAGAAGTGACTGAAAGGAAGCACAGCTCCTCCTCCCCTCCCTGGCTTGCGCTGTGCTCCATAGCAATAATAACTCCTTTAGTCTATTTGCAACCAGCAGCCAGACCCCTCACTGAGTTGCAGCATTTTCACCTTAACATAGTGGGTAGGGAGGAAAAGCCATGGTTGTACCTCTAGTCTCTGCTCCTCATCTTTGGGGATGCCGCACGCCCCTGGAAAGGGGTTAGCATCTCTCGGGAGGAGAAGGCCTGCAAATCCACCCAGCCTTGGGTTGCACAAAGGAAGGTCCTCACTGCTTTCTCTCCACCCTCTCTGTGCTCTCATGTAAGGTCTTAGCAAAGTCAAGCCCTGTATAATGTGATTATGCCCATATTTCATAAGCATCCATAAAACCTATACAATTAATCAGCTGTCAAATATCCCATCTATTAAGCAGGCATGCAATAACATGCAGAATCCTGTTACTATCCCAGTTACTTTGAACAGTGTACAGGTATGAACTAGATTTGTGATCTGTGTGGTAGAAGTTATAGGAGCAAGATGCAGGACAGACAGAGTGGTATCGCTCACACACACACACATTGGTTGTCCTGTTCCTGTTAATACGATGCAGAACCTTCAGTCATCCTGGGGGGAGAAGGAATGCAGCAGCGCCTCTATTAATAATGCAGCAAAGCGTGGAGCTCTTCTTTAGAAGATGTTTGTTAAGTGAAAAGTGTCTTTGGTTTGGAGATGGGTTCTGATACCCCAACTCATGCAGAGTAGCACCTTACTCCTTGAGTAGTCCATTGAAATCACTAATCAAGGAGTTAAGTACTATTCAGTATACGTATGAATGGCAGAATCCAGCCCTGATTTATGAAGATTCATGTGTAGTGCTGAATGAAACGAGAAGTATCAGCGTATAACGGCAGATGAACATTTAAGTTCCGTATGTTAAATTCACTGAATCTTTCTATCCAATCAGTCATTCTATGCTTAGTGAAGAAGCTGAGGCCCATTAAATTCCAGAGTCTGTGTATTGTTCTATAAATAGATTGCAAATCATGTCCTTTTGTGTTGGAAGAGATTAAACGATACACTGCATTTTATATGCTGACCTGTTGCTTTAATAGAGCAAAGGGAAGATAAGATTAAAAGAATCACAAAGGAGTGGAAGGGAATCTTTCATCTGTGGAAAGCAATGAAGAGAGACCCAAAACAAGATGAAGGTCATACTTTAAGTAACTGTATGAAATCATATAGGAGTATAATGTGCTCTACACAATTTGATTTCCATATGCAGCTATACTATGGTTCACCCAAAGCAGTAAAGAATGAACATTTAAAACTGGCTCAAAAGCTGTTTGAAGGTAAAGATCTGAGGTGTTCATAGGAAAATTCCCTTTTTCCCCAAGAAAAAGAGTTAGAACAACAGAAATGTTGTCAAGTTCCCAAGGGGTAACTGCGTTAGTCTAGTTCAACAAAACAAGCAAGGATAAATAATATAAAATTTAAAAAAAAATTAGTCTAAGTGCCACAGGAACACAACAGAAATGTGACTTGTAGGAAATACGACATCCTCTTCATCGCTTTGTTGTAACAACACTGCCTGCTTGTTACAACATCAAGATGGATCCAGGGTTGGAATGATAGCAACTGGCTATTATTACATGGGATGGGACATTTGCTTTTTAAATAGTTATTATTCCTCTCAATGCATGTAATAGGGGCAGTTCATAACCCTACAGTCCAGCCTGCTCCAAAGCCTCATTTAAGGTCTCGTGTGCACTCCGCAGCATCCTAAGCAAAACAGAGAATCAGTGTTGTGCACACCACTCCACATGCAGCAGCTACCTTGAATTTCTTGGCTTCTTTCCTTAGTTCTTTTCACAGTGCTCTATTTTCCAGCTGCAAAGGGAAAATGACCATAGTAGGTCAGAGCCGTAGCTGAAGTCACTGGAGTGATGCTGACTTATGTTAGTGAAGGATCTGGCCCACTATGTTTTCAGAGCTCTATGCAGCGCCGTAACTATGCATTTCGGCACCCAGGACGCATTGCACTCAGAACATGCCCCTTACAACGAGCGGCGCCTGGAGTGAGCGGCTCTGAACACACCCTTTGATAGAGAGGGTCAATGGAGCAGCTCCGGCATGCCTGGGGCAAAGGCCCATTCCCTACTCCATAGTTACAGCCCTGGCTCTATGCACACTCTGGGCGCCAGCTACAAAGAAGTGCAGTCTCTCTCGAATCTCTTTTGCTTGAAATGATAAAGAGAGGAGCTGACTGTTGTTTAAGACTCAGGCCTTTTAAGAACTGTTGAAAATAATACAAGGAATAGAAGAAAGTGCTTTCTTTCTGTCCCCAGTATAATCTGACCCTACAGGTGAGGTTGCAAGGGTCCCTGCTTTCTAAATCCCTAATCTTGCTTGTTATGTTTTTCTGTATGTAAACAGCAAGCTCTGAATTTCTATGTACGAGCCTAACCTGTACTTTAGAGAGCTGTGGAGTAGAACTATAGTTCCTCAAGCGTATACTGAATGTCTTTGATATTGTACTGTGGAACCAGAAAAACAAATCATAAAAGCTTTCAGCTGGTTATCTTTGATGATGGTTTCCTTTCAGAGACCAGACTTTTTTTTATAAAATTGTTGTGCAAGTAGTGCAATGTAGTAATCACAAGAGCAGACACTAGGAGTGCTACAGATATTCGAACCATTAAATATTTAGAGGGGAAAATATAGGAAGCAGTTGTTAATTATCCAGCATATTTTTATTTTCTGCCAAGAATGCTCTTAGTGTGATTTTATCTGAAAAAAATTAGATGGGATGGATAATACTAACAACAGCTCCCAGCCCAGTAGGGACAGAGCAGGAATAGACATAGGACTCTCGCACACAAGACTTGACATCCTCTGCTTCTTTGGGAGGGTTACAAAAGACACAACAATGCTGGCTAGAGATTTTTTTTTAGACCTCAAGGGATCTTACTTCAAGCCTTCCTATAAGGAGGAATGTGCCTTCCCCCAAATCGGGGGCACAGGAAATATAGAGGGCCGCAGCTATCTGGCAAGTAAGAAATCATGTCAGAGAATATAATTAGATAATTAGATAAATCAACAATAAAATCACTCTCGCTAAGAAATACATGGGAATCAACAATGACAGACAGCCTTGCCATTCGGTTAAAGTGTCTCTTGGTTCCTTGCACCTTGCCTAGGCAGGTGGATGGAGGTTTAAGAGAGAAGGCAAAACACTGTCTTGGGATAGAGGATATGCTGCATGTCCTCTTGAGCTTCCATTACTGATCCAAATGGACAATGTAGGAAGGTGACTGTCATGGTAGCATCATAATGTAGGGCTTCTCTCTCTCTCTCTCTCGATATAGCACCATAAGCACCATGACGTCTGAGCAGCCCACATACAGTGTTTTAAGAAAGTCTCAGTGTCCTCCCTGCTCATTCTGTGCTGCTAGATTCAGCCACATGCAAGGGCTGGAGAGAGGAGCCACATCTTTACTGACACCTGACACCTGCCTTTCAGTCTGAGACAAATAGGGGCTAAGTTAGCCAAATTAATGCTCTTAATGTGCAAATTGCTGTCATATTATTCTTATTATTTCAAATGAATTATCTTCTAGATTTGGTAATATGCACATTGAGCTCCCGTGGTTTCCTAGCAACTCTCCCTACCACCTCCACACTCACACACACACGGGGGCTGGCTTTTTCTTTTCTTTTCAGCTATATCTGTGCAAAGACAAGATTCAGAAATAGTGATCTCAGGCCCTGCTTTGCTACCCTTTGTGAGTCATTAGAGAAAGTGAGATTTGGAAGGAATGTACCCTTTCTAAAGGCATTATCAGCAGCTCAACCAAAACACATGCTCCTTCACTTCTCTGTGTCTATTGAATCTCTCCCTGAAAGAGCAACCCCCAAGCATGGGTCTGGGGTGATGCAGCCAGGCCCACCAGTCTTTAAAATGGGATGTAACAAAAGCTGCATTTGAAAGCAGTCCTGAATCCCTGCAGTCACTATGGTTCTGTGTAGATGCAAGAACACGAGATGAGATCGTAGACGTGTAGGTCTGAGGACTGGTGCATGGTGTTCTCAGTGGCAAGTGATTAATCCAAGGGTTTTCTTCCCCACTTAGTTAGCCAAATCACAAGTCTCTTGGTCTTCCATTTACTCTGTGTTGCCTATGGCATGGGTGGTATGGAGAGGGCCACGGCTGGGTTGGGTTGCTCCTTTTAGTGCATTTTGTTTGGTTATTGTGCAAGTTTAAATCCTGGTCCTTGTACCGTTCGTGAAAGGGGGACATCAAGCTGCCCTTGAGACCCAATGCTGGGTGCTTGTCTGGAACTCACAATGGTCCAGCCACCCCCTAGCCATGCAATGACAGCTGAGGATGATTGATAGCTTCCATAGATTAGAGCAGATCCATTTCTGTTAGGCCCGAGCCTGAGTTCAGCTCATTGGATACCTCAGGCAGGGCCTTTACATTTCCTGGCTGCACCTGTAGCTGGCAAGACACTCAAAGGAACGAGGCAGGGTTTTGTTTTGCTTTTTTAAGTAAATCTGGGGCAGGAGGGAGCTGCCTGGACCTTAGCCGGTGACAGAGACTGTAGGGCTGCATAGAGCTCTATAAAGAGTTGCAGTGATTCACTTGAACATTTAGGAGCCTGTCCACATGAATTTCATACCATCTGGCTTTTGCTTTGTGTTTCAGGGTTGACTGACCCCTACAGACCAATGTAAAATTCACCTGCAATGGCCCATTTCACTTAATTCCATGCAAGAGTACGAGGTGTGCATCATGGCTTCCATCCTGAATCACAAATCACAATCAAGGTTCATTCCCAGTTTGGCTAAATGAAAAACACAGTGATGTCAGTGGGCGTCACACAGGGGGAAGTCAGAGCAGAATTTGGCTGCAAATGACAAGAGGGCCAAATTTACTTCCGTGTGCAGGGTTCGTACAAGGATTGAGCTCAGTCATGCTCAGGCACCAACATCCTGCTTAATTCTAAGAAATTTAGGATTTATTCGGGACTTAGGGGATGAACAGGCCTTTTGCGTCTGCCCAGAAGTGAATTTCACCCCATATGCATACACATACATGGACACATGCACACAAAAGTACATCCACCCTCGTGTCTGTCCTTTGTGGTCTGTTCCTGGACACTATTTGTTTACCTCACTCACAGAGTACAAACACAGATTTAAATCTTTCCCCGCAATGTTTTATACTCGTCAGAAGATCTTTTAAATAACATCTGTTCCAAACTCTGAAAGCCATGGGGCTTAATTATTTAGTTAGCTTGTGGCCCTGTTTCAGGCAGGAAGAGTGAACAGATTCTCAGAGACAAACCATCCGCAGTCTGTGTGGAATACAGCTATTAATATTTGATCTCCTGCTAGCCTGGAGGCAAAGAGAATAATGTTCATCACAGGAGCCAAAGCCTGAATCCACTTTAACAAATAACTGAGCTGATACTGATAGTGACAGGAGATGCTGGTGGAACCTTCTGTGCTGCATCTGAGAAGAAACAGCTGGGAACTCCTGAACTTCATGGAGTAAAGGAGCTGACATTGTGTCAAAAGCACAAAAAAATGAATCCTTTGTCATCACGATCGCCTTCTCAGTGTAAAGACAGAGATCAATCAATCAAATCATAGGGTTGGAAGGGACCTCGTGAGATCATTGAGTCCAACCCCCTGGGGCTTGAACCCAGGACCTTCTGCATAGTAAGCAGAGGTGCTAGCCAGATCATTGGGCCAAACTTATCCCTGTTGCAATTCAGGGTGGGATACCCTACAGCAAACATGAAAGGCAAGAATAACGTACAAAGCAACCTGTAGAGTTACTGTACATGAAATAACTTTGTGGCATGCAGGTGCAAAGACTCTGCAGAACATGACGAGCCCGATGAGCCAATGCAATGACTCAGCAGATGCAACGTACACCTGAACGTGCCTTCCACATTTCTTGAAGGAGAGATTTATTGCACTCCCAAGCTGTCTAGAACCATTGCTGTCAGTACTGCTCACCCCCAAATTCAATTCAGATTTGCCTCAGGGAAATAGTGGTTGCATCAGCAAGAAGCATGTTTCAGCACCATGTGTGCTGGTCAACAACTACCCAGGCTTCCTGCCTTCTCTCTCCTCCCTAAGGCATACAATTCCTGTAAACTCACAAGTTCCAGGGTGGTAGCCATGTTAGTCTGGATTTATTAGTCTTAAAAAGTGCCATAGGACTACTTGTTTGAATTCCTGCAAAGGTATCTACAGCATTCAGGGTTGTGCAGGTGTCATGGTTACGGTCCTTAAAACTATTGATAGGACAGGAGAAGGGTGCAAGGAAGGAAAAGTACACAGGACAGAGGGAACATCTTAGATTCATAGACTAAGGTCAGAAGAAGCTATCATGATCATTTAGTCTGACTTGCACATTGCGGGCCCTAGACTCTCGCTCACTCGCTCTTCATCATTTTTAAATGCTCTGATGGTGTCAGATCACACACTGAACCAAACTTCTGCTGGCTTATGGTACACGTTCCTAGGACCTGCCTTATAAGACTGGGTGAAATCCACAAGCCATCTAAGTTAATGGCAGTTTTACCATTGATTTCAGTGGATTTCACACACTGATTGGGAGCTTCCCTTTTAAAAGTGGGGGCACAAATTGAAGTTCATTGGGTTATGCAAATCTTTCCAATATAGAGCGCTTGAGTCACTCGTGCATATAAGGTAATACACTTCAGGAATCATTATGCACTATGAACCTACCAAGGATTTTTACCTCTCGACTTTACTTTTGCTCCAGTGTTTGTCCATTAGCCACCACTAATTAGAAAGGAAAATGTACCATTCTGTATTATTGAAAAGATTGTGCATTATTTTAAAACACAACTCAATGTCATTTTTTATACTGGTAATTATGTCATATATTTCCCTTTAATGGAGCTTGGGTGATAAATATTGAATTAATAACACATTCTTTTAAAAAAGCAAATCACAGAGGAGGCAGTATTTGAACAGACAAATTAGAAAGAGTTAAAAGCTGTTTGATCACTTAACAATAGAAGCTAAGTGAGGCTTTAGACACTCACATTAGTCTGTACCACTTTTCTATAATTTAGTTCAGTCCTCTAACTAGAAAGTAGATAAGAATAGCCCAGGCAGAGGTAGCTAATTATAAAAAAAAAAAAAAAACAGACATGGGGGGGGCAATGCATACATACATACACACATACAGAGTATTCTGGAGAAAATTGTTCTTCTATTACCATTTATCCAAGTTAATAAATATGCACTTTTGCTGGACAAGGACAGAAGGAACAAACAAAACATTTTTACTGTTTCATAGATAGCCAGATGGATAGATAGACAGAATTTCCAATTATTAATCTATGACAATAGGCAAATAAGATAATGATCTATGCCAGTATATATTCTTCTTGTCTCATTCTATTATTAACCAATCAGTTGTACCTACACTCGTCAACCAGGTGAGGGCTTACTGTACTAAGAGCTGCCCAAACATATAGTAAATGGCACTCTATGGTGTGCCACAAACCGCATGCTGTTTAGAAGCTACGCCATACCGGAGGAATTTCTTTTGCAAGCAAGTGGCAGAAACAGAGCATAGATGAGTTACATGGACAATCTGTACCAATTCTTGAAATAATCCTCTCTCTCTCTCTGTCACAAAAATAACTGAGCTTCATGTGACAAATGTACACACATGTATGTAATGTGCATTGTCTTTCGTTTCAGTCCTGTCCCATGTTAGGGGCAAGGAACATTTGAGAGGATATCTCCCATTGGGCACCCAAAAAATGGCAATACCAAAAAACCCACTAGGCATTTTTGAATAGTAACCTCTCCACACACTATTTAAGGGGAGAGGCCTTTAATAGGTTGTGGGAGATGAGCTCTGATAATGCCTTGAGTCCTCAAATTTCCTTAACCTAACTCAGCTGAGTTTTAAAACTGGGTAGCAGTTAGGAAGTGGAGACATGCTGGATGCTGTTCTTCTCCAAGTCATAAATTCCTCATATTTTTGTGTCTGATTTTTTAGGTTCCATGGAAGCTTTGTAGTTTCTTTTCCCTTTTTCAGTAGTCACAGAACAGTTGACTTGGTGTCTAAAGGTAAAAATATGTAAATATATCATGCTTCTTTTCACAGAAAGCCCGGCTTGCAAGGATACGTGTGGCCAAAACCGGCAGTTCCAGCGCTTATCTTCACAGCAAACGCAACGGCCTGCTGAATGAAGCCTTGGAGTTGACGGTACGTGCTGAGATAACAATCCCTTTCCCAGAGGAGTTTGAAAAGTTCTCCATCCCAATCAAACCCTGTTTTGGTTGTTCCCACACACATACACCTAATTGCTTGTTATTCAGTATAACAGCTTCACATGTTGAATTGTGCTATGCTATAATTACACTATAATTTACTGTATATGCTATATGTAGAGACAGCTGGAATTCAACTGTGAAATTGGAGAGGCAGGCAGGGACATTCAGAGACTACATCTTGAGCTAGAAAAGAGTGCCGGCCTTCTAACTATGGCAGAATGACCAATAACATTAATGGATCAGATCCTCAGCTGATATGAACCCAGTGAAGTCCTCTGTGTGTTGAAGTTTGGAGCTGTCCCCATTTATACCAGGGGAGGATATGGCCCTACAATACATTTCTGTAATCTTTAATAAATAGTTCCTTATTTCAAAAACTCTCTCTATATATATTCATAAGTATGCAGTATGTTATTAAAAAGTGCCATGCTATACACAAATAGCTCAGTAAAACCTTGCTTATTTTACTTTACTAATCCACAGACTATAGGATATACAACCTGTGTAAACATGCGTGTGCGTGCACACACAGACAATGGACTCACTCTCACTCCATTTCTCAACCAAGAGCAGCACTGTACTGAGTTTCATATTGCAATCCATCAGCTTCAATGATTTTACAAAATGTGCTGCAGAACACTAACCCATATGCTCTGCCATATCATAAACCATTTATACCCCCAGCTGCAAAACAAATGGATGAGACATATTGGTAATGCATTATTCTTTATTAGCTTAAAAAAGACACACCTGTTTATTCCCTGGGGGCTCAACCCTGCAAGGGGACAGTTGCTGTCAACCCCTTTGCTCAGTCCTGAAACACAGGAGGCTTGAAAGCGGCACAGTGACAGGAGCAAATCCTAGGAGGCAGCATGATTGAGACACACCTTTCTGGTGCACAATTCATTGTAGCGATTTGCTACTGGTACAATAACTCACTAGTGGGAGACAAAGCCAACTTCTCACCCACCTTGGGCAGAGGGCAATAAAGAAGCCAGCAGCTCCTGTTGACTCACATTTACACCCAAGTTTTAAGTCATCTGTACAGGGTGTAATGGGATTGCAGCTTTCCCGTGGGAGTGTGTAGACCAGTCACAATCTAGCCTAGATTCTGTCTTTGACTCTTTTACTAATGGTTCTCTTGGTGAGGATGTATCAGCAAGGATGTGCTGTCCCTAAGAAACCAAACCTTGTAATTCTTCTTGCACTGTGATACACTAATGTTAAATGCGTCAGGAAGTGGACTCCAAACCACAACACACACAAATTATTTCACTCCTCCAGTATTGACAACTCTTGTGATTTTACTGCTTATCTCGCTATTCTGAGTTTTGTTAAAGCCTCAGCTCCTGGAGTCAGGTGAATGCAACAGAATCTCATTTTTTAAAATATGTTTTTAGCCATCTGGGTTGCACAGGAAACACTAGAAAACATGAAGACTAAAGACTCAAAAGCAAACAGGCAAATTAAAAGCACAAACCTCACAATTTTTGAGCCCATCATGATTTTGGAATAGTTGGGTTTGGCAGTACTGCTCTCCTGTAGTTATGTCACCATCAGGAGAAGAAATAAACAGCAGTAGCAGAGTTGGTGACTCACTAGAATGAGATCAGGGAGGCTATGGCAGATTCCTGGCAATATGAGCCCTGAAATTATTACAGGCTCATAATTACCTAACTGCAGGAAGGAGGACCCTACTACTGTGTCCAGCAGGAGAGGAAAATTCATCGCAGCCCCTGCTCTGTGCAGCTTGGTGGTTTTATTTTTAATAGAAAGGTATCTGGAGGCTAATATTAGCTATTCATGAGAACGGAATGTTTTAAGTGTGGCAGATTGTTCGGCAGAATCAGTGGAAATGAGAGAAGGTTGGTACATTACAGCCTGCTCAAGACCAGAGCAGGAATTAACACATTTTGTGGGTTTAATTTCAAATAAATCAGTCTTTGGTGCGCACAGGGAAAAGAAATTGCATAACTGAGCCTTGAGAGCCGCCTAATGCTGTGTTCATGCATCCGTACAGTGGACCTAATCCTGCAAACTCTTCAAACACTGATCCAACTGCCTTTGGAGTGCAATGGGAGCTGGATCAGAGATATAGGCATCACCATACCTATAGGCTGCATCCATGCTATGCAGCCCCTTAATTCCAAATGTGACCCCATTGGTGTCAATGGGAGTAAGGGCAGAGGAATCAGGGTATCCTTTCAAACTGATTCCAAGAGGCATGCTGCATCGGACCAAAGAGGGGATGCCAAAGAGCTGGATTCGGTGCTGGATAAGTCACTCACTCACTCACTGTGCCATTTCATTTCTCTGTTTCCACACCTTAAAAAGAGGGCCAATGATATTTACCATCCTTTGTACATTGCTTTGAGACCTGTGGATGAAGATGGTTCTAGGAGCCCTACGCAAATCTGCCAGCGACGTTATCATCTTCCACATTTGTCAAAAGCCAACACAACCAAACAGGACATGAGACATTTTGCCACTTCAGCCAGCTGGCCATTCATGTCCGAACCCAGTTCATCACTCAGTAGTCTTTGATTCTACGGCAGACCATTCTTCTCTTGCTTTGTGATGGTACACAGCTCCTAATCTGTGCAGCTGGCTGCATTTTTTAGCACTTACTGTAAATCAAGCTTGCCAGGTAAACAATGAAAAACTTTCAAAGAAGGAACAGAATGAATGGTCCTGACTTGGCCCAGCATTCTGAGAACTAGCTCAGATGAGGTCATAAGATTCTGTTATTTCATCAGGAGGCAACAGGCAAATTTAAATCACGCCCTGAGTTCTGCCGGTCTTTTAATACTACTATTTCAAAATGGCATGGCATCTCAGCACAGATGTGCAGCCCTCACTTGATTTTCCAGCCTCTCTCCCCAACATGAATCCCATCACTTCTCTTGTCAACCAAGCCATTCTGCCAGGCAGCTCACGGAACAGCAGCTGGGACGCAAATGCAAAAGTCCACATTAGCCTGAGAGTAATATTCGGCTGCTAGGTTTGTTTCCTGGCTTTTGTCCAAAGTGAGCTGGGAAAGTGGTTGGGTTTTTTTGGCTTTGTGGCTACTGCAGATGTTGTGGGGACAATAAAAAACGTTTCTGAAGTGGTTCTGGAGAGTTTGTTTTCTCATTAATACAGATTATCATAATAAATTTTATGTATTTCCATTATAGCAGTGCCTAGAGTCTATAAGCAAAATATGAGATCCAATGTGCATACACCTAATAAGAAAACATCCCTGCCCTGAAGAACTTACTGTCGAAACAGGTGAAGCTAAGAGAGGGTAGGAGAAAGGAAAGACTGTTATTCCATGGCGAACAGAAGCACAGAGAGATGAAGTGATTTGCTGCAGATCACAGAGTCTGTGATAGAGCCAGGAATTTAATCGAGATTCCTTGAAGCCTAATCCAGTACTTGAAACACAAAGCCATGGCAGGTGCCCCCTTTCTTTGATAATATTATCTAATACAGAACATACCACTTTAGAGGTTCCCCTGTTTCTGCAGTAGATTTGAGAGTACGAACCTTATGGTGCCAGATTCTCCCTTCTTTACTTACACTGCAGTAAAGAAACTGTTCTCAGAGGTAGGTATTAACTGTGCAGGACAGCAGCAGAATATGGCCTGTGATTTGCCAGTCTCAGATTATTTTAAAATGAATGGGATAAAGAAATACATCTTCCATAGTTGCCATGTTTGGTAATATTTTGGTTCCAACCTAATGGATATATCCTCATGGACAAATAAGCATTAAGTGCATTGTAGCTCACTTGGTTATATATCCTATTCTTGAAGCAGGCCCAAAACTCGTGTTAACATTAATGGGACTTCCATGTGTATATCTAGTGACAAGACTGCCCTAGGGTTAGCCATAATTCCAAGTGTAATTACTATGTAGTTCTCATTAGCAATTAGCATGGAATTTTCATTGCTTGCTACTAGGTAATCAATATGTAATTGTTCTATAAATGCCTGGTATTACTAGTGTGAGAAGAGCCACAATGGAGGCACTGGGATTTATGGGTCCCAAAATACATTCTTGGGAGTTCAGAGGGGTTATCAGAGAAAATAAGTATCAGAGATAACATTCTGACTGCATGATCAGCATCCAGAGAGCTTTCTGGCATGTAGGAAAACAGGCCCAATTCTTCCTTCATGCCAGTGGAGTCACTCCTGAGTGACATCAGCTTATGTGTGGAGAGAATCAAGCCATGTGTCTTCACTATAGAGCCTTGCAGTGTAAAGTAAAGGCCAACTGAGGAGGAGGAGAAATGATCAAAGTAGAACAGCGTGAGGAGAACATTCATCCCCCCAAATGCAGCACAGACTTTGCTTTCAATGAAACATGGCTTTGCCATACTGACATTGAACAGGTTTTGAATCCTTTCATTTATGGGGATGTAGTGTTAATAGAGGGAACGTCGGCCACCGTCAAGAATTGGCAGGCATGTACCTTTTAGTGGCTGTAATCTGCACAGAAGGCACGAGCCTGAATCTCCTCTGGAATTTCCACCACTCAGATTCACTTCTTGTTGAAATGGTAGGAAGTTTCTATCTGGAAATAAGACACTTTTGAGATTTGTCCACAATGCTGATAAAGGGCGGAATCACACACGGAAAGAGTGCAGTTAGCCCCTGGGCCAATTCTTCTCAAGTCAACTGTGTCCAATTTTGTTGGCTGAAACTCCAAGGAGCAAGAGATAAGATAACCCCCCGAGTTCCTCAGATTTGTGAAACTGGATACTGCGCAGGATAAGCAGTGTTCTTTGGTCTTCCACAAGACCACCAGCAGCTCAGCATGTGCCTTTCAAGTGCAAACTGGGGAGAATTGCCACAACCTTGCAGAGATACGATCCCAGATTAAATTCTGAACGCAACCCTGGGCTTTTCATGGAGGACAGATTCTTCTACTGAACACAGGTTGCCTTTGCATGGAACAACGCAGATATGATTGATGCACTGTCTACTCAATGCACTCCTGGACAGAAAAACCACCTCCAAGGATTTGTTTGCCCACTTATCTATGTGAATTTGTTGGTGCAGCTGATCTCATCTGCTGCTTCACCACCCTTTTTCGTATGCCGAGATGTCCCAGAAATTTGTTCAGCATCTGTCTCTGAATATACCAAGTTGGAGGAAAAGAGAAGCAAGGAAGATAAGGCTATCATCAGACCTTCAATGCTATTTTTTCTGATGACATCCATCCCACAATTTGTGTTTCTATAAGTTTCAAGTCTGCCCTCAGGAGACAGAGGAGAGAGGAGGGAATTAGACAGTGCTGCCAACATTTAATGTATTCTTCCCTGGAGCTTAGGTCTTCTGCCAGAGACAGAGAAGTCTTGTTCCATTCGCTTTCAAATTCCATTCATATTTGCTCTCCAGCATGGTGTGCAGGCACCTGATAAGTGGAAACACTCCCCTGCCTGACCTGGGTTGGTATCATCTGTGCTACTTTCCTAAGTGATCCATTGGCATAGGCAGAGGAGGGGTGCCACACAGATACAATACAATTTCGATGATGGAAGCAAGGACGGTGTCACTTTCCTACTGGCTGCTCACGTTAAGCGTTTTGTTGTTCTGTATGTCTCTTAGACACATAATATGTAGAATTCCAACAAGTTGGCGCCTGCTGCTGCCTGGGCAATCTGTTTACTTCCTGCAGTTAGAGCAATGTTTCTCTGGCTGTGTTAGGCTGATTTCCTGCAGATTTCTAAAGTGCTGGGTATTCTGCAGGAAGTGACAGATGTCTGCCTTTAGTCAGGGTGCCAATGGCAGAATCTCCATCCTTACAGTCTACAGCATCTGGCAAATTTATCTCATGAAATACATTCAGTGCAAGGCAGAGAAAAGACGCCCTATAAAAGTCTGTAGCAACCCCTGCAGCAAGCTATTTGCTGCATGCTGGCTCTCCATGCCATTTAAAACGTTTCCACTTTTCATTAGCATTAGAATCAGACAAAACCAGAAGAGAGACACCAAACTTGAAAGTGACCCGACCAGTGCTTTAACCACAAACCCACCATTTGTCTCAATACAGCTACTTTTATAACTCAATAAGCTGGTAGAAGCTGAGGTTTGGGGGAAAATGGGCCCTCCCCCTCATCCTAAAGGGGTAACATGCATTTCTCTGCCCAACTCTGACTTTTTCTCATGTTGCTATTCTAAATGGTTTTTTAGCATCAATGTCCTGACAATCCAAACTTTACTGAGCTCTGTGAAAAAGTATGCAAATCTCTCTGCACAGATAACCCTTGATCAGTGCAACAAACCTTCAGGTCAGTTTGTTTCTACCTTTGCTGCTCTGTGAGATTAATGTTACCTAAAGCCACTGTTTGCAATGCTCTGTCCCTTTTTCTTTATTAGGTGAGATTTAGGTTTATACTGCTGCACTTGCTTTATCACATAAAGTGGCCTCCACAGGAGTTATCCACATACCAAGCTCTTCTCAGTTTCTATTACTTCTCTCCTCAATGGGGAGAAATTTAACTAGTGAACTCTGCAGTGTATGCACAGGGACTATGTAATGAATAAATTCACTTGAGTCTCTTTTAGTAAGAAAAACCTAAACCACTTTTTTTTTTTTTTTTTTTAATTCAACCCTGAAAATACCTTCTGGCAAGGTCCCAGCACAACATTTTTCAAGGCAACAAAGAGGAACTGCCTCCTACCTAGAATTGCTTCCCCCATATCAGTCAGTCAGTCAGCCCTGACGCATTGAACTTGGCTGGATTCTCAGAGATAACAAATTAGACATCACAGTACAATCCTGGGTGTGGCTTTATGCTCTTTCACAGATGCAGCCAAATGCTCAATGCATTGCAGGAGTCACCTTGGAGTGATGGAAATCAGTTTATTGAAGCACAACTTTTTTAAATCATTTAACAACCCTAGCTGAAGTCAGTTGGTAGACATCCATGCTACAGGGCTCTGCTTTCTATCCCCTTCCCAGGCCACCAATTTTCTTTTTTAAACTTTTGGATGCTGCAGTTATGTGCCAAAAACAGGCATGCAAAGCACACGTGAACTTCTGTCTTCAGATTCAGGGATTACAGAGCAGCCTTTCTGCTCAGCATCTGCTACTGAGACATCTAAGGAGCTTAAGGGGACCACTTGGAAACATTTAATTGCCATTTTAATGTGCCTAATTGTCTTTGAAAATTTTAGCCACTGAATACTCATAAAGATAATGAGTATGATCACAGATAACATGCCATGAAATTGGGGTGGTTTTCAGGGTCAGGGAATTTAAAGAAAAAGTGCTTCACAAAGTAGTTCTTAAACCTGCAACTATGCAATGGAAAAAACTAAAATAATCTTTGTTTTAGAACAGCAGAGAGACATGCTGAACAGCATCTTCTTACCTCCTTTCTTTCCATTTCTGGGGCATATCTGATTTTCCAATCACAGGGTGAATGATGTATGCACTACTCCAAGAACCATGCATTTGTGTAAGACACACAGAGGGCAGATTCAGGGGGTTACATACCATAATACATAAACCTTGACTGCAGTCCTCAAAAACGTGCTTACTGGAAATCCTCTCTAGCTTGTGTGTTTAATCTCTGCCCATTTTCATGGGGTTCCAGAGAGATGTTAGAGCAGATTTATTTTCTTTAAGAAGATATTTACCATGTTGAGCAAGCAACTGAAAGTGCCTTCAGACATCTTCCTTCCTTACCTGACACTAAAATCATGTTAATAGCAAATTTAAGTAACTGTTGTTTTTACATAATTAAATTGATCGAATGGGTGAGCTGGGCACAAGAACAATGAAAGATTAGATTGTGAGCTCTCTGGGGTTGCTGATTTGGTGCCTAGCACAATAGGGCTCTGTTCCCTCTGTGGAGTCCTTTCTTGGCAAGAGAGGCAATAATGAAGAGTGTGGACTACCTTCAAAGACAGTAAGCTTTGTCAAAGCACTGAGTGTTACTATGCATACTGCAGGTCTTTTGGAGTTTACATTCCACATTTGGATACTGGTTATATAGAGTAGACTGGGCACTCCTCTTTACAAAACCAAGCTTTTGGCGTATCTTAAACCTGCTGTCTGGGCCTCTCTATAAAGACCATTCAGCAGCAGCAGCATGAAACCCTCAGCAAAAGAAAGCCCTAAGAACAAAGCTATTTGTAGGTAATATGCCTGCTGCTATCCGATCATGATTTCCAGAGCCAAGCTCTCAGATGTTGAGAGAAAGCTTCTCAGGGAGCCAAGGTGAAGCAAAAAGCTCTTTCTGTAAAACCCTCACTTTATTGCAAAGGTTTCTTCTGAAGTCAGAAGAACACCTGCAGACATGCACACACAGTAACTACAACTAATCAATCTGGTCAGGTCACTTTTCCGTTGGAGGACTCGAGTCCGTATCATTCTCCCACTCCAAAATTCAGCCCTGTCGCTAAACCTGTCTGACAAAGCCTGTCCTAGCTCTGGGCCACCCACTGTTCCCCCTCCTCATCCCCATGGCCATCTTTTAAAGGTCCTTATACAAACCCATCTCAGCTGTCCATGATTCCACCCTACCTGGGAGCTCTGCCTGAGCTAATTCTAAAGTCTCTGCAGGGAACTTTATCTCAACAAAGCCTGATTTAGATTGTAAACTCTTAGGGCCAGTGTTTGTACCCAGGGCACATTGCCACTCCTCCAGTATAAGTAATAGCCAGTAATACAATCATAATTAATCAAAGTCACCACCCCATCAGACACCCTTGGCAGAGGGGGCTTTTGCTTTCCAATGGTTGCAGCTAATTCCCTCTGATCAAAATTCTTGTCCCTATGCTACATTTCCCAATAAAATCTACGTCACTGACAGTGATGATATTGATGATAATAATTTGCATGTCTCCACTTCCTTTTATCCAAGCTGCTTTTCCATCAAAGGACTTGATCTTGTAAGGTACCAGACACCACACAGCTCTCATTAAAACCAGAGTGGTGCTCTGCCTTCACCCTACCATTGGAGAATAGATGACTTAGCAATTGCATTTTAGCAAACTGAAGGCACCACAGAAATGGCACCTAAGTAGGGAACAGAACCTCTGGGCTCCTGGCGCTTAGTCCCACCAGTATAGTCACTAATGTGCCACGTTGCCATTCATGGACCAGTTTTCATTGCATGATTTTTTTTGAAAAATAATAAATTGTAGGTTCTCTTTCCTGGTTTTTTGTTTCCTGGGTCTTTCAGCCACACTCTGGATTTGTTTGCAAGCTCTTCTCCACAACCTCAAGGGGCTACAAACTAACTTTTTTTGACTGGAAGTTTCCAGGAACTGGGGCTTTAAGAAAAACACCAGTCCCCAAGATTTATGATAAAAACATGAGAGTTGGCAACACTACCTCCCACCCTCCTTATAATATCTGACATGGATATTCTCTTTAGCCCCATGATTTCATGCCCCATTCTTTTTTCTCTGGTTGTCTAGGGATCTACTGATGATGAACAGCACATCAGCAAATCCACCTCGCTGATCGAAAGCCAACACCACCACCTGCTGCACTGCCTGGAAAAAACAACTGTAAGTAGCAACAGGACACTTTCAAAGCCTGACTAAATCCTTTGCTGTGGGGTCCAGGCTCCCTTTGGAAAGGATGTAGGTATAGTATGCACCTCTAACCTAATGCATGCACTCACAAATTCACATCCCCCATAACTTATGTGTCAGTGAAGTAATGAGTCCTGAATCTCAGAAGTCCCCTGGAATACTCCACATGGGAAGAGATTCACTTTTGTTTTGTGCATTGCTTAACCAATGAGCATTGTGCAAAATGCTAACAGCGTAAATCTGTGCAAAAGAACAAGGGACTGGATTACCTTGTGCAGACATTTACATCAGTGCACAGTGCAGATCACTATCCATCTGATCGAGTAGCATTTCACTGCCTTCTTGGCACTTGTTTTGCTGCTGGTGCACACTGACAAGATAGAATGCAGCTAGTTTAAATGAGTTTATTCAAGCAGTGACCCAAGAGACAGACTTGCAGGCATGGGCTTTAATCGTCCTTTTTAAACTAAGTCTAAACTCAGTCCGTCCTTGGTTACACTTGTCTTAAACTGCATCTATCTCTGGCTCCTGTGCACCCATTGCTCACACCCCCTCCAAAAGGCTACAGTGGGAAGCCAATGCCAGCAATTTCCAAACTACGCATTCCCTCCTGCAAGTAGGCTGGAGAAAACAACTGGGCCATTTCAAAGACCCAGATGAGCCTTTTTAATGTGATTTAGTGGCACTGTGTCTGTTTCTCCTGACAAGCCCCAGTGAAAGAGTAAGTTAGTTCATCTAGAGGCCAGTCAAGTAGATTCTACTTAGTGATGGTTCACTCATGCAATGCATGGTGCTGGCCTGAGACCCAAAGAAGGACTATTTTTTAAATCATTAAATGCTACTGTAAGCAGAGGTCTCTGGGAAAATTCCAAACAGTTTGTTACTTCATTTGCGTCTCATTTATAGCTTATATTCAGAGGTAATTAGTAGTAAAGGGACATATTATTTATATAACATCATGGCCAATTCTGGAAAGACACTGAGAGCTAAAACCTGGTAAGATTTATCCCTTCCCTTGTCTGCACCCACCATCAAATATGCCTTTGTTGTCACACACTCACACTCAGTTTACCAGTTTGGTTCCGACCAAGGTAACACCATGTAGGTCTCAAAGATGCACTGAGAGGTGACCGTTGGTTAAATACTTACAAAAACTAAATCCTGTAAGTCCTCATTTTGAATTATCAAACTAACTGTTCCATACCAATGCACTATATGAGGGACTGTTGGTTTCATTTTATAGTAGAAGTCTCAGCTTGCCTTTGTTTCTGAGAACTCTGTATGTTTCGTTACAAGCAGACAGTTTGCAATCTGACTCTCTCATTGCTTAGAATTCTGGGCTTATCCTTAGCACATTTCAATGTGGCTTATATCTTGTGATTATTCCTGCTGTTTACAAAATGCCATCAATTCGCCTGGTATTTTCAGAAAATAAAAAAGATAAGATCTTTGTCCAAAGAGTCTATCATCAGTCTTACACACATGCCTAACTTTACACCCTGTGAGCAATTCCATGGCTGGCAGTAAGTAAAGTTAAGTTCCTCTGGAAACTGTTGCAGGGTTGGGCCTTGTCTTAGACAAACTTCAGGTCAGAGGATGACAGCCTTGCTCCAAAGTTATGTTTTTCTCCATGAATATGCCCCCTGAAAACAGTGAGATGACTCTGATATGTTGCTATTCACTGTGAGTAAGGCAATAGCTGTCTGGCCCCAAACCAATGACAACACACGCTGGACTCAAAGGAACAGCAGCAGAAAGTGGAGAGTGCAGAGGAGAAGACCTTCCTTGTATTTTCTCTTGTACTTTTCTGTATTGGCCCCCATTTAATTTAGCTGAGATGCCAGTGCTGAGATAGGAAAGGAATACAGAGGAGATACTGTATTGAATGGAGCCAAGAAAGAGCCATAAAAATTCTGAGGTGAACTATTTGGCTGCTGCATTCAGATATTTGCATCAGCTACTGAAAATTTTCTGAATTTCAATTTTTGGACTAATGACAATTTTGAATTTGAATAAACAGTCAGGAAAAAATTCCACAAAATATTTGCTGTATTTCTCCCCAGCTTGCTCCAACCATAATGAGATTGCCAGCCGCGTTATCACATATTTGAATTCCATAGCTAGAACTGAGCAAATCAGGAAAATAACTGGTTGAAAATAATGTGCTTGATGAATGATGGCAAAAAAAAATTCTGTCTTCATAAAATGCATAGAGCTGTTTGATTAATGCAAACAGTTAATTTTGAATACATTATTTGTTGGGTAATGGGGAAACAGAGTAGATAATTAACAGCTAGAATAATTTACCAAGTGGCTTGCTAGAGTCTTCATCACAGGCAATTTTTAAATCAAGATTTGGTTTATTATTTTAAAGATATGCTCTCATTCAAAAGAAATTATTCTGGAGATGTTCTTAGGCCTGTGTTATACAGGAGGTCAGACTAAACGAGGGTTCTCACACTGGGGGCTGGGACCCCCCAAATTGTCACAAGGTTGTTGAGGGGGAGAGGTAGCAAGTTGTCAGCCCCTGCACACGGCTGACAGCCAGAACCTACAGAGCTGGGTGGCCAGGGAATAGCAGCTGCTGACCGGGTTCTCTGAAAGCAATATGGCCCTCGGCAGTAGTCCAGAAGTAAGGGTGGCGTGACTTAGGGGGGTGCGTGGCATGGCATGGGGGTCACCACAGCCCGAAATATTTTCAAAGGGGTTCCCAACACAAAAAGTTGGAGAACCCCCTTGGACTAAATTTTCACACTTGTCCTTTCTGCTTGTGGAATCTCAGAATTGGTGAACAAACTCTTTGCCGCAGTCCTGTGATTAGCGCTAATCTTGATGTAAACAGCACAGCAATTTTAGGTTTTGTTAAGGTGGGTTTATTTTGCTTTTGGAGGGTTTTTTAAATTTCATTTTATTTTATTTATTATTTGTTTGTTCTCTGCAACTCTTCTCAGCACCAAGTGGCTGTTCAATTCTTAAAGTCTAAGTGCTGCTGACCTAGAGTATCAAAGTTTTCCAAAAAGAGACTGTCATTCAAGGAGTCAGATGCGGCATGTTTAGATTGTGGTTCTCAATGCACTAGTCAAAACAGCTCAATCAGTTTTTGTGCTGAAATTCCTGTACTTCCATGGCATGCTTAATCTATTAAAATATTATGCAAAACCATCAAATCACAGCATATGAATTCTTAAGGAGTGAAGAGTCATTTTGCAATGTTTCGAAGTTTCAGGTGGAATGGAATGAGGAATGATCCATGTGCCATGGTTACCAACATGTTTTAAAGGGCAATTCACCTTTCCTTAAACTAGACAGCGGGATTAGAAAAGTACATTCTTTATTTTCATAGTCTCTGCAGTTGTCACTAGAATGAAGTTCTACAACTTACCAGCTGTGAATGGCCTACAAATCTGGTGTGTATGAAGACAAAGTGGTCCTGGGCTACTTCCAACACCCATAACAGAAGATTCTGTGTTATGTTACCATAACATTTTTCAGATCTGTTCCTTACCCCATATGTAAGCAGTGATATGCATATCCTATTCCTTCTCTGGCTCCTGCCTGGGTTGATCCACATCCTTCCATCAAAACCCTTCCTTCTGTATTTCCACAAAGGTCAACCAAAACACAGCCCCACTGCTTGTGCAAACCCTGATCCAAAAACAATACAATCTCAATGGGAGCCAGCTCTGATTCAGTAGGTGAAGATTTGTTTTATCTACTGCTTCTAGCACTCAGTAAATAAATAAAATAAAAAATGAGCAACAGCTGCAAATTGTCATGTGCTTCCTCTCTCTTTCAGCAGAGACACAAACAATTAAAATGCAGGGTTCCAGAACATTTCACCATAAGAAAAGGATTAATCTGATTTAGCAAATGAGTTTGGTAAAGGAAAGGCGCAATTGCCCATTCAAACTTGGTGTGCCAGGTGGAATGCTGAGACTGAATGGATGGAATGCTGGGACGAAATTAGGAATGCGGGAATGGACAATCAATCATGTTTTTATTTTTTGTTGGCATGTTGTCCTGTAGGGATTGTCCTATCTTGTGGATGATCCCCTGTTATCTGTACGAACTTCCACCATCAAGGTATTTTCTCTTTAATTCAATCTGTTTTCTACAATCTCTGTAGCACATCCACAGTGCTTGTCTCCTTTCTTGTTACTGGTCCTGTTCTTGGGAGTTTGTGCATGTGGGTCTTTTTTGCTAGCTGATGTCTTTGTGTTGTATAAGGCTTGGTATCTGTTCCGATGAAAATTGATGTCTGACTTCTCTACAGTCCTCTCCCTTACCTCCCTGCTTGCTCCATCCTTCCCAGTTCTAACAGGGAAAAGGTTAATTTTGTATATTATGCATCTGTGAATGTTTATGTATGTGCCCAGGTGCCTACTTCAGCTCTTCCCTACACTGTCATCTGTTCACTGGTGCAAAAAGCACTAATGTCTTCCATGCAACTTTAAAGCTCTAGAGTACCAATTTTGCAGTTCTAGGCTCCCTTTAGTGTCATTTATCTCCCCCTGGGTCCTCCCCATGGCAGTTTTCAACTTGACACTTTTACTTCCACATGTAACTCAGTTACCATCGCAGGTTCAATGGACATACTGTCAGGAACTGGCTTCACCAGCACACCATTCCTAAATTTTCCTACTTGATGATGACCAATTAGTCTCCCAGATACAAATAGCACATGCTGAAGCTTTATCTGGAAGGCAATGATCCTTATTCTCCTTTGTGCACAATTTTAGACCAGTGACACACCATCAACCACACAAAAGTCACTTCAGGGCTAGAATGGTTTAAATGAAAAGAAAACTCAGGCCCAAATTAATGATGGTTGTGGAATGTGTAAGCCAACTGGTACGGACAGTTTGTCATGCCCATGCCCCAGCTTCTCTGATTCCCACATCGTTGTGAGGAAGCAGCCACGTTCTCTTTGTGGCAACGAGTCATGGGATGAACCTATCTCCTTTCCTGTTGTTTGCATTTTTAAATCTGGGAACTGTCTAATACAAACTGTTTCAGGTATAGGGACAGGAAGCATCTTAAACAGGTGAGGGGCAGGTCTGTTCCACGAGAACAGCAAGAGGTGGTCTTGAGAAGGAAAAGCCATTGGCTAGCTACTGCTGAGAATGACACTTGTTCTTTTCCCTGCCAGAATCATGAGTTCATAGATGAGCAGATGTTTGAGCAGAACTGCATGGATAGCTCAATGCAGAATTACCCCTCCACCCGCAGCCCCTCACTGTCAAGTCACCAGGGTGTGTCCACCTCCTGTTGTTCTCGACGCAACAAGAAGACCACTCATCTTCCGAACTCCAATGTGCCAGCCACTCGCCTCCGGAGCATGCAGGAACTAAGCACGATACACATCCAGTGCAGCGAGCAGCCATCACTTACAACAAGGTATAGTAACAGACCCTTGGGGCTGAACGTTGAGTGCAAACCTGCTAAAGATGATGTGCATTTGAGATGAATTTGGTGCAGTTTCTACCCACTCAGACAAGGAGAGATGTCTTCCCCCAAGGGACAATCCAATAAGCAGCAGCAGCTACACTGGCAGGAGAAGCTCTCCGACTGACATAGCCCTGTCCACACTGGCCCTTAGTTCAGTGTAACTGATGTCGCTCAGAGGGTGAATTATTCACACCCCTGAACAAAATAAATTATACCAAGCTAAGTGGTTGTGTAGACACAGCCTGAGTGCGGTTAATGCTTTATCTCCACAGGATGGCTTAGTCCAACCTCTGTAAAGCTCTGCCCCTACCACTGCTTTTTTTTCCCATAGCTACCTTGAATGTTCCCTTACAACATGAGCTTACGGTTCTGCTAACAATCCGCCTCAGCTTGGATCTAGCTGTGACCCTGGGCTTTCCCAGACCTGAAGAGCAGCTCTGTGTGGCTCGAAAGGCCTGTCTTGTCTCTCTCACCAGCAGAAGCTGGTCCAATAAAAATGATCACCTCACCCACCTTGAAGTACCCAGACACTTGAAAGATGAGGAAAGTGCCTCTTGGTGAGTCAGCCTGCGATAATCACAGTGATGACTTTCCAACAGGGAGCCCTTTATCTATTGACAGGACAAGCCCTGTGTTTAAAGCAATCCTGTTAGGCTGGTAACAGCAGATTCCTGCAGCTATGCAGATGCACAGAAAGCAGATCTATCATTTTCCCTCAGTAATTAATTACAGGATGCAACTGATGCAGATCTAATAGGAATGCTCCCAGCTGCCAGCCCCTAAAGATGACTGCCGGGGGGGGGGGGGGGGAACAGTAGAAAAGATAAAGAAGAAATAAAATTGCATTGACATTTGAGCCTGTGGTCCGGAAACTCTGATGGGCTCAGACCTGATTCTCCTCTCAAACCAGGTTTACACCCGTATAACCCCCATAGGTCCAAGGGTGTTACGGCTGATTTCCACAGAGAACCAGCTGAATAGCAGCCAAAGGAAACAATCTAAGACATACTCATACTGTTGAAAACATTATCTAGGGCAGCAATGGGCATAGCTCCATTGCAATCAATGGATGTACATACACAGAGTTACAGCAGCTGAGGCTCCAGCACTGCATTACCTATTTTCTTTACTGGTATCTACAGGAGCCAGCTCCTCACAGTGAGGGATGATGAGCTCGAACTTGAGCCATCACCACCTTGAAGCTGCCACCTAACATTCATTCCTCAATACGCATAGCTGCTGCTGAAAGCGGAGGCACCCCCTGTGCTCACCCCACCTCTAGCATGTTTGAGGGGCCTCTCTTTTGCCCCAGCCCCAATACCAGTGTGCATCACTGTCATAGCACTGCTGGCCGTGGCTATATCCTGTCACTGAAGCAGATTTGAGTATTCAGCTCTCTTGTCTCTTTGGGGTTGTGAAAACTCCAGTGAGCATGGACCCCATTCCCAGAGGGTCCTGCCCACTACACAGAGATGGGAGAGGCACAAACCTACTTCATGAGTCAGTTGATGAAACCGCCGGCGCAATGCAATAGAATGGTACACAGGACATGGGCAAAGACATGCACGCACCCCTGCACAGAAGAGACTACTTCATTTGGCTGCCTGATATTAGCAAAAGGCCATAGTGAGGGGTGTTTATGTTACTGAAGTCCTGTGAAACAGCTGCAGAGAGCACTGAGCCCTCCACTGAAAGGTGCTTTGTTTGGAGCTCCACTTCCCCAGTGGTTAGAGTCACTGAAAAGCATCAACATTTTTCTTCAAGGAAAATAACACTGGGATGCATTTGAATAACCAGTTAAGCACGCCGAATGTTAACAAGAATTGGCATACTAGATTCACTTCGTACTGATCTGTGGGTGAGTATACCATCTCTGGCAGAAGCCAGAACCATAATTTCAAAGGAGGGGGCAAGAAACACTGAGCTGTCTGAAAGGAAGGAATAACCTGTCCACAGAAAAAGAGGCACACCAAACAAGGGGCAATTAACAAAGGTGGGTGTTAATCAATGGGCAATTATGGATGCCCTGTGGTAATCAAGGGCTGTGGAGATTGTTCACTGATTTCTGCTGTTCCTGGTTTTCAGCGCTTTTCTTTCTGAGGGATATGACGCCTTAAGGGAGTAGCATTCATTGTCTTTTTATTTGCCACGTGTTAAAAAAAAAAATCCATTCTGTTTTCTAGTCGTTCCAGTCTCAATATGAAATCAGATGATGTGCTAAGACCGAACTGCAAAACCTCCCAGCTCACAACAGCCATCATCAGCATCCCCACCCCACCGGCACTGACACCAGAAGGAGAAAGCAGGCCCTCACCGGGCAGCCCCTGCCACTCCACGAACATTTCCACCACAGCTACCAATGTGGTCAAGGTCTCTGCCTTGTAAGAAGGTGTCATTTGAAGGAAGCAGCTGGCATGCCAGCGTCCCTCCCCCTCCACACCTTCACGTTCCTTTCTTGCTGCAAATTGTGCCTGGATGGACCAACCTGACATTTCGTCATAGAATTAGCGATGGAGACCTAACGAGGCAGCTTTCTTCAAACTTGCATTCATGCCATGGACTGAGAACAGAAGAGCGGGAGGAGGAGATGGGTTGGACAAAGGGTCTGCGTGTGCCTGTGCTCACGGGGAGCCTAGTTCCACTATATGAAGCAGAAAATTGTTTCTAGAGGCTAGAGAAAAAGAACCGTCGTGGCAACAAGAAAGTCAATAAAGAAAGAGAAATATAACACTGTGTATTCTCAGCACCTTTTCAAAGGTTTTAATGGATAATATTTATTCATGAGGAAATGACTGAAAAAGGTGAAAAAAAACAATGGATTTTGTGATTTTTTTTTCCTTCATGGAGCAGAATCTTTAATCAACCAAAATTACACATCTTTTTTTCTTTTATAGAGAAAGATTTAGACAAAGACGACAGCTGTCACAGAAATCTATTTCCGTTCCTTAGTGTGTGTGTATGTGTGAAAGAGAACCACATCGAAACGACACACAAAGGTCTGAGCACATTTTCCTGATTTGGCGCACAGTAGCAAACTGATTGCGCGAACACATTGGCACATGCGCGTGCAATCCCTCACACCCACACGAATAAATCTTTCACCCTGGATGGCATTCTTTATTTAGATGATTTTGTAACCGCCTTTTAAGTCAATACAGTGCAACTGCAAAGAGTGTGTTTGTCTGCTAATTATTGTCTGTGAAAACATATTTGTGAAAAAAAAAAAAAAAAAGACAGGCTTTCGTAGAGTGTTAGTCCCACATGGATTTCTGCTTTCTATTTTTGTTATCACTTACTTGTAAAGAGTGTGACTAGACTACCAGTTCTGTATTTTTAAAAGGAAAATAAAATAAAATAAATGTAGGAAAACTTTTTTTAAACCTGTGCACACAAATGGCAAAGAATGTGAAAGCACTCAGCTGAACCGCTCCAGGTCATCGTGAGTATGATAGAATGTACCCTGTAATCTATGCCCGTGCTTTTTTATATATATCTTTGCTAATTCTGGACATGCAACCCATTTGTAAATAGTAGCCAAGTAGTGTCTGGATCTATACTTGATACAATTAAACTTGGAGCCAACCATCAGGCATGGACTGATCAGGTGTTTGTCTTTTTAACAGTCCTGTGGCTCCTTCTGGCTTACTGAGAGCTTCTGGGTTGCACTGACATAATGGGTAAACTAGATTTGCAAATGTAGTCCTCCCCTTCCAGCACAGGAGTTTCAGTATACTTCCAGTTGAGCAGGGGAGGAATACTGGGGTTTGAAATATACTAGATATGGTGTGGTACAGACATTTTACTTCACCGCTCTACTCTTTGTCTGGGAAAAGTCACACACTTTTAGGCAACTGAAAACCATCTACCCAGTTTAATACTACTGACTAGTTCTATGGTGAATAATGACTGTTCTCCCTGAGATCTTTTCTTGTAACAATAGTCTTGAAATACAAGGTCCTGATATGGTTTCTTTTATATATGACCTTTCTCATTCAGAAAATAAATAGGAAATAATTGCTTATTGTCCAGCTACGCCTTCCTCAGAGCACCTTTTCATTACAGGTGCAATTCACTAGCAATAGCACACCTTCATCAAACATATCACATGCCTTCCCCAGCCATACACAGAATAATGTGCCCAAATGCCTCAGTCAGGCTCAAAACCCTGGTTTTATACAGATACAGGGTGTTATATAGACACCAAAGTGGGCACCAACCAGCTCCAAAGAGCTTAGAGTTTACGAGACAGCTCAGAAGTGTTCTAAGCCCCCCTTCTCACAACAGGGAAGAGTAACTTTATTAACACAGCACCATTCAAAGTGAAACCCTGAGTGACACAGCAAGGGGATGGGTCTTTCCACATCTCTCAAAATACATACTGATGTTGGGTATCTTACAATTATGCACTATCAACCACCTAGCCAACATTCCTCACCTCTGACTCTACCATGGGCGCTCAGCCAGCTGTTGTTATAACTACGTAGAAACTCATCCCATTCCAGGAATGAGAAGGCTACAGCTAAACATTCAGTAATGTCGAACTGATGGTTCTTTGCTCCAGTGCTGGAGAGCTCCCTGTCATGCATTTTCCAGCACTGTCTCCAGTCCTCACCCAAGTGCCATGGCTTCTTTGCTACTTCCCTTAACAGTCATTCTGTCATCTAACACATTTCACCATTAGCAGGTTTTCCTTGGCACTTCATTTAAATATTTCCCTTGTTTCATTTAGCTTCATTATGCCTCATCACACCCCTGCTTTATTGATCATCATCAGGCCTCAGCAGAGCCTAGCTCTCCACTGCCTTGCACCTTGTACTAGCATTGACACCTGGGCAAAGTAAGGCTGAAAAGTATCAGACTGGTTGGGAACGTATTCCTTCCGCCCCGCACTTCATTTGCATGAAGATACTGGATGACAAAAAGCCAGATCCCTGCCTTGTATTCTTAGCTCTGCCCTTCTCTTCCCTGACTTACGAAGGAGTCTTAAACAAATCACTTCACTTCTCCATGTCTCCCCTTTCCCATCTATGAAACGGAGACAATGACACCCATCTGTGGAAAAGACTGTGCGCGCACTGAATTATTGTTAGTCAGTATTTCCTGGACAGTCACATTTTTTGTGAAGACTGTAAAACAAACCAAACAGGAAAAACTACTTGGGGTTCACCTCTTCACCTGTTTGGGCTCAGGCTGCCAGGATGGCTCTGTTCTTTACTATATTCTGCATAAGAAAATTATTTTTCAGCTTAATCAAAAGCACACAGTGTAACATTTCTACCATTACCTTAGCAGGTGCTGCCATCCATGATCATTAGCTCAGCATAGATCCCTGTGAAGATAAAGAAGAGGGGAACATCAAAAAGGGGATTGATCTCAGCAGTTTAACACAAAAATAGCATTTATAATGAGAGCATTAGCCCCATTTTAATGCCCATCTCAACAGGACTGATTAACACTTCCCAAGACAAATCTCTGCACCCGTAATAGCAGGGCATGGAACTCCCTGGGTCTCACAACACAATGATGCCCTGCGTCCCCTGGCAGTCCCAGAAACAGCATGGGGTGGAATGAATCCACATGGTATACATGGATAGCAGGATATAAAGCCGCATCCTGCAGTGGCTTTGCTGATTTAAAAAAAAAACTAAAACAAACCAAAGCTGCATTAGGTAAGGAGAAAGAGGGTGTGAAGAGCTGAAAGGGCTTTGTGGAAGGAAGGACATTTGTTTTAATAAGCACAAGGACTGCTTGGCAGTCAGGTACTCCTGGGGTAATGTGAGAGGCAATTGACTTCACTCACTTTTGTGAACTTAGAAAACATTACCAGACATGAGACCAAAACAAGCCCCAGAATTTGAGCACATGCAGAATTAGTTTAGATCTGGCCTGGGATCTAAAACCAAGGGCTTGGGCCCTGCTCTCCCTGATTACTCTCATATTGCTCTGTCTGTCCTAACCATTCCTTTTTCCATCTCACTGCCATGCGTAGAGAAGTAATACCTACATAAACTGGGAATTGCTCCCACCAACATCCCTGAGGTGCATGAAAGACAGTTTCTCTGGATGCGGAGTGCATGATATTATGTACAGTAAGAGAGGGAATCTAGAACTCTAGAGATTGTGTTCCTGAAGGGGACAGAGCAGAGCAAGATGAGGAGTAAATCCCATTAAAAAATACCTATGGTTCAGTGATTTTCTTAAACTTTTTTCCAAAGTTTCTTGTGAAATGTTTTTGTTTTCTCCATGAATAAACAAACAATTTGATCATTTATATAGGGAAAAAAGTTCTGATTTTTTTTCTTAGCAAAGGTCAGAGGAAACCACCATTTTTTTTGAAAATTTCTTTTGTAGAAAAACATTTTGATATTTTTCACCCAGCTTTCCTGATAAGTTTGTCCTCTTCTCTTCTGCAATTTGGTTGCTGATTATCACAGAACTGTGTATGAACTAGGAGCAAACATACCTGTTACAAATGACTGGCACATACCCATACCAAACTCTGAATTCAAGCTACCTGCTCTGAAACCCTTATCACTTATTTTTGTTTCCCTAAGGACCTACACCTCTCTCGTAAAGAAACTGACACAAAATCTAAATCATTGTACACAGAAATTAATGAATGAAGAGATCATTTAGTCCACCCTTGCCACCACAGTATTGCTCCCTACAAAATATTTCCCAATACTTTGCCTGGAAATCTCCCCAGAGATAGGGCTCCCCAATGCTTCAGTTAAGAAATTATTCCAGCCTAACAGATCTGGGTCCAGTTTTCTCCTGACACTCAGCCATAATTTTCCCCTTCTTTATTTTTCATTCCCTTACCCCTATTTATATCCCTTTGAACCTGCTTAATAAACCCTACTGTCCTTCAAAATTAGTTGTGTACAAGCAACTGAAGAATCTAGTCCTGTCTCTAGACAGCAAGTTCTTATGCAAGAGGCTGCTTTTGGGTACCAAAGTATTAGCATTTTAGAAGTAAATTGGCAGACAGGTTTGCGATTCTAAATTCTTAACAGAAGCTGCTTACCCACTGAAAAACTACATTTCTATATTAAATGTTGGAAAAACACTGCCTTTTTTATGATGTTTAGAGCTGCCAAAACCTATTTAAAGGTTGCAGATTTTCCCTTAAGTAACTGACACAACCATACCATTATGAACGAGCCCTTAATGCTCTGATTTACATAACTGGGCGGAGGGCGCTATACCAAGGACTCAGATTGTTGTTGGCTCAGTGGAGTAGGAGGTGGGTTATTTTTCCCCAAGTATTTTAGATGTAAATCTATTTGTAATCATGTTTTCTTTTACACATTGTAATGCTGGCTGGGAACCTTAAAAATCATATTTAACACATGGCTTGCAGTGTTTCCAATAAGAGAGAGATTAAAAGGAGGTAAATGTTGAATTAAGGTGAAGTTATAAGTGAGCAAGCAATAGTTTATGTAGTGGTTCTTTTGAATAAAAGACCTTACATGCTATACAAGGTTTAAAGCTGGTTGAATAATATTTGCAACTATTTCCACAGTTGCTTTAGGAGATTAATTCTTCCACACTGGAACAGGCTGTAGCTGTTTCAATATTTGTTTGGCAAATTTCTTTTTTATTGTTTTCTCTGACATTTTGAACTTCACTGAATATGACTTTGTAACAGAGCTTACAGGCTTAAAAATTAATGATGCCATCAATGGTTAAACTTGCTAATTAGGATTGCCTTCTGGATCCAAAAAATTAATAATGAAATGCAACATGGTGTAGTAATGAGAACTGGGATTTCACATCAGGATGCCTGGGTTCTAGTTCTAGCTCTTTCTCAAGCACTGCGGGACTTCAGACAAGTCACTTGGCCCATGTCTCAGTTTACCCATCAGTAAAATAGGAATGACACTTTCCTGTCTCACAGAGATGTTGTGAAGTTTAACAGATGTTTTTAGAGTGCTGTAGAGATTCTCCAATGACAGTGAAAAGATTTATTATTTACCTTCAGGATACAAGACAGTACCAGAAAGATTTCAGTTTGATCAGTCAACCACACCATACAATGACATTTGTGAAAAAGTCCTGCTATAGTCTTGTTTTCAGTCAATAGTCTTATTTTTGTATGTATGTGTTATGTGTGTGTTTCTTCTCCTTAAGTTTTGGACTGGCCCTAGTCATAGCAGGTTATATAGCTGTTTGGGTGAGAGATAAATAACCATACAATGCTCTTCTCAGTTCTCTGTTGCAACCATATCTGGAGTTCCCGCTGACTCCTTGGACCAATGAAATCTTTTACAAAACAGGTGTGATGGTATATTTTTGATAATCGGTGAGACATTCCAATGCAATGGTGTTTCTTTAGAGTTTTATGTTATGAGAAACTCTCGCCCTTATTATTTTCTATTTTCGTACTATAAATGGGCTTTGCTTACAAACATCACAGATGACAGAGACAAAATATACTGTATGAACAGCAGTAGATTCATTTGAGAACATCTACTAAAGAACTAAGTTTCTGTTGTCTTCTTTTTGAACTGTAGTGCATATGTTGAAACTTGTATATCATTTACAGTATTGAGTCTTGTGCCACTGCTGTACCTGATGTATCCAATCTGGATTAAACAGAGTATATGCCACAACTACCAAGATCACGCTGTAGCTTTCTTTTAGAAGTAGTACTTCAAGGCAGTTTGTCTTTATTACTCTTACTAACATTCAGCTATTTCTGATATATATAAAAAAATCAGTTTAAATATAGATCCTTTTTTTCTATTGGCAGAGCTCATTCAACTAGAAAGTTCTGTTTTAATGGCAAAAGCTTTTGAAATGGAATTTTCATAGAAGAAAACTGGAGGTCTGAAGTGTTTTTCTGTAGCCCAGTTTGCATTCTTTTAAGGATCAGTGTTCCTTGCAAACCAACAAAGAACAGCTCTGTCTTTGTCATCTAATAGATGGCCATGGGTCTAGAATAGGGACTTAGACATGCTGGAAACGTTCCCACATGTGCTTTTCGGAGGAGAGAGCCAAGGCTACTGTACAGTTACTTCCCCATTACCTGTGAGAAGTTTCTGCTTCGTTACACTGCCAGTGAAAGACACTTCCTAAGATTGTAGGCCATATTCATCTCCATAGATACCCTTACTATCTACACCATCTTTGCTATTCAACTCAGAGGGGTCATTTTGTCAGAAACCTACTGTGTAACTCATTCTCTTCACTTGTTCAGACCAACTCTCAAGCATACGGTCCCTTGTCGCCCAAATTATGGAGTTATAAGGACAGATACTAATGACATAGGAAGCTTCAGTGAACTTCTTCCTCCCGTTAGAATCACAAGGAAGGATTACAGTTATCAAGTCAACTATACTCTCACATCACCAGTTTTTCACACTTCACACAACTCTGGCCCACACACACCTATCCACAAATGCAATAAGGATGCTGCAAGCACCACAAACCCCGACACGCTTCCTTTCCTCTCATGTGAGGAAATTTCCAGCTCTTCAAGAAACTCCCTTCCCTTGCCTGACCACTACCACTGAGGTCAAGCAGAGACTTTCCATGAACTGCAATGGGCACTGACTCAGGCCCTTAGCCCTTAAAAAAACCCCACCCCTCAGTGGGTGCACCCATGCAATGTATTTCTTCTACTTTTTCAGTCTAAGCATCAGTTTAGAGGAATCCTGCCTGATGTGCACAGAATTTTTCCTTCTCCCTTTCTAAGCAAAAGCTGCAGGTTGGTTCAAATGGAGACATTCATTTCACTACAGGTTGGATACATGGTCTGTCCTCTTCCGTTCCACATGAAAAAATACACCACCCCAAAAACATAAAAAAAAACCCCACTACAGAACCCCACAAAGCAAAAACAGAAAGACAAAAACCCTGGGACCACAATCGATTGCTTGTGCCTTTTGAGGCTGAAACTGTTGCAGAGCGGAAAACCAGATACAGCTACAGGATGCATATAAATGCCATCATCGCTGCATTACTTATTAGAATGCAGGAAGGTTTCATGGGGGATGGAAAAAAAACACACTGGTTAAAAAATAGCTCCTCTACTGGAGGAAAGTCTGGTTCTAATGAATTTATATATATTCTATAAACACCTCTGTTCCAACATCATCTCAGGATTTCATTTTACTTCGCTCCCACTAATTTAAGAGCTAAAACTACAAGTCAAAGAATTTTCCTAATGGTCACTATGGCAAACTCCATGTGAACTGACAACTTCAATGTACCTCAGTCCTCTGACAGCATTATCCATGCTAAAATCCTGCAGTTGGAAGCTGGACATCACTAGAAAAAAACAGAATACAAGCCATTTTGCTTTCTCAGCTATGCATAAGTAATACTTCAAAAAATATTTAGCAGCAAAAGCCAGAGAACAGATTTAGACACAGGGCTATAACTATATTGATTACAATGTTGCATTTTTTAAAATCACTTTTACTGGTCATCATTCTTTTAGTGTTGCCTGGCTCATGACTGAAGAACTCCTGAAATAGAGAGAGGAGCTGAGGCAGCCTTTGCCAGGGACCAATAGTGCAGACAACATACAATGCAGCCCAGCTCTGCATCCTCCTTTCCAGATTATCAGAACTGGAATAAAATTTTTTGGTTTCAGAAACAAAACAAAACAAAAATTCAAAGTCTTTTCAATTTGCCAGAAGAGCGCTCAGAATTGCTTTCCTCTTACAGTGTTCATTTATCCTGATGCTACAGGGGAAAAACATCAATATAGCTCAATTGCCTTTCCTGGATTTTAACGAGTGTCATTCAATCCAAAAATTCTCTGGTACATATAAATGATTCATTGAAATACAAGAGACATAGTAAAGATGAAGCATGCTCCTTGCGCATTGCTTTAGAGGTGGCAGTTCTGGTTCTCCATGTTCATCTGCAGGCTTCCCAGAGTCTACAGTGGGTTCTCTCCTGAAGGTATTTAAAATGCAGAACCATCACAGCTGATCTAGCATCTTATCCATCAACAGAAAATCTGACCCCAAAAACTTCTAAGAGTTAACAGTGAAAATATGTCAAAATCTCTCTCCTAAAAACAGTCTAACAGCTACCAGTTGACAACCTCTCTACAAGGGGTCTCAAGCGCGCAGCCCCTAAATCTATTTCCTGTGGCACACAATGACACTATTGTTACTGATATTTGCAATATTGTTGTCTGAAAAGGTTTCAGTGGTGTGGCCCTCGGGCTAACATGCTAGTCCTCATGCAGCACTCATGGTAATTTGAGTTTGAGACCCCTGCTATAGAGCAAGCTACAGCTCAGAATTGTTACTTGTTCCTTTTCCCACTTGCTATAAGCCCCAATACCCACTAGATGCCACTGTTTTTCCTTTTCACAATAAAAAGGTGAAAGCACATAGCCCAAACTGATGGTAAAGAGGTAAGTGCCATTTTTATTTGTTGCATGATCAATTTTGTACTTTTACTGCAAACAGAAGAGGAAATGAAGTTTATTTCATAAATTCAACAAGCTGGCTATGTTTAGTAAATACTACAGGTACTTGTTCGTTGCCAAGAGTGCAGGAGACTAGACTCAATGACCTTGCATGGTCCCTTCCACTTTCTATACTTACATCTAGCTATGTAGCACACCCTATAGATATTTGAAGCAGCGAATAGTCACAGCTGAAGCAAGAGTGTTCGCTTACTAAAATCTGGCACTCTCACAAGTGTGAAGTTAGAAACGTGCTGTATGTAACTATCCACAGCCAACAGAGGTCATTCTTGGTGGAGGGCCTGCGTCTCTAAAAGTCACTTTGTCCAGAGAACCGCTTTTATCTTACATTTAAAAGAACTGCAGTGCAAAATAGCTCTTTTGAAGCTTTTTAAGTAGTTTTGGATTAAGTAGCAAGGAGTGCAGTTTTGCTATGAAGCAAGGGCACAGGTATTTTGTGATTATTTAACATTAATAAGATATGCAGTATCTGGGGAATGCATGCCCATACAATGTACTTTTTACCATAATTACTGCACCAGAGGTAAGACACACACAACGCAGGACTTGCATGCTGAAGCCTGCTGTGTCTTCTACGTACACATTTTTAACCATCAGCAACACTTCTAAAGTAACAAAGGATTTATATTTAATTACACTGAATAAGGACATGTTCGCAAATTCTCAAAACTGATTGCAAGGGGGTGAAACTGGGTACCCTTCCTTTAAGTCTTTCCAAGTTTAGTACATATGGAAACAGCTAGCTTCTACCCAAAAATGTTTTGGTAGCATGGCGAACTGCTAGCTCTCCTCCAGTGGGTCTCGTGCTTTTCTCACGGGTAATGGGCCAAGGTAACCCCCTTCAGCAGCTACCCCACTCCAAAAGAGCTCCCTCCAATGATGTCCTGTGGGGAGGGATGGGACCCAGGCGTGCCCACTACTCCAGGTGCCAGCCTAGTGGCCCCAAGTAGCAGCTCTGTGCTGCTGACAGTGTCCAATGCTGCAGCTCTTCCCCTTGGCTGTTTTCCCCTCTGCTCCTTCAGCACCTCATTCCCTGCCTCCACTCTGCCTGGGCAGGACTTCTCTCAAACCTCAGAGCCTGGAAAGCATCTCCCCTCTGTCTTGCAGGACTTGCCCCCTCTGGGGGTCTGTACCTTGAACTCATCTCTGCCACACAGGATGCCTTCAGCCTGCTCCACACACTACTTCTACTACTCCTCCAGCTTGTGCTTTCTTTGTCTAGAGCAGAGCGGTTTTAATCAGGCACCTGGCTGGGCCTTGATTGGCCTCAGCTGCTCTTAAGTGCTCTCTGGTAACTTCCACTAGTTTGCAGGGAACAGCAAAAAGCAACCCTCCTACTAAATGAGGTTCAGACTATGTCCTGGCATATCCCAAGACTGTAAGAACAAAAAACTATGGATGGTTGCAAAAGCAGCTCTTGTGCACTAGGAACTGGCCTGAGACTCAAATCACTTCACAGAGGACTCAGAACAAGCTTCCAGATAATCATTTTCAAGCCTCCTACTAAAGGTGGATTTGAATTAAGAAGCTAGAGTGGAAAGATTCTGTATCCATTATCAACATCTTCAGCCACACAATCCTCCATTTTTTCCAGATTTAAGACAGACACTAAACAGCAGCAAGACCTAAACAAAGAATCCCAATTAGTTTCAGGGCTAACAGGTAATTTCATTTCTAATTAAAGTTTTCACTTAAGCATGGCAAGTCTGATATTGCAGCACCCAGGGGGACAGGCCAATAATGACAGCTGCATTTTTTATATAATTAAAACCTCCTCTATCGCACAGCCTACCATACCTAGCTGTGGAAGTATTATTTATACAGTTTTAATTAATTCCAGTTAAATTAGCAATACATGTATTAATTGAGATAAGCAGGTTTCAGTCTGCCACTATTAAACAGCAGGAGCTCTTTTTGCTGTTTAAGAAGGCACTATAAAAACAAGGAGGACAGCGGCCCATGAATAGTAACTTCATAGGTTTTTTAATGACAAATGCAATCTAGCCCAAGGGACATACAAAAGCAATGAATAGCAGAGAAAATTATAGATGACAGCATACTTCGCTGAGGGTTCTTTTAAATGTACTTTCTTACATCTAAGACATCCAGAATCTGGGTCTACATTTTACTTCACTTAAAGATTGAAACGGAATATCCAGATCTACAAGACAAGTCATTTCTACATACTGACAGATATTTGTGGCAGCACCAGGTCCAACTCACTGGAATGCATATAAAACATTTACTCAAATATTTTACTTATTTAAAAAAAACATTTTTACTTCAGTCTAAAAACAAGACAAGGCCTGTTTCTTTTGGGAAGTCAATTTCTGAGCTTAGGGGATAGCTCTTTCTAAATGTCAGCCCTTTTGCAAAAGGAGCGCTGTCCTCTCACCAATCACTTTTCATCAGTTCACGAAGATAGACAGAGTTGACGTGATAAGCAGTCATCCAGTTAAAATGCCCACAACCTCTCCTATAGTAAGACTGAGAAGCTGCAGCAGAGTATTTCTGCCATGCCAGGTAATAGGACCTCCAGTATTCTTCATAGCTCCGAGTCTCATAGGGAAAGCCAGGACTGCTCCCATCCTGAAGACTGTATGAACAAGCTTCCTGGGTTTCTTTCTTTGAAGGACTAGGAGAATGCTGCTGGCGGCTTTTCTTACATCGTTTGGAGTTTTGTTTCACCACCTTCTTTCTCACCAGACTGTGCTGTTGGATTTGTGACGGCTTGTGGTGCTCCACTGAGCTAAAGGAACTTTGAGAAGAGTTCAGAGGGGCCTGATCCATAATAAGCACATCACTTTCTCGCTCCTGAGCATCTGAAGGGGCTTTAAAGTACATCTTGTTTTCCCTAGGAGGAGAGGAAGCCCTGGGACTGAGAGAGTCACTATTACTATCCGTGTCCCCAAAAGAGATACGGTCTGTTACCAAGTGCATGGTCGCTTCTATCCTTTTCCTCTCAACAGCTCCATTTTTAGGGGGCTGGTACTGCTCTTCAGGTCCTGTGTAGCTGCTTATGATCTCAACCCTTTTCTCCAACCCTTCCTTAACGAAGTATTCATAGTCCTCAACAAACTCTGCAAAGCTCCATGGACTGGCAGATTGCTGGTTCTTAAATGACG
This sequence comes from Podocnemis expansa, assembly GCA_007922195.1. Classification (NCBI taxonomy): domain Eukaryota; kingdom Metazoa; phylum Chordata; order Testudines; family Podocnemididae; genus Podocnemis; species Podocnemis expansa. Next base: position 2,076,776 of record ML682133.1, read on the forward strand.
ACAGACAAGGAATTTTAGGAAGCGTATTGTTTAAGATTTCCTTGTCTGGGTGCTCATCAACATTTTGTTCAGTGGTTTTGCAGGCTGTTGCCATTTGATTTCTTTGCTGGGTGGTGCAACTGAAAGCCTTTAGAGACTTGCCAGTTTCTTCTGCAGCTGCATGATTTGAGCGGCCTTTTAGTAGCTGTTTTTGCTTGGAAACCCTTCTTGGCTTAGGCACAGAATAATTTTCACCTACAACAGGCGGATCACATTGAGGTATCTGAGCACAACTATCTATGGTAGTGTGCTGCACTGTCTCCTCAGGTCTTTGATGAGGCAAGATATGAGCATTCACTGAAGTATCTGCATGAGCAATAGCTGTGACCTCTACATCCCAGTCTGCAAACTCCTCCATCAATCCAGAGGGTATAGGGTCTGCACAAGAGGGGGGAAAAGCAGCCATTCAGTCAAAAGCAGTACAAGACTTCTTTCTGGATCCCAAGGATACAAGTATGCTTTGCCTGCTATGTAACAAAATTCCAAATCATGACAGATTTTAAATTAACAGTCGTGAATTTGCTCAGTTTTTTAAACAAAACTAATGATCACTATTTCTGGTGGAACGCTTTGTTTGGATTTGTTCTTTTTTTCCTCTTAAATACAACAGATCCAGTTTTCTATTAGAACGCCATCATTCTTTTCATAATTATTCACACTAAACTATGCCTATTGTTCCAGGGGCAACCTTAGAAAAAAGGAACAACGAAGTGACGATGGTGAATCCATTCAGATTTCCCAATTCTTCCCTCCTTCCCTCCACTACTGTACCAAAGACCACCAAGAGAGCTGAACCCTCCATTCTATAGTTTCCACTGCCACCTTCTGAAAATCTATCACTAACTGTACACTAACTTTTAGTTTTGTATATTTGTATAACTGCAGTGTTCTATAAGAAAGGTACAGGCCACATAGCTAGGAGCAATTTATGTACATTGTCAGTATCAACACATGACCGTAACTAGACATGTATACAGCTATTAGACTGCAGAGCATCTGGACATTCAATCACAGTTCATCATGACCACCTGTGAATTCAATCATCACATTAAAACCTAAAAACCAGCCAAGAGAATAAATTGTAAAGACATTCAAGAGACAGTTCATACCTGGTAAAGGAAGAAGATGAAGATTACACTTCCGTGCAATTTTCATCATCATATTCTCTTCCTCCCCACGGCAACAGTATGTCACAGCTAGGCCCAAGGTTCCTAAATCACAAGGCGTGAGGGAAGAATTAGAAAAACAGCTACACAGAGGCACCGCTTTCAGGTACACAACCCTACAAGTTCCAAAGGGGTAGCCATGTTAATCAAGTTCAACAAAACAAGCAAGGGGTCCTGTGGCACATAAAGGCTAACAAATTTATTTATTGCATGAGCGTCTGTGAGAAAATCCCAGGACCCCAGAAGAATGTTTTACCAAAGCGTCCTGCTCTGCCAATCCGATGCATGTATGTTTCCCAATCCAAAGGCACATCCAGGTTGATAACCAGATTGACCTTCTCAGCATCGATGCCACGAGAAGTCTGGAGGGAAAGGGGGGTAAAAAAAAAAACCAGCGCTAATGGTGACAAATGGCCAGTATCATAATACTCTGTATGTGAAAGCTATAATTTCCTGGCTTGCTTATGAGGCTAGAAATAAAGTAAACTGAGAGGTGCGACACTGAGATCATTTGTATTGCTATGCAAGAAGTACAAGCAGATGTCTGGGTATCAAGGGAGCAAATACACACCCAGCTTAGGAGGAATATACAGGACAGTAGTAGTTTTAGGTGGCAAAACTTCAAACGTTCAACCAGAGACACCAGAGAGTATAAGAAAAAAATTGTACGATGGCCAATGCTCATATGCCACAAACAAAAATATATTGCTGCTGCTCTTCTTAAAGTATGAAAGAGGTGTTATGTAGGGATTGCACTGAGAATAGGACCTTCAATGCCCAGACCACCCCCAAACCTTTCTTTGACATTCCTATAGCTCCCAGAGCCTAACTAGACAAAGGGTAATTAAACTGAAATAGGCATCTAAAACTTTGTAGTTTTTAAAACACTTTGAAAATTGGCTTTCTTTTCCAACGATAAAAACTGGAGAGTAGGTTTGTATGCTCCCCTGAGGCAGACTTGCTATTTTCAGACTGATGTTCTGTCAATACTGCTAAGTTAAATCTAACTCCAACAGTGCATGAACTTGTATTCCAGAGTACTACTGCTTAACAGCAAAAAACACTCACTAAGTCTGTGGAAATCAGGACTCTACAATGGAACTGCTTCAACTTAGCCATAGCATCCAGACGCTGGTTCTGATTCATACTACCTGAAGAAATAAAAATGACCCATTAGAAACTGAAAGAGTAGTTAAGTAATTTAAGCTTTGCGCTGCTCAAACCAGGGAAAACCTGGCTCAGTAAATTCTGTCTCTGAAACCTAGTGAAGGGGCATCCATCCTTCCAGTACTAGTTTTAAGGCCTGGTTTATCAACACCAGAAAATGGGGAGTGGCTGGAAAAGAGACCAATTTGAAAACACAGTTAACCAATTGTGGTACAAAATTAATCTCTTTTTAAAAGAAAGTTCCAAAGGAGCAGCCATGTTAGCCTAGTAAAGCAAAACAAGCAAGGAGTCTTGTGGCACTTAAAGACTAACAGATTCATCACATGAAAGCTCGTGCGATAAATAAATCTGTTAGTCTTTAAGTGCCACAAGACTCCTTGCTTGTTTTAAAAGAAATTATTCCTTATGCTTCTCAATAATTTGGGTTGTATGGAATGCAGGTAAGTTTGATTTACACACAGGCTACCACAAAGATGCAAATATTCTTACAGCAAGGAGAGACTAAAAGAAAGGGATTATCACTAATTACAAAAACAAAGAAGGATGGTTTTAATACAATTGTGCTGAGACTGAGCTTTGTTTTACTGGCTTCTAATTGGGGGACATACTCTTAATCACTGCCCAAATGCATCTAGTTACTTCAGATACATTGCTTAGAACTGCAACCACAACAAGACTTTCTTTCCAAATACATCAGATCCTTAACAGTACTCCAAAGCATAAATGGGATTTCCTAGCAAAGCTGGAAAAAAAAAAAAAGAACTAAGTTAAACATTCAAACAACAGGGAAAAAATAAACCTAGCCAAATATTTAAAGATTCTCAGAGAACTTGCAAGAAATATGAACAGTCAAACATCACCTATAAATTATGCATATAACTTCCCCAAATCCCTACTTATGTCCTGAATACTTCAAATGGCTACATTTCTGCTGTGACTTCAGGTCAGTTTCATACAGAATTCCAATTAACAGAAACAGTAAGTTCCAAATGCACTTGCCTGAAATGCACTCAGCAGGAAAACCTTTCGATGTCAGTACTTCAGCCAGGTGTTGAGCCCTAACATAACATATACGTAAAGGCTGTAATTAAAATTATGTATTTCCAGAATTTCTTCAAGATGACAGACTGACAAGGGCTTAGTAGCCTAAGCATCAGAGTTGAACTCTGCCCCACTTTGCATCCAAAGATTACAATTCCAGAGAGATTGTCTTGGCTGTTCATTGTCTTACATTAGATGCAATGGCACCCAGTTGTACTGCAATTTGTGATCTTTCAACCTAGACTTCAAAAAACAAGCACACTCTGACATTAGCTCCCACAGCACTCTGGTAAACAGAGAGATTGCCCTGATGTCAAAATTCTCCCCGCATACACAGTTAGTACTGTGTACCATGTGTCCAAGTTGCAGCACCCTGTTCTAAAATAGCAGCATTCCAAAGCTGAAGTTTGGGCTATACAATCGGAATACATGGTGCCCATTGTTCAAAGGAACCTGCAAACATCATACTCTTAGTCTGAAAAAGTTATTACCTGCTATGCAGATTTGAGAAAACCAAGGCCTGATTAAATGGAATCTTGCTGAAGAGCTCATGCAAGTGCTGTACCTTCTCCTCAAAAGTCTTATGAGGAAGTGAATGAGAATTCACAACTTTGTAATACTGCTTCAGCCCTGTGCAAGAAGTCAAAGCATGATAAGATTAATGGTACCAAAAAACAGTATACAAAATCAGCAGTGAATTGGTATGAGAAGTACAAGATTCAAACATGTAATCATAGTTAGAATAAGCACTTAAAAAAACCTGGGAAATATTAGTTAACCAAAACGGACACATACGCTGAATTGGAATCTGGAAGGTTTTTGTCTTTCAAGTTTGGAATCTTGCTGGTTTTAGCTAAGAAAAGTTTGAGCATAAGCACTTGTTTGAACAAATCAAGTAATCCATAAATAAAAATGATACAAAATGTATTTTAACTGCTTTTTTTATTATTAATTATACTCCTAACCAAATGTTGAATAAATTCATATTTGATTTGTCTACAAACACTAAAGTTAGGATGTGAATTTTATACATACCAATAAGACTTGGGTCAGTGGGGTTCAACCTCACAAAAGTAGGGTCTCTCATGTACCTGGTCAAAGCATTAGCCAACGATTCAGGGTAGGTGGCAGAAACAGCCAGCATCTGTTTGTTGGCTGGCAGAGAAGAATAAATCCAGCTAAGACAAAATAAGATATTGAAAGTGAATGTCTTACATAAATTCATGTTTTAGAGCCAAAAAATTTTGCATCTTAAATTACTGGTAGGTGTAAGACAGAAACACTAATATTCTCCTTACTTGACTTGTTCCTGGAAGCTGCCTTCTTCCAGAAGCTTGTCAGCTTCATCAAGAATGAAAAGGCGGATACTGGATGTATTCAAATAATCCAATTCTATGAGTTGCTTTATTCGACCTACATGACAAGAGAGACACTTAAGCTCCAGAAATATTTATGGAAAGAAGCTAACTGAGCGATGACACTCTGTCTTTTGCAAAAGAAAGACTTGCCACTTAAAACACTTGTTTAATAAACTTTCTTAAAAAAGCATATTCAGGAATCATCTCTAACTAAAAATACTACCCTGGTCTAATTTTCTTTAGCTTCAAGCTTTGACACTGTCTTCTGGGACTAGGAGACAAGAATCAATAATGTGCTTATGTACCAATTACTATATTGCTGAAAACTATCACTAGATTGGGTCTAAACCACAGTAAATGAAGCATGCTCTTACCTGGCGAGCCTACAGCTATGTGACACTTCTTTAGCCTCATTTTGTCTTGGTTCAAAGGGGTCCCTCCAATGAAGACATGACATTCCAAGCCCTCCATTTTCATTCCAATAGTTGTGATAACTGCATGAATCTGCACTGCAATTTCTCTGGTAGGTGCTAAGACCAGGATCTGAAATAATGAAGAATTTGCCTTGGCTCACTAGATTGGATGCACTCTTTCACCTCCAGACTACTGCTTTCCTCAAGCCGCAACTGAAAAAATTCTTGCCACCAGGTGTTTCATGCTTTGTGTAACATAACAGGGACTCAAGTCCAGCTCTTACTAGCCAGATCCCCTCATGCCATCAATAAGCTGAGACAGACTTCCTTTAGCCCCTATAAAATCCCTCCCTGTTGAGTAGGTCTGAGGCACATCCACAGGATGGTACAGGTCAGTTGTTTTCAGACTTCAGTTCTGGACCCACTGCTGTGTCCCAGACTCTCAGGCACTAGGTTGCAGTGCCCTTTGCTGTGTCTGCCAAAAGACTGGAATGCATTACCCAAAGATGTAATTCAGGGATCAGCAGCCTTTGCTGCTTGGTGTCTCCCTCTACATAAATAAAAGTGGCTGCTGCCTGAAAATTTGGTGGCAACCATGGCTGGAGGCACAAGGGAGGGGGGTGCTTCCCAGGCATGCTGCTGAAAAGAGGCACTTGTGAAAAGAAGTTGCCTGGAGTGGCTCCTCTTGGCAGCATGCCTGGGGCAGGGGTCCCCAGGGATGCCATGGAAAGGAAATGCCTGAAGCAGCTCCTCTTGGGGGGTCCCCAGGCATGCTGAGGAAAGAAACTACCAAGAGTGGCTCCTTGCCATCTGCACACCATGGACAGAAAATGTTGCAGAGATCTTCTTTCCGCACATGCCTGGAACACGGGCATGGGGGGGACCCTCTGCACCCCAGCTGCCCCTGAAAGCGTCTCTCAGGGTCAGGAGTCACAACTTCTGTGGCATTGCAAAGGGGGCTGTGTACCTCTCTGAATGGGCTCTCGTGCCACTATCAGCACATGTGCTGGGGGTTGCCTACCCCAATGTCATTGCTGGGCCACAGGCACAAGTGATTTTTTTCCCCCCACTGGGGCCTGAGAAGAAAAGTTCAAAAACCACTGATGTAGGTGGAAACCAGCACAACCAACCCAGGTCCGAGAACGTGACGTCTAACGCTACAACTGTTGAGCCAACGGGACACTCGTAAATCCTAAAAATGCCCAACGTGGGTCGTGCGGCTGTTTCCGCTCACTCGCCCCCAACAGACACTTTACACCCTTATAACCCACCCAGCCCCACTACTATCCCACCTCACAACAGCTCTGCAGCAATGCAGCCCCAAGGGAGCCCAACACCAAGGATTTCCCTTACACTCCCCTGCAGCTGTCATCCAGTAACAGTCTCACACTAAATTAGCGAGCACTCCCCCACACCTCCCCCTACACTCCCTTAATTTCCAGCCTTAGGGAGGCGGGGCCCTCACCTGGGTGGCCGGGCTGGCCAGCAGCAGCGAGTCGAGGGCGATGGTGGCGAAGACGCAGGTCTTGCCGGTGCCAGACTTGGCCTGCACGATGAGATCTGAAAGACAGAGCGGGGCGGCTGTCAAGCCCAGGCCCAGGCCCAGGCCCCGGCCCCGGCTCCGGCCTCCCCCCACCCGGCCCAGCCCGGCGCCTCACCCAGGCCGCAGCGCCCCAGCGGGATGGCCTTGACCTGCACCGGCGAGGGCCTGAGGAAACCCGCGGCCTCCAGCCCCGCCAGCACCGGGGGGGACAGCAGCAGCGAGCCGAAGTCGGCCGGGCCCTCGCGGAGCAAAACATCCCTCGTGCGGAGCCGCCGCTCCGCGACCGCCACGGACGCCGCCATCTTGGAGAACGCGGCCGGCGAGGAACTCTCGCGAGATGCCGCGCGGCTCCATGGGAAAAAACGCGTAGGGGCGCCGCGGAGGGAACCATTGTGCGTGGAGGGGAGGACGGCAGGAACCATTGTGGGCTCCTTGGGGGGGGGGGGTACTGGGTGATGGGTGCCTGGGGACTCACAAGGGGAGGAGAGAGAAGGGGGCTCCTAGTGCAATGCTTCCCATCCAGTGTGTGCTGGAGTCACAACATTTTGTTGAAAACCTCCTCAAAGAGCTCTGGATTGGCTCATGGCTATTCATAAGTTCATTTGGAAACTCTATAGTGGCATGCCTCAAATTAATTAATGGCAGCAAGGTGGGCCAGGGCAGAGAAAATGTTGGGGGAAAAAAAAAAACAAGGAGTCGTGTGACACTTTAAGACTAACATTTATTTTTTGCATGAGCTTTCGTGCGAGATAATCCCACTTCGTCAGATGCTTCGAAGATGGGTGAACTTACAGAATAGAATGAAAATAAATACAAGGGAAAATAGGGTCGGGTCAGACAGTAACAGCAAATCAGAGCAGTTGTTAGGTTCAAACCCTGGGAACGCTGAAGTCAAATGACCTTTTGTAACAGGAAAAGAACCCATAGTCTCAATTCAATCCTGCGTACACAGAATTTAATTTGCATATTGATTCAAGTTCACCCCTCTTCAAAGCATCTGATGAAGTGGGATTTTCTCCCATGAAAGCTCATGCAAAACATAAATCTGTTAGTCTTAAAGCACCACACAACTCCTTGGGTTTTTTTTTGCTAGACTCGATTAACACAGTTGCCCCCTTTGGAAATTGACAAAATGTTGGGCAACAGTGTGCTGGGGGAAAGTACAAAAGATGGGGGGCACTGGGCTCTGGGAAGTGGGGGCTCCCCCAGCTTAGGGCAGCCCCCCCTTTCTAAGTAACACGAGTTACCATGAAATAAGCAAGGACAACGCTGGCACTCACACCCTAACAAATAGATTTAGTGCATAAGCTTTCCTGGAAGAAAATGCCACTGACAAAATGTGATTTTTCTCCCACAAAAGCTCATGCAATAAATCTATTTGTTAGTCTGTAAGCGCCACAGGGCTCCTTGCTTGTTTTACTGAATGAGACCAAGACAGCTGCCCCTTTCAATCTAGCCAAGTTCCAAAGGGGCAGCCATGTTAGTCTAGTAAAGCAAGGAGTCTTGTGGCACTTAAAGACTAACAGATTTATTTATCACATGAGCTTTCATGGGAGAATATCCCACTTCATCGGATGCTTTGAAGAGAAAGAACTTACAGAATTGGATGAAAATAAATGCAGGGGAGTGTAAGACATGGGATCAGGTCATACTGCATCAGCAAATCATGACTATGGATTCTTTTCACATTATAACAAGTGATTTGACTTCACCCTCCCTCTGTATGCTGTTTCCTAAAGTTTGAATCTTTACAAATGCCCTGATCAAGTTCCAAAGGCCATATTAGTCAAGTTCAGCACAACAAACAAGCAATTCTGTGGTACTTTTAAGACTAACAAACATATTGCATAAGCCTTGCTTTTGAACAGTTTCCCAGCATATCTCTATGGAAGTATAGAAGATTCATGCAGCCAGGCTCCCCTACTGTTCCAGTCATTCATCCTCCAAATCAGACATAAACCCCAGCACCATGCTTTTATATCACTAATTGTAACCCACCACCAGTTCCCATTTTACAATTTAGCAGCTTTCCAGGCTTCACTGCCAGCCACAAGTTAGGGTAAACTCATTAGCTTCCTTTTAGGCTGTCTGCTTGTGGCCTTCTCTTTGCCTTTCCTTCTGGTGAGCTTTTCAGGAGCCTTGCCAAACAAGCTCCACAGCTGCTCCTTGTCAGCTCACCCCAGCAGGGTTTACACAGCTTGCACTGATTACGGCCTCAGTCTGTCTGGCTGTGCCCAGCACCAAAGACTGCTGGCCAACCTGAATGACATCCCTCAGTTTCTGGATGAAAAAGTCAATGTCAAGTCTTTTAAAAAAAAAAAAATCCTTCCCCCTTCTCACATGGACCAATGCCTCATGGTTAGCCAGAGTGGGGAAAATGCCCTTGTATCTGATATCTCTGTGTCATTCCCTTAGCTCATCCTTGTCTTTTCCTGCACTGGACACTGTCCTTAAATGAGCCAGTTTCATGTAACTAGCTCTGCCCCAGCCTTGGCTCCAGGGCCGGCCTGACCGTAGGTGAACTAGGCAGTCACGGGCTTTAGGAGACACCAAATCAGAAGGAAGTGAATTATTTCTTATCTATTTAAAAGTATCATGAATATGCTATCTCTTATAAAAGTATCACCCTCTTGGGGTGGGCAAAGTTAGTTCACCTAGGCACCAGAAACCTTTGGACGAACCCTGCTTAGCCCCTGGTTCCCAGCCTGGGCTCAGCCCCTCACAGGACAGCTGCCTAGCCACAACCCAGCTTCAGTCACCAGCTCAACCACATCAAGGCTGCTGGTTCATTTCCAGTCCTGCTCTGGGACCCACACCCAGCCATGGCCCCAGTTTCCTCAGTGGGCAAAGAGAGGGGTAAGGGAGGGTGCTAGGTAAGAAATGTAGAGACCATCGTATTATAATCTTAATTTAGAGAGAGACAAGATGAAATAGCTCTGGATAGTCTAAAAACTTGTCTTTCTCACCTATAGAGGGTATCTCAACCATCTTGTCCCTCCAATGGGCTGGAGCCAACCTGGCCATAACACTGTATACAACAATCTTCTTAAATTGTCTTGCAAAAGGTCTGGCAGTGCAATAGCTGCATAATGCGTAGACCTAATCCCATGTTTTACACTCCCCTGCATTTATTTTCATCCCATTCTGTAAATTCCCCCTCTTCAAAGCATCTGGCAAAGTGAGATTTTCTCCCACGAAATCTCATGCAATAAATAAATCCAAGTCTTTAAGTGCCACAAAACTCCTTGCTTCTTTTGGTGGACTAGACTAACATGGCTGCCCCTTTGGAACTTGTAAATTTGTTAGTCTAAGTGTCACAGGACTCATTTGTTTTAATGTATAGGCAGTTTCTCGTCAGCAGAGGGTGCTACCACTGCATATATAGTGCTTCTTTTATTGGTTTTAATGTAATATGTAGCTTAATCAGATCTGTGTGTGGGAGAGGGTGGCAGGGTGCACATAGGATTTTCCATGTTTCCATGAGGAAAATTTGCTCTTGCTGAAAGAGACATAGACATGGAACACGTGTTCAGCTTTTTGCTTTATACAAGAATTTTAGTGTAGTCCAAGATACCATCCAAAATCCTTGGTTTAACCAGAGAGAAGATATAAGCTGGCTGCAGAGAAGCAAAGCACTTTTCTACCCCTCACCACCATTCCCGAAATAGATCTACCACTAAGGTAAATTCAGTCTTTTGCTTACTGAAACCTCTGTATTCAGCCTCAGACTGCCAGTTATGCGAAGTTGATCCTTAGTGGGTTCTGGGACGGAGACACCTGTCCACCTGGAAATTCACAGAGACCAACAATAGCTTATCACAAAGACTACTGAACATTCATCAGATGGTGATGACTTTTGACAGGGCCACATTTGAACAAGCAACCTAGTAGCAGGGAAATGTACAGCTGAGAAGTACTGTCGCTCCTTACTGGCCTCCTAGGCCCATAAATAGAATCATCTTTAAAATCTGATTTGTTTGAGCTTTCTTCAGTTTTCTCGTTTCAATCCAAGCGGTGTATAGTTGCTTGGTGAGATCAGCTGCTGTTAGTACAAGGGGCCTTGGAAGTGCTTCTAATGCAGCAAGTGCTGTTACCAGATGGACTATTCCCAGAAGCACCACTTCCTACTACAGTGTCACATACACAAGCTGAACATCATCCCTTGTGGTATTATCTCATCCCCAGAACACAGTTGTGCAAGATGTGCCTGACAAGCCCCTCAGGAGTGATGAACCCATGACTTACAAGACTTGAACACAACTTCATTTAGCACTCCCTAACCTTTGGAACAGCTGGACTTCTTCCTTCCTCATATGAGTGGGGGGAGAAAGAAAAAAAACCTCATGCCCAAGAAGGGGCCCTGGGCCTTTCTTGAAACTGAAGTGCAGCTATTATCCGTAGCTGCTTCTCTCAAAAACTTTGCTGCCATTATCCAGAAAGCACTCCAGGTCCATCCAAGCTACAGCAAATGCCAGGGTTCAGAGATAATTTGTAAGCAGCTCTAAAGTCACCTGCAAATAAATACGAGATTTATGAATATTTTTAGCTAACATGCATGTTGCATTTTCTCCTTCCTGGTTGGAAACTGGGACACTTTATCCATCTGGCTGTTAGGCAGATGTCCCTGATGGAGCAAGAAAGCCTTTCTCATGCATTACAGTGGGTTCTCATTAGATATGGGATTTTTATTTAAATTTGTGCTTTCATCATTGAAGAAGTTCACTCCTTACACCTAGAGTCATGCTTGAGACTCACAATCTGTGCGTAAGATGAGTATAGTAGACGTGTACAGTTATAGGCTATAGAGGCAATGATACGGATCACTGGGAATTCTCATGGGTGCCGGCTGGAAGTCAGAAGAGCAGTCAGCCCCCTCATCTTCCCCTTATCCTTTCACAGGATGATTTGATCCAGAACTAAGGATGAATGGGAGGAAAATAAACTTAAATTAAATTAAATAAAGGCATTTGTTTCCCTCCCATTCATCTGTAGTTTTCCATTTTCAAACATCTGAAAAGTGGGATTTTTCTCCCATGAAAACTCCTGAACTAAATAAATTTGTTAGTCTAAGTCCCACTTAACTCCTTCTTTGTTTGACTGAACTAGACTGACACGGCTGCCCCTTTAAATCTATTGCTATTAATCTCAAAATGACTCAGGATTTGAACTCGGAGTAACAAAGCACCAGAAATTTAGCAGACACTATATTACAGTACATCTAGCTGCCTGTCCTGAGTTGGCTATCTAAGGCTATTAAAAGGGCCTCTAGTTAATCTGAGACAGTGTAACTAAATAGTTAAAACTGAACTTAAATTTAATTGAAATAAAAGAAGCTGGTGAGTTAGAAGTCAGACATCCTAAGCGAAACCACGTCAGGAAAAAGACTCTGAGGGAGGCAAGCTATGCACCTGCAAGATACAGCTTTGAGCTGCTTACTGTGGAAGCATGGTTTGCGATCAAGGAACATCTGCCGCAGATCTTGCCCCTCCATTTGGACTTTTGTCTCACACTTTAACTTCACACTGTAACTTTACCTTGCCCACTTCAGCTCTACCTTGACCACTCTTTTCACACTGTTTTCACAATTTAGCTCCCTTGGCTGCTAAGAAATTGTAACTGAGCATACAAACACTCTCCATAACTGAAATTCCACAACTAGAAAAAAAAAAAACCTGTATGGCCATGCAACGGATGTGATTAATTACACAATTTAGTAATGAGGCATGATCATTCGAGGGTAAGTGCTGGGTTTGTTTTGCTCTCTATCAAATCAGAGTCTATTCATTATTGTTTACAGCTGCGTAATGCAGGCCTACTTTGGCATACAGTATATTGTAGACTGATGTGTAGTTCAACAGTAACTTCAACTATGTGATTTATTAGGTGGGGAAGTGTGTGGTAGCTTTAAAGGCAAATAAATAGAATTTAATTGATAGAAATTCTCTATGGCGATGTGCCACATTCCATTATCAACTATTGCAGCAATTCCTATTGTTTACTGTTGGCAGATATGTCAGACTGGACATCCAGCAGTTCTCTTTTTTAATTTAATTTTAAATTCAGTATTTACTATAAACATACGTGAAGTCCTGACTGCAGTGAAATCAATGGGGGTGAGGAAGAAGGACAAAAAAAGTTACATTGATTGCAGTGGAGCTAGGATTTCACCTGTGGACTGCACAAAGGCAAGAAATAAGGGGGACGTGCTAATGCACATGTATTGAGCTAGAGCTGCTGCCACATGCCCTGGCATGAAGCAGTTTCCATTAGATAAAGGGTTTATAGTGTGATGCAATGGTTCTCTATAGGCATTGCTTTGGTACCCCACTACTGGGATTCAAAGATTACCAATGCATGTGACAATTTTTGCCTCTTGAATCTTTGCAAGTTCTTTTTCATTCCCTATCTAGTATTTTACCTCACAACAGGTGCAAGATTCATACCCTTAGATCCCTTTGAAGGTGCGGGTGCATCTGACAACATTCATTGGTTCCTCCTTATCCTTTCCCTCCAAGTTGATGTGCCAGAACTGTTCTTCCTTCATTTTCTTCATATCTTCCATTTCCTGCCAGTAACTTAGTATACAATTCTTCCTACCAGGGCTTTTAAAAACACTCTCACACACAATCAAACCTACCCATTACCTTGCTTTAGCATGTGGCTGTAATAATGTTTACAAGGGGGTCTCAAATTCACAGCCCGAGGGCCACATGCAACACCTAAAGTTATTTCTTGTGGCCTGCAACGACACTATCACTATCAGTATTTGCAATACCATTGTATGAAAAGTTTCAGTGGTATGGTCATTGGGCTACCCTACTAGTCCTCGTGCAGCCCTCGTGGTGATTTGAGTTTGAGACCCCTGGTTTAGACCTTTCTTCCCACTCTGCATTTCAGATCTTTCTTCTCAAAGAAACTGTAAGCTCCTGTATGCATATAATACTTGGTGCAAGGTACCAACTTTTTTCACACATCACAGTCCTGTATGTAAGTAGGCTCTGTGTACATATACCTCACCTAATATATCAGCTACAAAAGAGCTGTTGGGTTTTCCAGTCCACTGTTACCTACAAAATGTGTAGGTTGAGTATTCTATGAACTCTGTTTTTCCTCCATAGTCAGATATCCTAGCCTAGACAAATATAAAGGATAATGAGTACTATCTAGGAGATCACTGCATGTTTGCAAAACCATCTCTTAACTATTAGCAGTTGTGATTAGGGGAGAAGGCAGATTATCCCCCATCTGTTTTCTGCTAGGTTTCTTGCATCGTCTTCTGAAGCACGAGCTCTGTCAGAGATGGATACTGCACTCATAGAGTACAGTAAATCTGATTTTACTTGGCAAGTCTTAGATTCCTCTGCTTTTGCAGCAGGTTCCAGTGTGGTACTTTAAAAGTACAGCACAAGAAAGAATATTTGGCATTGCAGAAAAGGGAAATTCAGTTTGAAACAAAAGAAGCCAAGAAAAATCCCATGTATCTAGCGCTCAAAGGATCTGAGCTCTTGGCAGAATTGCTGTCTCAGGGAAAAGTGGTCCCAGTACAGAGGTCTCCACATAAATTTGTCTCTTCACTCAGCTGCAGAAGAAATGATCACACAGACAGAAACTGGAAGCGGGAGCAGGAGAAAACAGCACCACTGTGGCTATTAGATATCACAGTTTTGGTAGCTGTGAATCCTGCTTGAGGAACTATTGGAACCAGCCAGGCACCATAGCAAGCCTCCTAGCCAAGGCTGTTAAAGTAACTGATTTATTTTTTAAATGGGATCCCAGGGAGGAAAGTGGTTGCAGCTCAGTAGGAACAGCAACATCAGTTCCTTCCAACCAATTTCCTTAGAGCTCCACGAAATTCTTTCCTCCTAGCCCAAGTGATGTTGCAGTTGCAGCATTGCCCAATGTTATTCCTTTCCCAGTGTGTATGACATACGCGCGTACACAAATAAAATCATCTGTGAAAAAACAGAATCTTAGCTTGCAGCCAGTTAGCCTCAGCACTCGTGCAACTGGTGTTTCTTTTAGAGATAGCAGTGGAACTAGACACAAAGGTTTGCAAATACCCAGCGAGGGCAGGCCCTCTGCACTGCAGGGGAGGATTTAAAACGCAAGCAGTCCTGGAAGTCTCATCCGCAAGATCAATGCAGGAGATTTCAGGAGAGAAATGGGCCAGCAAACAAGGACTGGCGCTGGGCTAGTCAGAGGCTGTGCTGACCGAGTGCAGGGATGATAGGAGAGAAAGCAAAAGGCCAGGATTGGGAAAAGGACTCCAAAGGAGTAGTCGATTGAGGAAAGAGAGGCGTGAGAAGCACAGGGAGGGCAGAGTGGGAGGAAATGAGGGCAGAGGTTTCTGGAGGCTGAGTCATGTGGAACCTTCAAGTGAGGACGGGAAGTTTGAACCTAATCCTGTTTCCAAGTAGTGTCAACCTTCTTCCTAGTAGATGCCGTAAAGCACCAATAAGTGTTTTAATCAGGAAAACAGACACCAGCAGTCATTTTTGCTGCAAGGAGTCAAAGCATAAATTTCATCTTCTGAACCCTAGCTCCTTGGCTAGGCCCTCCTTTACTATTGCAGTCCAGCCAGCTCACACAATCAGGCTCCGTTGCTCCTCTGTGTTCTGGAGGTGGGAGCATCAGAGGTGAAAAGCAACATGCTAGCATGAGAGAAAAAAGCTTTGAAGAGCACGTTCACTACAATAAAGACCAAATTCTGGACAGGCTGCAGTGAACACAGTTGACACTGGTTTCAAGGGTTAACAGGCTGATCTGGCAGATCAGGTACAAGGCTGGGATCTGGGTTCTCTTCCTAGCTCAGCCACAGACTCCCTTTGTGATCCTTCATCAATACTTCATCTCTCTGTGCATCCATTTCCCCATCTGAGATCCACACTACCTGACTCCTGTGTCAGTGCGGGGACTCACCGACATTCCCACACAGGACTGGGACCTCCCAGTCCACAAACTGCTGTCTGCATCATTGCCTCTGTGACGAGAACATGGTGTTTTACTACAGGAGCACTGCATAAGGGCTTTAGCAATCATATTTCTTGTAGAAAAACGCCTGATCCAAGGACATTATGTTACCATACAGCAAAACTAGCTCATGCTCATGACACTGCAAATTACGATTTAGATAACTTACAAATGCACCTCACAAAGTATTGCAAGCAGTATATGCTTGCATTTTAGCTGAATCGAATTGCTTTTTACCAATGCTGCTAGCTTTGCAAATGACCCACAGTCAAGAGTACACAGTCTGCTGAATGGCTTGAAAGAAAGCTCACTGCCTTCTATGAAATGGAACATTTCTGTCACCCTGGTTTAGTCTCTCAAATTGCACCTTTGCCAAGAAATATAGCCACCAGCATAGTAGGTTTCTTATAATAGGACAGATCTTGTGCAGTAGAGACAAACTCATCTGAAAGGAAATGTGTATCCATCATACTATAAGTCATTATGTTCTTTCCTTCCTTCCTCCCTGAAGCTATATCCATCACCAATCCCTTTATTATTCTCCTCCAACCAAAGAATCTCCCTAGGGGCTGATGAACAATGTTTCTTTATTTGCTCTCTAATCTTTACATTTCAAATCCACATTTTACCTTCCCCAAATCTCCAGGATTTTTCATCATCCCTCCCACCCCCCGTTAATAACAAACTGATTAAATTAAATGTAAAAACTGCATTTTCTGGGATGGTGCCATTCTCAGAGTTCCAGATTGTTTTAATACTGCAGCAGAGTGAAAGAGGTTTTTCTCAAAGGGGGGGCAGAGGAAATCATGGGGATAAAAATCCAGGAGTTACTTTACGTCTTTCAATGAGACAGCGCAAGACAGTCCTGGAGCTCATTACTCACCCTTTACTAACTAGGGCCTTGATCCTGCAAGCTGCTCCATGCTTGCAGGCAGTGCTTAATTTGCAATGAAAGAGGTGTCAGTGCTCAAGCAATTGGGGGGCTAGGGATCGAGCCATTTTTTTACATTCATAACCTGGTGCAGCATTAGGAACAGGGTCAAATTCTAGCCATCAGGAGTGTGATTTAGCACATGCTAGAAAACTTGTGGTGAGTGGGGAAGGATTTCTGTCCCAATCCTGACTTCCCCTAAAATCAGCATCAGAGTTTCTCTGCAGGGTCTCCCATGACAGAATCCTAAGGGTCCAAGAGGATTCCACTGTTTTGGGCACGCACAGCTATACACATACATAGCCTTCCCGGCACGAGTTATTCATGCCTATTGCAGAAGTAAGTGGGGCTATTGCCAGTCTGCACTGGGCCCAGAGAAATGCTACCATTTGGCAGTGTACATGCACACTTGATCTGGAGTAGCAGTTGCAGAGAAGAAAATACGTGGCCAACGGTTTGGACCCGCATAGTATGCTGAGCCCCAGGCAGTCTGTTACATGCATGAATGCTCATCTGTCTTGTAACCCCTCCTGTATGTTACAAGAAGACAGGTCTGGGCTAGTTGTGATGCAAATTGGAATCTGCATGCAGCAACATTTCACACAGCTCTGTATTCCTATCAGCAGCAGTGCTCATCCACTCAGATGCATTGATTA
Source organism: Podocnemis expansa (assembly GCA_007922195.1). Taxonomy (NCBI): domain Eukaryota; kingdom Metazoa; phylum Chordata; order Testudines; family Podocnemididae; genus Podocnemis; species Podocnemis expansa. The sequence continues at coordinate 2,094,060 of ML682133.1, forward strand.
TGGACTGGATTGAGAATCATGTGCTGAAACCTATGGCTTGGCTAGAAGGGCATCAACAGCTGCTGCTCTAGCCCACGAGGATGCAGGTTAGTGATGCATCAGCAGAAGTTTGCAGCATCCCTACATATCCTTTAGGGATCAGTGAATAGATACTGAATTTCATCCTACAGGGTCTTCCTACCTCAGAAATTCAGGCATAGTGAATTCCATATTTCAGATATTTACCCAGTGATCCAGCCATGAGGAATTTGCACAGTTCCACTTTGGATCTCTCTTGATAATCTGTCAAATTTGCATATAAATTCCAGTTTGGTGGTTTCATTTTGACTCTTTGATTTGTTATCCATTTGTTTGATCACAGCTATAAACAAATTATTAATGGAGTGAGCAGGGAGATTGAAGTATTCCCCCATTAGTTTTTGAATATTATGATTTCTGGTATCAGACTGGTGGTGTCCATGTATTTTTTTTGTGTGCAGAGATTGTCCTCTTAGTCTACTTGAGCCAACTGTTGGACACCACAAGTCTGACACCAGAAACTAATGGGGGAAACTTCAATCTCCCTGCTCATGAAACTATCAAACTGGAATTTATATGCAAATTTGACAGTTGCCTCAAGGCCAAATAAGGATTGGGAGGAGGGGGGATTATCATTATAATAGGTGATTTGACCTCACCTTCCTCTATAATGCAGTTTCCCAGTGTTTGAATTTTATCTGCTGGGATTTGCTGTCAGAGTCTGACCTGATCCCATAACTTACTCTTTCCTGTATTTATTTTGCTCGCAGTCTGTAAATTCCCCATCTTCAAAGTGTCTGACAAAGTTGGATTTTCTCCCATGAAAGCATGGGCAATAAATTTGTTAGTCTTTAACAGTGTCACAGGATTCCTTGTTTTTTGATCTGTTAAAGGTGCCAGAGAGCAAAAGGAAGGAGGACAGGTGGTCAAAGAGGCTGGCCAGGAGGTGTCAGTGAAAAGCTGTTTGCAGACTTACGGTGAAGAAGACCAAGTCACCACAAGGGACTACAGGCTGCAAGCCATGTAGGTTGATTCTCCCAACTGAGAGATGGGGAATACCTGAGCTGCCTGAGTTATGGCTAGAGAAACAAAGTAGGAGTAAGGACGCATACATGTAGGCCTCTTGACTCCTTTAAATCTAGTTCATATGCTGTATACCCTTCAGGGCAAAATAAATCATGCTTGGTTTAGAAAATGCTGTTTCTCCGCATTGCAAACTTGTGCTGTCTCTGGCTCCTAAGGAGAAACCTCAATAGGGTTCAAAGTTGGACCTGCAGAATTAGTCACTGTTCACTTGATACTAGGGGGCTGTAATGCGGGTCTGATATGGGGATGGTTGAATTGCAGAATCCCACCCCAAGAAAGATGAAGGCCCCAGCCCTGTTGTCCCTGAGGAGTGTTCTTAGAGACACCTCCTCACCCCATTCCCTGGGAAGGGAAAGCGGTGCAGCTACTTGTTTTATATAATTATGGTAATGCTAAATACTGACATCAATGGCCAGGTCCAGTCCGTTTTAAATCTTACAAAGTTCTTGGCCTCAACAACTTCCCATGGCAATGATTCCTAAAGTCTAACTACACAGGGCCCTTCCTTAATCCACATGGGCTAGCAAACCAGAGAAACCTCAATCCCGATTCACTCTGGCAATTCCCATGAGCTGTAATATAATTTTGGCTTATTTTTAGTGAAGTGCTGACAAGCTGCTCAGCACTGTAACAAGATCACAGTGCAGAGAGACACCTAGCCCAGAGAGCTTACAATGTGAACAAGAGAATCCCCGAGCAGGAAAGTGTAACTGATGAAACCTTTGCCAAAGCCAAGCTTTTCCAGGCTGTTAAGCACAACTTACAATTGCACTAAATTCTGCACAAGAAATTTTCCTTCTGATTGTATATCTTTAGGGCCTTCTATAAAGAGAAATAATCTTAAACAACTGCAACTTACATGCTGTGGCATCTTATGCACTTCCCTTGTGGCCTTTGCTTTGCCAACAGAGTGTTTAATTTGTTTTAAACCCTAATATAATCAATAATCATTGTAAAGGGAATCACATTCAGAACTGGGTGATTTTCACATTAAGCTCGTATTTGGACGGATGTAGGCATTCAGAGATTCTAGCCCTGTGGAACTAATGTGATTTTTCTCAGCTAAAATGATGTTTTGTTCTTTACACACGTACATTATGTGATCCCTCTGACAGGGCTCTCTTGTTCTTCTCTCTCTTAGCCTTGTAAAATATCAGGTAAGAACCTTAATCTGAAAAGAATCCACCACGATCTGCTTTGTCTTTTGACTACTTGGGCTCCATGGGTCAAATTCCAGGTGGTGCTGAGCATAAACACCTGCCACAAAACTCCAAAAACAGTAAGGGCAGTGTTTCTCTGATATTTTTTTCTTCTGCGCCTCTTTTGGGCTCTCCTCTAAACTCACAAACCAATCTTTGCACAGCCATTAATGACCAGAACCAGACTGCTTAGGGTCAGGGTGTGATCCCCCCCCCCCCTTCTCTCTTATGCCTCCCGACCTTCCTTTAAAGACCCCTACATATAGTGCTGAAACCCCAGCTTAGACTTCCAGAGTCTCCCAATCCAGTGCCAAAAAACTATCCTGCCTCTCTCCATATATTTTGTATTTCTTTCATGACGCCTGAATGAAGTTCGTGAGCTCTTTGAAATAGGGTGGTATGCCACTCCCAGTAAAACTGCACAGGTTTCCAGAATCATCAGGGTTACGGCTGGTGGGTTTATATATATTATTCTTTCTAGATTTAAAAGCTGTTAAACCAAAACCTGCCCTCTTTGTTGCCATTTCTCATTCCTTTCTCACTGTTATCAGACTGGTATGTTTCGCGCTGAAGGATTTGCTTTCAATATCTGGGAGGACACAGAATTATTCAGGACAAAAAATCTTGGTTTCTTTGATATATTTTTAAAGTGAGATAATCTTATCCTCCCACCCCAGATGTCTTAGTAGAAAGACTTCTCAGACCTCTCCAGTGTGTATGAATCACTCTGAGTTGCAGTATTTACATGTGTTTACATTACCATGGTGACTATTGTTATTTATTATAAACCAAAGCACTTTAAAATGAAAAGGACCACTGATACTGGGACCCACACTGACTTCATATCCATGAGCGAACTTGATGTCTCTGTGTGCCCAGTGCCTTCATTCCCTTTGTGAGAAAGACACACGGCAAGTCAGCAATAATAAGAAGTCAGTAGGGCAGCGGTTACATCGCAGTTGCTTTAAAGAACTGGCAAAGTCCTGTCTTTTTCCCCAACAGGAAAAAATGTATGAAGCAACTATAAATAATAAAGAGAATCTGACATTCATGAAAGGTGTATACCAGTGCCCTTCTGCTGGCTGAACCACATGTTGGGTTGGGTCCATAGCTGGCCTTTCATCCTGAAGGGTCCCAAAGAGATTTGCAAGTTTCAGTAGAAATATAAATGATACATAGGGACCACTTCAGACGCCCCTGAAATGTAGCTGCCCCTGGATGAAATGGATGTGCTGCTTGAAAGCTTATGAGAGCACTATACAGTGGTATGGAACAAAAAGCAAAGACTATCATCCAGCCAGAGAAATTTTGGGTAGGCAAAATTTGGCCAGAACACCAGCTTTAATCCCCCCTAGCTCTTATGAAAAGTTCCATAGGATCTTGCATGCTAGACAAGCACAAGATACTTCTATGCCCCTAGGTTTCCTTTCACATCACTACCCCACTATTTCATTGTCCCTTCATTATATTATGTGCAAAATTAAATTATAAGCTATTCAGGGAAAGGATTTTGCACTTTTCTGCTTGCTTCCTAACAGGTTTCCAGATCCATGTATTAATAAAATAATACACTCACGCATATACACATAGATGGATATACAGATGAATGTACAAACCATTTTAGTGGCTCAGTGAAATCACCCAGAAATACCAGTTTTAGGATTAATAAGCCCCATTTCTGACATCAGCTAAAGTTGGAATTAAAAATAAGGAGCGTTCAACTTCCTTAATCTAGGATAAAAATTTAAACAGCAATTTCAATCAGAATGATAAAGTACATTTTAATTTAAATAATAAAAGGTTGGAGGGATGTGAAAACTAGACAATGAACTATTTGACCAGTGACGAGACAGAGATATAACATCATAAGATCAGTGTTAATACATTTCAGAGGTGACTCTCTTGCCACAACATTGACTGGATATATAGCCCTGTATAATAGCTCAATAAATAAATATCATCAACTTTTATAACAAAGTCTCCCCAACTGCTTTTCAACATATATGTACAGGGATTACATCACCAAAACCCAGCTGTCTCGGAAATGAAACAGCATGCCACAATTTTTTCTCCTTCCCCCACCACCTCTCTTTTTTCAATTTTAGATGTATATGAAAATTTTCATGTCCAGGTAGGGGGGCAGAATGGAATCGCATGAATTGGAATTTTTCCATCTAGAATCCTTAAAGGCTACACTTGCATGAAATGCATGTGATTAATAGCATAAGTGATTAATTGGTTAGATTTTTGAGGCATAAGTTACTAAATTATGCACAAACATCACTCTACAATTATTATTGTTATTATCATTATTATTATGTCATGATGCTTTTAAATTTCTCCTGACTGGCTGGCTGTCTTTGTTTGTCTGATTTACACAAAGCTGGATGTAATTCAGGCCACACTGCGACCTTGATGGATAAAACATTTTGAAAGGTTTGGTGTAGGAGTGCTAGAAAGGATAGAGAATGACTCAAGATTCAGAGCTTACTCCTGATGTAGTTCAAAGAACGGTCATGCAACAGCACTAAGAAGCCAGATCAATTAAGTAGAAGATGATAAATGCAGGTAAAGGATCCTTCAGTTGCAGCTGGAGGGATGTTTTCAGATGGGATGGACTAAGGAACTTCTGAGGACAAGAGAATGCACCACATCATGGGGGGGGGTGTGGGTGTGGGTGTGCGTGTGTCTCCTAAAGGTCTTGATTGTTTTATAGTAAAGCAAAATTCTAAGATGTCCATTTTGTTTCCTAAAATCCCCTCTCCTCCCCCATGTGTTTTTAACTCTCAACCAATGGCTTTATTTTCCACTGCCTGCATTTTTTGCTTATGGAAAGTGTGTACAAGAGTGCAACCATACCAGACTGGACAGAAGGTGTAAGACAATGGACCAAGGTAGTGACGTGGCTCTTTTACAGGGTCTAAGACTATATGCACAGAAGAGAAAATCTCCGCAGACAGAGCTCCGGAGCCTCCCTCCTCCAGTGCAAGGTCCCTCTGAACAGCTATTAAGGGTTGTTTCGGACTCCCTCCCTCACCCATCTCCTGTGGAAATGTAGCTCTCTCAGCAGTCTACCTTGGACTAAGTAGTCTCCTAAAGGTTGTGTGGTGTCAGAGCAGATTCAGACCCTTAATGGGGGATCAGAATCTTTGACTCAAACTAGCTGCAACAAGCAGATGCACAATAAAAGGTTCCTGTCGTTGGGCCTGGACATGGCTGCAGAAGAAGAGAAGAACTCACTTCCCCGTAGTGTTTGTCTCAGTCTATTCTGCACCGTCTTTAAATGAACCCCTGAAACGACATGCTTTCAGGAAAGTTTTGTTCAAATTACAATCTTGGTCAGCCTCAGCTGGACTAGATGGGACCTGTGAGATCATAATAGCTGGGACAATCAGGCCAAAGGCATCAAGGTGGGTATCCAGGAACAAAGGCACCAAAATCAATGGCTGCTTTTGGAAACATGTCACAAAATTGTCAGCATTTTGCAGGAGGTACTTTTAGTCTGCAAGATGCAGAAAGACTCAAGGCTTGTCTCAGTGAGAAAATTGCACAGGTATAATTCATGTGAATTTAAACCAACATACTTGAATTAGCACAGAAGGCTTATTTTCATTCATCTCAAGTCAATCAGGAATAGGTGTACGCTACACCAAACTAAGGCAGTCTTGTATTTAAACAGGAGCTTTCACGCAAGTGTTTGCAGTTGTTCAACATATTGGTTTAGAAGCTAAATCAAGTCACAGCAGTGCAGTAACTCCTTCATGTATAGTTTATTGACAAACAATGATGTGGTCATGGTTGGCAAATAAATCCCCTGCTTCTTATTAACAGGGGATGTATAGTTTGTTAAATAGTGGGTACACATCACCACAACAGTCCGTGCTTGACAAATGCATGGAATAGAATAACAGCACGCAAGAGTTATTGCACAGTGGCAAAGAGCAGGCATGTGTACTTACCATCACTTAGAACAGGGGTCTCAAACTCAAATCACCACGATGGCTGCATGAGGACTAGTACATCAGCCCAAGGGCCGCACCACTGAAACCTTTTCAGACAACAAGACTGCAAATATTGGTAACAATAGGGTTGTTGGGGGGTGCAGGAAATAGCTTTAGGACCTGCGTGCGGCCCATGGGCAGCGTGTTTGAGAGCCCTGATTTGGAACTATGGCATGTTACTTCCTTATCAAAATGGGACCGGAGGTGAGAGGGGAATAGAAAAGATCCAGAATCGTCCATGGAAAGCCAGAATCTGAGGGTCTCTCAGTTCTCCCGCCCAGGAAGCTGTTGCATGAGGCACAGAAAGAACAGGAAAGTTAGGTCATCTAGGGTACAATTAATAACTGTCAGAGGCAATCTTTTCAACTTGCCTTCTCAGTATGTTGCCATCTTATAGCACCGAGTGGCTCTTGAAATCTGTCCTATGTCAGTTGATATGCTTGGTATCTTGGCTGTCTAGGTACACCTACCCTGCTCTGAACAGGTCCAGGTGGAGTGTCCGGCTAGCCAAGAGAAATATACAGATTTAAAAAAAATTATAACTAGGTTAGTTCTTGTTGACTTGAATTTTAATCTAGTTGAGGTTGTTCAGTCTTCCACTCAGAACAAGGAGAACCCCTGTTGGAAATTATTGACATTTTGAGAAAGTTACATCTTTAATATGTGAAACTTACAGCCCAGATAAACAAAGCACAGGACTGGGGTGCATGCTGTGCAGTTTCCCCCAGTGTTTACTTGTGATCCCAGGAGGAGAGGCCAGCAGGCAGGCACCCACCCCAGGGTCCAGCATGGAAACATTTTGTGTGGGCTGAAAGAATAAGAAAAAACAAAATTGGATAGATCTGTTAGGCTTTAAAAGTGCCACAAGACTCCTTGTTTGTTTCGAGGTTGTGGGCCAGGTGCTGATTGCTCTGCTCTGCCAGGGGCTCACTCTTGCAGAGCAATGGGCAAGATCAGTATTCTCCCCAGCACTTGAAATTAGGTGGGGGGGGGGATGTAATGCTGCTCGCTAAATTGGTCTAACACTGTTACTGGCTGACAGCTGGGGTAGTGTTGGGAAATTCAGGGGGGGATGTAGGGGTGGTGTTAGGAAAATCCCTGGGCAGGATCAGGGCTGTCAGAAAAAACAAAGTGCAGAACTTCAGGGCTCTCTGCTAGACATAGGCTAATTCTGGGTAAAAATGTGCTCACTAATTAGTGCTGCTCACTGAGATACTCCTGGTAGAAGTGGGAAGTATCTGCTCCTTTTCTTAAAGTGCAGCTTTTGAAGTCAGGGTTCACTTGAGACTCTCAGCCTTCTTCCAGCGAGTTCCCTGGCAGAGAAAAACTTGAAAGAAGACTCTGCAGAACCCAGAAAGGGAGGCAAATCAGCCCCCCAGGTCCTGACCCCCAAACCCCCTGAGTGGTGTGACCAGCTGCCCGAGGGGTGCCCCTTCCTCCCAAGGGACTGAAACTTAGCAGGGGGAACCAGTGGTTTGTGCCCTGGCACTGCTGCCTTTGGGGTGCAGCGCCCAGGAGACCGCGGGATGACTGAGCTGAGCCTGCCCCAGGATTCTCCCCAGCACTTGAAATAAGGGGGGGTGTAGGGGGAAGTTAGGGGGTGCGGAGGGGGTGCACACTAATTTGGGAGAACACTGTTACTAGCTGACAATGGGAGGTGGGTGTTGGGAAATCCAGGGGAGGTGTAAGGGGCTATTGGGGGTGCTCACTAATTTGATATGTCACTCTTAGTAGCTGACAACTGGGGAGGTGCTGGGAAATTTGGGGGGGTGTGGGGTGCTCACTCAATTGGTGTAACGTTGTTACTAGCTGACAGCTGGGGGTGTTGGGAGATTCGGGGGGTGCAGGTGGGGGTCACTGTGCTGGTGTAACACTGTCAGTAGTGACAGCTGGCGATTGGGGGGTGCAGGGAAGACCCCGCCCGCCCCTCCAGCGGAGCGGGGCGGGGAGAGGCGCCGGCGGCGGGGCGGAGCGGGCCGGGGCCGGGGCCAGGGCCGGGGGCGGAGCGGACCCCGCTGGAGCCGTGCGAGCCCCGCAGCCCCGGGCCGGGCGGACGCGCTCGGCGGCCCCGGGAGGGAAACTTGGCCCGGCCCGCGGTGCTCGGCGCTGGAGGCTGGAGGGGGCAGCATGGACCGGTCCCTGCGCTGCCTCCGGCGGGAGCTGGTAAGAGGGGGGAGAAGAAGGGAGAAGGGGAAGGAGAAGAAGGGAGAAGGGAGATGGGGAAGGAGACGAAGAAAGAGAAAGAGAAGAAGGGAGAAGGGGAAGGAGGAGAAGAAGGAGAAAGAGAAGAAGGGAGAAGGGAAAGAGGAGAGAGAAGAACGGGAAGGGGAAGGAGAAAGAGAAGAAGGGAGAAGGGAAAGAGGAGAGAGAAGAAGGGAGAAGGGGAAGGGGAAGAAGGGAGATGGGAAAGGGGTAGGGGGGACCCCCCACCCGGCCACCTGCCCTGGGGCTGGGACGGGAGAGATAGACTGGGGGGGTCCCAGCTGGTTTAGGGGTCTCTGCCCCCGGGGGGCGCCTCCAAGAGCCCCTGGCAGCTCCCCGGGCTCTGCAGGGGGGCGGGGGTCTGGTGCTTCCCCTCCTTGCTCTTCCCCTCTCCCTGGGGCAGGGTTGAAACCCGCCTTCCTTTCACTCCGCTGCTCACCACCCAGCTGCCCCCCGTGCAAAAACTGCCCCCCCCCCAGCTCCTTTGTGCCAGTTACAGGATTTTGGATCAAAGATGAATCTAGCCTAGGATGTCGCTACCCTTTTGGGATAGATTAAAAAAAGAGATCTGGCAAGGGAGGGTTTGAAATCAAAGGACTAAAAATTTCCCTACTGAAAGATTAAATGTCCCTGAACATAAGAGGAGCCAATGCCAGGTGCTTTGCGGGGAGTGACCAGAACAGGGAATTCATCCTGTGATCCGTCCCCAGCGCTTGCTAGCCTCTGGCACGCAGCAACCCCTGCCTGTCTGACCAACAGCCATCGAGGGACCCTTTGTGAACTCACATCATGAATCCAGTTGTAGTCTTAGCCTTCACAATTGCTTGTGGCAAGGGGTTCCACATGTTGATTGTTCATTGTGTGAAGAAATGCTTCCTTCTGTTCATTTTAACCTGCTGGTGACCCTGGTGCCTAGTAATATTGAAACCACTTACCTTGCTTTAGGGAGTTCTTTACTATTTTAAAATGTGACCTGTGGAGCCCTGCTTAACTTTCTAATTGCAATAGCTGCAGAGCAGGTCAGCCTACACACCTACCTGTAGGATTTTAAACAAGACTCCTGCCACTTCACACCCCAACCTGTTATTCGCATGCACAGATCTGTATGCAGGTAACATTTGTATGTAGTACGAGATCCGCTATTTACCCTCACCTCACCACCCCCTTCCTTTGCAAGCATGAACTTAGTAAGATTTAAACTCATCCTTCACAAACCCAACATTTTCTTTGCTGAACACCCCTGGTCTGAATTGTCTTCAGAACACAGGCATGAAATCTCCCCAGACATTCTGTTTTTCCAGGCATTTCATTGTTAATTGTCAAGGTATCACCAAATCTGGCCACAGTTACTGGGAGTTGAATTTATTAGTCATTTAACATTAACACCCTCAATTGTAGTAGCTCCCGAATAGCAGCCTTTTCCAAGCATTGCATGGTAAAGGAAATGGCCCCTTAGTCTCCGTGCTAAGAGAGCCAAGGGGACACAACACTGCACAAGCTGATGCTCAGCATTTTGCAAGATCAAGCCTATTTCAGGAGCCAAATTCTGCTTTCATTTATGTTGGTGCTAATCTGAAATCTCCCAGCTGACCCTAGTGGAATTATTCCATTTTTGCACCAGCATAAATCAAAGAGCAGAGTTTGGCCTCTGATTGGTCAGATGTTAATACAGCCAGTTCAGAAAAAACAGAACTCAAGGTAAATTAGTGGGTACTTTTCACACAATCATAAGTGAGGTCAGAAAATTAAGCAAGAAGTCCTAACAGGAAAAAGTTTGGGGGAATGGGATGTGTACCAGTATTTTGATGGGAGTCTATGGTGTGCACTTGCAATCTAAGCCTGTGCGCTTTCGGAAATGGAAAGCATTCATTCTTTAGAGAGGGAATCCCTTGTCACGGTTAGCACAGTCGGTTTCACACCCTCTCCCACCACACACCTTCTGTTCAGAATGCTGCGCTGCTTGCAGGAACTTGCTTGGGCTTGTCCACAGACGACATTGATATCCTCGTTTTTGTTAATGGGGGATTAGTAGAAAAATGGATTTTTTTTAATTGAATGTGTTTGGAGGTTCAATAGGAAGCTAGGTGGGGAGAAGGGTGTAGAAGGGAAATGCAATTCAGACAAATAAATAATAGTAAGACCAAAAGAAAGCAAAGAAAAAATGGGAGGTTAAAATGCATCAACACTTCCCAATTCTAGCAAGGTGACTATTAGTGCAACAGAACCTTCAACTGGGACAAGTACAAACTGGCATTTATAACAAGCACTAACATACAAGGCAAAAAAACTGCAAATACTCAAACAGATTCATAATGTTATGTATACAAAACAAGCAAGGAGTCCTGTGGCACTTTTAAAGACTAACAAATTTATGTATTGCATGAGCTTCCGTGGGAGAAAATCCCACTTTGTCAGACACTTTGAAGATGGGGAATTTACAAATATACAAGTGGTCCCACTGAACTTAGTGAGTGTACATGAGCTAAGTTACTTACATATTCTATTCTTTGCTGGATTGGAGCCTTTTGCACCTGTGGGATTAGATCTTTCCATTTTCCTTCTGCTGAAGTAGTACATATAAGGCTAATTGTGGACTACAGTGCTACTCCATGGATGTATGGCAGAGTCAGCTCCAGAGGAGGTTCCTTGAAAGTGACTAGTAAAAAGGGGACATAGCCAGGGCAAGTTTTGCCTCTCATTATTGGGCCAGTTCTGCCACGCTTACTCAAAGTAGAACAGTGCTCTGTGAGTAGCTCAGTTCATTTCAGTAGGTTTGATTAGCACAGGCAAGGATGGTAGAATCTAACCCTTTACGGTTTTGTTTTTCTCAAAGCTAAGATCAAAACGTTCCCTTGTTCTTTGTAATAAATATCTCAATGAAAGCTTTTGGCTGTCCGTAAGCATTCGCTCTTCGAGTCCACACTTTGGCGACACTGCAGGTGAGCCAGAGGCAGCAGCTGAGCCAGAAAGGGAATCAGTCTGTAACGAAAAGTGAAAGTGACTAGTGCCCTGGCATTATAAAAAGCTCCACGAAATGTGGAAAGTACAGCTGGGCCAGTACGTTAGACATTTAAAATTCTTTCAACTATAGTGAACTCTAAGGAGTTACACCTATAAGATGGAGAAGGATTTTGTTCTTTAACATGTTGACTGATATTTTAAGCCCTGTGGGCTTAAAATCAGACTTCAAAATAAAAGCCGCCTGATAAATCATTCTGCTAGCACCTACGGAAATGAACCGTGTTGAAATTACTGGGAAATGCTAGTTCTCAGCATCTGTAAATTCAGGGAATCACTTTTATTTTGGAGCTTCTTCAAAAGGGATGCAAGAGGCATCCACTTTTGAAAAGTTAGTCTTGATTTCTAACCCAAACAGTAGTCTTATACAAGAGATGCATGTTTCTTGGCTAGGAGGCTGATATCTTAATAGGTTTCAAACATATGTGCTAGAGGGGAGGCTTTGTATTTAACATGAAAACCAAAAATTAGATCCTTGAAGGCCTCCAGGAAAATCCTCTCCATCATACATTTTGGCATTACGCAATTATAGACTCATGCGATTTATGATGGAATGTCGCTATGAATTTTTAAATGTTAGTTTATTAATAAATTAAGGCCTTGGCCTTGGAAAAGCTGATGCACACACTTTGCTCACACAGCATGAAGTTATGACCATTGACTTCAGAAGAGCTACTTACATGGCATAAATTAAACACAAGTTTAAAGTTCCATAGGATCACACTGATCTCCCCCAACTTTTCATTACCTAAGATACAAATTTATTTTAGTTTCAGATTCTCATGACATGAGAGTGCAAGTCAGACTGTGAACCTTCTTCTGAGCAAAGTAGTGCTGCAGTGCCTGGAGAGGCTCAGTTCTCTAGGTCAGCAGTTCTCAACCACTGCATCCAGACTCATTGTGCTGCCACAGAGTGGTGCATCATCCAGAGCCAGGGAGATGGCTGGGTTTGGCCTGGGGGAAGTGGGCTGGTGTGTCCCATAGATAGGGTCACAACACACTGCCGAGTCTGTTGTGACCTGCTGAAGATTGAGAACCACTGTACTAAAGTAGGGACTGAATAGGTGGAAAGATTCATGACCAGAAGGGTCCTCACTGTAGTCCTTTTGTCTGACCTCCTCTATACCGCTGGCCAAAAAATTCCACAAAATAATTCCTGGTGTAGTTTTCAGAAAAATACCCAATCTTGGTTTAAAAGTGATCAGTGATAGAGAGTCACCTCAACTCTTGCAGAGTTGTTCCATTGGTGAATCCTTTCACTGTTTAAAGCATTTACATTTTATTTCCACTCTGAAGATGACCTGTGCCAACATGGCAAACTTTCAGTATTAATTTCATAAGTAGCCTAACTGAGCTGAAAAGTGCATTTACTAAGGCAGATTTTATTAATTAAAACCACCATAAATTACACCCCCAGAAATCCAATATTTTAAATCAATACTCTACTTTATAGCCTAAGCTTAAAATAAATTTTAAACGTAAATTTTCCCTTTAAAGCAGACCAGCAATTTAACAGAGAGATGGGACTGTCTAAGCTTAATGCTGGATGGGAATTGAATCTCCCGATCCTGATGTCTTCACCACTTCATTACCAGGCAGGTCATGGCTCTGGATATTAATGCACCAGAACCAAACACCATGCCAGAGGGAGGTAGGAAAAAGTAAGGGCCTTTTGTGCAACCGGATAAGGACAATGAGAACGTCATCTGTGGTTAACAAGGACTCCAATTTTATCACACCAGTGTGGATATGGCAACATGCTGATTTGCATTATAGACAACAAGCAGTTTTTCTCCACATCCAACAGGGAGGAGAGGCATAAACAGAGCGTTGCAGTGAGGTCCTGTAAAGAAGGCCAATTTAAAGAACCAGATTTTCTTAAATCTGGTCAAACAGCTAGGGAAAAGCTAGAGGCAGTTTGATCTGCTGAAACACAATTTGTCTTTATATGAACAATTTCAGCCTTTGAGAGAAATTTTAAAATGCTCCCAGCTTCATATAGAAGAGGTAAACTAAAAGTGAGATCTTATCCCAATGCAAGCCAGTCTATCCCTGCACATCATGGATTCCCGTTATTTTTTTCTTTTTGAGTGTTAAAAAAATTGATTACAAGTAATTAGTGTTTGGTTTGGCTTGCAGGTGTTCCAGAGAGTTTCCCCTCCCATCAAAGCATACACAACGGGGCCTTTCACATAGTGGTCAGGGCAGTGGTCACACACCAAGCATGTCCAGAGCCAAGCACAATCTGTTCTCACGTTAACCTCTGAGAATGCAAGTTCAAAGATCTGGCGTGGTCATGACTCCCCAAGATAAACCTGACCTGATTCAATCAATGAGAGGTTTCTTTCATACCCCACTTGTGTATTTTCAATCATAAGCTAATGGTTGTTTACATCCGTAATATGCCTTCAAACAGTATTCCATTCAGATAATTTGACTATTTCACATGCAAGTGTTTTAAAGTTAGGATAACCAAATTAAGGAAGGATTTCTGTGGCACTTTTGAAAGCTAACAGAGTTAAGATAGTCTCAGCTGACATGTCCATTCATTAGAAAATAGACAATATGGCCTCACAATTACACTACTAAACTGGAGCTTCAGAGACCTGGGCTGTGTTCCCAGCCCTGCTCCTTGCTTGTTGGGTAAAAATGAGTGTGTTACTTCACCCCTCTCAGCCTCAGTTTCTTCATCTATAAAATGTAGAGAATGGGTCTTAACTCCTTTGAGAGCACTCTGAGATTTAAAAACATAAGGACTGTCGCACTTGGTGAGCGATCCATCTAGCCCAATACCCTGGCTCTGCCAGTTGTTAGTAGCAGAGCTTCAGGGGGCATGCACAGAACACATCTGTTTTGGAGAGATGATCCCTCGAGACCTGTATGGCCAGCTTCCAGCAGTCGGAGACTTAGCATCACCCAGTGCATGGAGCTGCACTCTGATAGCTATTCATGGACCTAGCCTCAATGTTTTCATCTAGCTCTTTTTTGAACCCAGTTATACATTCAGCCCTCATAATAGCCCTTGGCAGTGAGTTCCACAGGTAAAATGTGCAGCATGTGAATGATTTCCTCTTGTGTGTATTAATCCTGCTGCCTGTTGACTTGACTTGGCTTTCCCAGGGTTACATACCCAGCCGGCCAGGAGCCCAGCAAACCAGACCCTGGGGTCCAGTCTCCTGAAGTCTTGGTCCACAATTGGGATGCCTAAGTTCTAGACTACGAGTTCTTTCGGGCAGGGATTGTTTCCTTGTTATGTATTTGCATAGGCATGTGGTACAATGGAACTGGGGTGTCTCGATGCCACTTCCTTCAACAAGGAAGTTGCATTGGGTTTATTATTAATTTGGAGCTGGGGTTACTGTTAATGTGAGGGATAAATAATAATGCTCACGTCACCGTAAGTTGCAGTTTCAGGTTAGAGTCTGCCCAGTGTATGCATGTGTTCTTTCTGGCTATCATCACTAGAACTGAATAGTAAAATCAAATACAAAAGCCTTTTGGGCTAATTTCCTGCTCATAAGTTCAGCTGTGATGTTGAAAATCCTGAGGGGAAAAATGCTATTCACACTTATGGAAAGAGAAAACAAACTGGGCTCAGGAAGCCAAACATGATAGCTTTCCAATTTCCAAACCATGAATACAGTAGCAGTGCCAAGGAACTGCAGTAAGATAGGTCCATAGAAATAGGGAGAAGGAAGATGACATATGTGTCAGCTTTGTACTGTAAATGACTTAGTTAAGTGCAACTTGTGCAAATATTTATTCTGAAGGTTCTGATGTGAAGGTAATGGGAAAAAGCTGCCAGCATCCTCAAATATATTTGAATACTATTTAAAAAAAAATCTGAAAATTCTAGGAAAGTTACACCCACTTATTTGTGAGGATCGTTCAGAAAGACCTGGAAACCTGCATGCAATAGAGAGGCAGCTGATCCATGCCATACATATCCATACATTTTTCCACTGAGAGAGGAAGGGGGGACGCCTGTGTCACTTATTACCACTGTACAACACCTTTCTCAACTCTCCACCACCATCTTATTAGAGTAAGGCCCTTCTTAGAAGATGGTTTAAGAAGATGCTTTGCTAATAGATAATTCTTCACTGCTTGCACCTGGCAAAGCCTTTTTACACTTGTGCAAAGTGGGTGAAGTGTGCTGTCAAATCAAAGTTCTCCACACTCAGCAGGGATTCCACTTGACACAGGTGCAAATCATGCTGCCAAGTGCAAGACCATGACTGGGCCCAAGTGTGATCATAATAAAGTGCTTTTGCACAGTTTCCCTGACTCCAAGAATTACGCTGGTGAGACTGAAGATAAGATCTGCCTTCTGAGATAGGCTGCAAACACACTAGAAGCAATTGCAGTATAATTTTATGTGCTTTGATTGTTCTCGGGGAATCTGGGATGTTTCTAAATATTTTGTGAACAATAACTGTTTAAAAAGAATAAACAATGAGAGTCCTGTGGCACCATACAGACTAACGGATTTCTTTGGACATAAGCTTTCGTGGGCTCCAACCCACTTGGTCAGATGCAGGGTTTAAAAAGAAATCTGTTGTTCACCAAAGAATGTCACTGAGATGTTAACGCCCACCGCTACCCCTGACATAATATCACGCTAGATTTTGGTGCAATGTCTAGTTTCTCTGTTACAACAGCTCATTTCATAGCAAGCAGTCACATGTTTCTTGGTGTGACCATCCCACCCACGGGAGTAGAACTTTTGTGACGGACAAAATACCGCCCTTTTATTTTTACATCCTGGCTCACACTGAGTCCTGTTTTCATATGGTAACCATGTATCCTGCTTGCAGAACGGTATAATATTCTTTTCCTGAGGAGAGCAGTTGTGTGGTGCTCCAGTGAGGTTTAGGTTGAGCTCAATTAGCAATAGTTAACAGTTGCAATAACGTCTAAATACAGCCATGGAAGTGCACATTACTGATTGCACTTGCAGAATTCATAGAGTAGACCTCCCGAGTAGGAGTCTATAACTGAAACAAAAGGAAAAGGGACTAGTATCCTCTCTTTGCATGGGATCTGTGAAGTACACAAAGGCCAGTTGTCTTCAATGACTGTGTGACCTTTTTCTTTCAGCTATCACTAGTTGTCATTTATATACAGGTAGCACCTGGAAGCCTTTCCAGGCAGATAGGAAGATGCAGTGCTAACAAAGCACATAAAGCTAATGGTGGGCACAATGCAATGACAGAGCTATGATGGCAAGTGAGGAGACAGAGGCCTAGCAGAAGAAATAAAGCCGTGCCGCTGTCTGGGACTCCATCCTACACTGAACTCTTGGGAGGAAGGATGACCTATTAGTTAGCGCAGTAGCCTAAAATTCGGGAGGCCTCAGTTCAAGGCAATTTCCAAAGGGATAGCCATGTTAGTCTAGTCCAGCAAAAAAAACACGGAGTCGTGTGACACTTTAAGACTAACAGATTTATTTTTCGCATGAGCTTTCGTGGGAGAAAATCACACTTCCTCAGTTCAAGTCCCTGTTTCCTATGCAGGTTTCCCTGTAACTTTAGTCATTTAGTTCACCAACCAGGAGCAGTGGTCAGAGATCAGGACCCCAATGTGTTAGGCACTGTATGCACACAGCAACGAAAAAGGGAGCTAACAACCTAAACATCATTCCTAGGAGACGGCAGATGGAGACAGAGGGGGGAGCACAGGGTAAGAAAGGTGGCTCAAGCACTTCTCTGTACTTCTAATCACTCTCTGCTCACACTGTATTAAAACTGGCTGGAAATGTTTTGTCACAGCTCTTCGACAGAAAATGGCTGTTCCACAGACAGCCTTATGTTTGGATGGAAATTCTGGTGTGTTTTTTTTTCAGAGAGAAATCAAACTTTATTTTGTCGTCCTCTCATTTTTTTCCAGTGTCTTCAGTGACAATGAGGGGGAAGAGAGGAAATAAGAGACAGGAAAGGAGGAAACTACCAAAAGTGAAAATCTTTGGCTTGTTATCAAAAAGCTGTAATTTGATGGGGTGGGGTGGGTGATTATTTTTAAATATTTCTTTTCCCCAAAAGAACTGACTCCCCCCTTTTCTCCACATAGCAATTCTGAGAGTGTCTTCTCTTGAAGAAAAAGGTGTGCTCTTAACTGAGGTTGGCCTAACTTGGGTTAAAAATAACAGTGAATCCAACGCAACTCAGCTTTAACTCAGGTTAGTAGCACAGTGTCGACCCTGGGCTGCCTTCTAGGTTTTAACGGCAGCTGCTAATCTGCATTAAAATCTGTGTTGACATGTCTTCACTGAGGTTTTCAACCTGCGTCAAGAATGCAATTGTTTTTGCAGTGAAGATGTACCCTGGGCCAAGGACCATGTCTCCATCTTCCTGTCCTTCCCCTGATATTTATCCTCCCCTCCACATCCCTTCATATCTAAAATACTAATACACACATAACCCGGTGCACAGGCAGAGGGCCTTTGGTGCTGTGTGTCTTTGTTTTGCAGAAGAAAGCGTGAGTAGTCCCTGGTGGAATTTTTACTTGTGATGAAAGGCAAATAAGAAAAGTTTTATCACCCAGAGACAGGATGCTAAGCTGGGCTGGAGCCTCCATTTGGCATTATACCCACAGTGTGTGTTACTGTGGGAGCTGGGTCAATAGCCATGAAATGCGGAGTGAGACAGACACCTGCATCTGAACAGGAAAGCTTTGCATAGGGGTAAGTTGAGATGCAGCAAGAAAGCTGAGGCAGCCTGTCTGTTGGAGCCATTCATTGTAGGTCATGGCAAGGTGGCTTATAGCTTAGTGGTGTGATATCTGTCAACCTTAAAATACCTTTGACTCCTGGGACGAAAAGGTAAACCCTTGATGGATTGTCATGGTTAGAGGTGAGATTAGAAACCTTTGGCTGAATTCAGGCTGAAACATTTGCAATATCATTAAGAGATTTGTGTGACCATACATAGTGTAGCAAAGATCCGTTGTCATTAGCATTGCACTGGGGTCAGGCGGTAGGAAGGAGCTCTGCTGATTTTCTGCTACTTACAAATGCTCTGCCTAGAGGGAAAAAAGCAATTAAAGGCTTTGTTTGCTGGTTTGTTCCTGAGTTGCATCCCAGAGACAGCATCTGATCTGTTTAGCTCTGAGACCCTAGCCTTGGGCAGAGTAAAGTGGTTTTAGGAAAGCAGTGCATGGTTTTGGCATCACAGCTGCACATTTGATTTTGTTTTTTACACTAGAAATTTGGCTCTTGTCTTCCCTGAAAGGCTCTGAGTGACTGGAGAACTAGTAAAATGATGACATCGCAAACCCAGGAAATTAAAAATAAAAAAAAAAAAGACAACAAAACGCAAGGAGTCCTGTGGCATTTAAAGACTAACAGATTTATTTTTCGCATGAGCTTTCATGGGAGAAAATCCCACTTCGTCAGATGCTTCAAAGATAGGGGAACTTGTCTTTGAAGCATCTGACAAAGTGGGATTTTCTCCCACAAAAACGCAAGTGAAAAATAAATCTGTTAGTCTTTAAGTGCCACAGGACTCCTTGTTTTTTTCTGGACTAGACTAACACAGCTGCCCCTTTGGAACATCACAAACACAGGCAGCGGAGTGAAATTTAAGCAGTTGGAAGATAAAGCACAATATAGCTGTGCTGTTTTAAGCTGATTGTTTTGTTTTTGTTAACACTTATTTAATAAGTAATTAACATTTTGGATAAAGGATACCTTTGTTTAAGATTCACTCTGTCTTCTAACGTCTCTTCAGATCAGCTGTAACCTCAAAGTTAACATCCCCAAGATGTCTTAGAGTTTCCACTGTAAAACCAGGGACAAGCCCTTGAAATTCCCACTATTTGCATAATAGAACAAATAGAAATAAAAAGAACTTGCTGGCCTTGTTTGTCCATCATAAGTACACAAAGCAAGGCATAACCCCAGCATGAAAAAAATAATTCTGAAGTCATCTTTAAAATAAAACTCCCACTAATGAGCAATGCTGGAGGTAAGAATCCAGGCTTGTTAACCATTAATTTTGTTAGCATACCAAAGGAAAACAGAAATGTTCTGATTATCTCAGCAGTCTTAACGTTGTTCTTCTCTCTATTATTTCATTCTCTTTAAATACCAAATGTTGGTTGTTGCCAGCTCTGTTTCCTCTCAACCTGATTATTAAGCACAGCCCCTAAAATTCATTCTTTCCTGTTTCCTCACTAAGAACTTCCTCTCACAACACCTCTTACACCTATCTTGTCATCTTCCTTATCCCAAACACACCCAGAGTCGTTCTTTACCTTTCCCTCTAGTCAGCTGTAATCTGTAATGTGGTATCTCATCTGGTCCCCCCACTCATCACCAACATATCACCATAGTCCTAGACAACCTGTGTATGGAGATGGCTGGAAATGGGCTGAAGATGCTCCGGTGGATTTAAATTCCAGAGCAGTCTTGTGAATTAAGGCACTAGGAGAAAAATGTTAGTTCACTAAATGTTTAACTGTGAAATGACAAATGATATTTGCCTTTTTCTTGCTCCCATTGCCCAGGTAGACGTCACACACTGCCTTTGCACAGAGGCATTTGGCTTTGTTAGTCTGACGAAGGGGGATTTTCTCCCACGAAAGCTCATGCAAAAAATAAATCTGTTAGTTTTAAAGTGCCACAGGACTCCTTGTTTTATCTGGCTTTGTGCTACGTAGAATACTAGGGGATGGTGTGATGTACATAGGCCCATTAGTGTGTTGTTTGTCCCGCTACACACTGATCCACCAAAGGACTCCGTATCTGTTTGTGTGGTACTTTGCTTAGTTCACATGTTAGACACAAGGACGTGGACATAATAACATCTTATATTTACAGTGTTTTTAAACCAAAATTCTTTGTACAGTTGTCTGGTTGTAAGCTATCCACAGGAATCCTTTCACCCAGCTTCTGAAAGGCAGCTGTCACTGGGCCGAACCCAGCAACTGTTAAATGCATTACATCTGTTTGAAAGCAGGGGTGTTTAGGGAACATACTTACTGAATGTGCTTCCTCAGACTGTTTGTTCAGCGCATAGGAGAAAATATGACTCTTGGGCAGGGTGGGTGAAAATAAAGTAATATAAAAAAGGTGCCCCTCAGTGCCTGAGCAGCATGTGAAGACTTAATACTGGCATCACCTGGACTTACACTTTGGGTTTACTAGTACTCACCTTCTCCCTGCCAGGAGAAAAACACTGTTAATGATGGTGAGGCAAACCCTGTTTGAATTATATGGCCAAGTAGTCTGTGTGATGGACACATGAGAGTCACACAGGCAAAATATGACCCTGTATTGCTTGGCTGAGGCACAGTTTAGTTCTGGATGACCTGAATCTCTTGGATCCCATTGTTTAAATGGGTGGGGTTCTTGTTTTGGTGAGGTGAGTCTATTCAGACCTAAATGAGTCGGTGGCTAATCCTCTCAGAGGCTCAGCCACCTGCTATTGGATAATCACTGCAAGCATTTGAGAAGGGTTATAAAGAAATTCTTCTGTAAATGCTGCTGCATGTACCAAGCTATGGCCACAGATGGGACCTCAGGGCCACTTTGTTTCCAGTGTGCTTTATGTAACAGTGGCTGCTTTTGTTTATATAACATGCACAAAATAAAACCAGTTCCTGCATGCAATCATTTATTTATGGGTTTGCAATAAAGGTGCAACTGCAGGGGTCTTTGCAAAAGTAGTACAGAGTGTGGCTGTTGTTCAGTACAAGCTCCATCATCAGCCTGGGAACCATGATCCCATGAGGATCTTTTAGCTGCATTGTCCAGGCTGGGGCAGCTTGTCAGATTTAGGTTTTTGGCAAACAATTTTAAAAATGTTTCTGGACTGGAGCGATTGCCTTTTGCCAATGAGTTAGGGATGTTATTCATTATTTGTATTAATGTCATTTTAGAAACCTCACTGTGGTAGGTGCTGTACAAACAAAACAAAAGTTGCTGTTGCTGGGGAATGAATATGGAGCTTGGTGAACCTAACCCTTTCCTTCTGGAGAGCAGGGCACAAATATAGCTTTGGGGCTTCCCAAATGACAGCCTCCTTGGGTTCTAGTTGTCCTGAACCACACAACCCAACCACCCATCTATCAGAAGTACAGATTGGCCCCCATGATCATAGCGTTTGACCAGCCATCCTTGCAACACACCCGTTCAGAGGGCAGGCTTTTGTCCCCATAGTACAGATGGGAAATTGAGGCACTGGGCCGCTAAGCTGCTCCCTAGTGGAAAGATGCAGAGTCAGTCTCTGTCTCTGCAGTTAAATCCCATAGTCAATTGTCTGCACTTGCAAACAAGGTAGCCCCGCTCCTCATGTTATGATGTTTCAAAAATGGAGTTTTGGGACAGCCCACCATCTGGTTATATCACATCTGGTCATCCCACACTGAGAGAGCCAGATGTGAGTGAAAGTTCCCAGGGACAGGCACAGGCAGGGATGCTGAACCAAGATTTATAGTGCAGGGTACTGAAAGCCTCTGAACTAAACTATGAACTTTGAATATGATGGTAATAGCTTCAAGCCGGGGCTACTCCCTTCAGCAATTGCTCATGCTGCTTAGACTGTGAACAGGGGTTCACTGTGAAAGATACAGTACTCAATTTACATGTACTCTTTGGTAAGCAACTAAATTTACCTAGACTGGAATCTGCAAACTTTAAAAACAGAAATCCTATTTATAGGAGCATTCCCATATATTAGTTCTTCCAAACTCAGATGAGATGCTGTGTGATTCTGTAGACATTAGAGTAACATTCTGGGCAGTGAGGTCCACAAAAAGAAGAGATCCAGGCATATCCTGGTGGAGATTCAGGATCAGATTAAATAGGCTGTTAAAGAAAATAATCAGAGAACAACTATGCAAACAAGATGAGTCTGCTTGATGCTGCTTCAGCATTATGAAGATGAGATCTCAAGATAACGTGGATGACACAACAGTCTTTCTGGACACTGTTTTCTATGATCACACTTGTCATGCCAAAGGAGTGTGAATTTATGAAGAGCTACAATGCCATCTCAAATTGGGCACTCTACTTGCTGAAGTTACGCAAGGCATATCATATAACTTACCTAACAGGCCATCAGATGACATCGTATCCTGCAAGGGCTTGTCAGCCATTAGTCCCAAACCCCTCTGTAAACTAGTCCAATACAGCGTCGTACTGTACAGTAATATGCGGGGGAAACAGAGCATTTGCTACTAGCAGAGGGTCTTGAACTTACATTAGTCATTCTTGGGGTCACAGAAGTTGGGCTGTGTTGTGGTGCTGGCTGAGGGCAGCCATGGCAGCATGATGTGGGTGCTTCACAGACATCCTTGGACTTTACATAGGGTTTGTTGGTGGCACTTATGGCAGCTACAGCCATAGCACTTCAGTCCCATCAGCAGAGTTAAGCCATCTCCGTGAGAGGCAGTAGCTAGGTTGACAGGAGAACTCTTCTCTCTCCATGGGGACTTAAGTCAGCTTAGCTCTGCCACTTGGGGGGTGTGGATTTTCAACACCTCTGGGTGATGTAGGTGTGCCAACCCAGTTTTCTAGTACACATCAGGCTAAGTCCTGGCCTCCGTGCAATAGCGGTAATAGTACTTCTCACCCTCACAGCGCCATGGTGAGGATAAATAAAGATTGTGTGGTTCTCAGATGCCACAAGATTGAGGGGGCCACAGAGGTTTCCAAGACAGAGAAGCAGTAACAGCTGTCTCACTGTGCATCCTCTGTTTGCCCATCTGTAAAATGGGATCAATATGGCTCTGCCTCAGAGGTGACTGAAGCCGCATCTCTTAGGGGCGTATCATCTTCTGGGATAAGCTGTCCAATCAAAATCAGAGGAACCCTAACAATTTACACTGCCTCACAGTGGCTGAGAAGCATTTTCTGTTTATCCTGCTGGAGCTGCTCAAAACTTCT
Organism: Podocnemis expansa; assembly: GCA_007922195.1. Taxonomy (NCBI): domain Eukaryota; kingdom Metazoa; phylum Chordata; order Testudines; family Podocnemididae; genus Podocnemis; species Podocnemis expansa. The sequence continues at coordinate 2,117,471 of ML682133.1, forward strand.
GATGAAAACTTTTACCTTCCACCCCCTCACCCCTGCCACAAAACAAAGATGAAACGTTTCAGTGAAAACTCATTACCATTTTCCAAGTGGCTCTGAATCCTAGGCCCTCAACAGGGAAGAGGCCTATCAGTAAAATGAGTGTTGTGATGATAAATGCAGTCTCTGAAATGTTAATACATAATAGGTCCCTGTCAGATGAGGCATGTATTGTAATGATCCCACCCATCATGGGGAAGTTAATTGAATCAATGAAGTGAACAGCACAGCCGTCCAGCATATGCTGTCTTTTTGACCAGCCTAGTCATTACTGGAGGACCCTTGTCACTCATCACTGCTTGATTACACCAATTTGCCTGCAAGGGGATTTGATGCAAAGAGTCCAATGAGGGCCCAAGCTGGCTACAAATCCAGCTTTGCAAAGTCCCAGATAAAAAAGACTCCCATTAATAAAGCAGGCAAGGTTAGGACAAGCAGCAATACAGCCAATCTGGAGAGGTAAGGTGATAGTTTTCTCTGAGGCTTACGTAGTGGTAGCACAAGAGCTCCTTTATTGTGGAAGCAGGGGCAGCACGTGTATGTATGTGCAGATGTGGCTTTATTTTGCTGATACTGGTGCCTTTTCCTGTAAGAGAAACTTGTAAATGAAGCTAGGGGTTTGAACAGAAAGCTTTTTCATGGTTTCAGAGCCAGATATGCCTTTCTGCCAGGTGAATATGCCTCTTTGCTTGAGCATGAAGTTCTAGAAATAGGTGGTGTGCGTCTGTTAACACCAAGTCTGATTTTTGAAAGTTAGATGGAGATTTGTGCCTGACTTGTGTGCTATAGGGATTTCTACTTTGCAATGTGGTTGTTACAGAGTGGCAGTCTTTTTAATACCCTTTCTTATCCACTGGTGAGAACCTGCAATTCTTTGCTTACAAACAAATTGCACGCTGCAAATAACAGAGCCAAGGGAGCAGAAGTGATGTATTCATCCCCTCACCCGCTCCTCAAAATTGTTTGTAATGTAGAGTTTCCCGTTTATGCTGGTGCTAAAGGAAAGCAGTACGTTAAGAGAACTCTTGTCAGGCAGAGATTGTGGTCAGCTTTTTAAACTGTATGCATCTAAATATTTAGGTTTCAGCTTTTCTGAGACATTTATAATCCCTTCTGCCAACCTCTCTACATCAGTGACACATATCTTTGCCTCCAGCCTGGCAAACCGCTTCCCTCCTCCCTTCCTGCTCCCCCCCAAAATGGGAGCAGCTGTTGGAAAGTATAGCCCGTTTGTTTTTTGATGCCGCTTTGGGAATATGATCCAAATCCCACATAAAAGTGGAGAGTAACAGAATGAAAGGGGAGTGAGGGCAGTTTAGAGACTTTGGAAAGTAACTAACATATTTTAAAGTTAACATGGAGAGTTAAACCTTTCTTTTAAATTAGAGGGATAAAACAAGTACATATGATAGATCTAGTTTGGAAGCCACAATAATTCATTTTTCAGCAAATAAACTTATGATTGATTACTCATTTGTTTTTGCATTGCTACTATTCAAATTTCTAGGACTTCTTTCTATTCTGGTATTTGTTTCTCTCAATCTATATTTAGGGTATGATGACAAAGTATTAAGACATTACAGAGACAATGTTGGTTTTTTTTTAATTTTTGTTTTTGTTTTTAACATGCTACAGGAATTGGTATACAAATCCTGGGACCATATGTTCCATAAGTCAACAAAGGCTGGTTCATTTATACAATCACAGCACTCACTTCTAGTCTCAGTTGTTTGCACTGCAGAAAAGAAACAACAGCTGCAGAAGTCGTCTAAAAATTGACTCAGTGCATTGTCAGATTCAGTTACATGAATAGAGTTCTGCTAAGCAATTAACTGTAATTCAGATAAACATTATTTTTGTTGTCAAATCAAATGCTTATTTCAGTTCTTGTTAATGGGGCAGGATTTGGAATCTTTAAAAAAAATTTTTTTTAAAACTTCTTCAGAATCTAAAAAAATGTGTGTTTATTATTCCATGAAATGGCTTGATAATCAAGGACAAGTATAACACATTTAAGTCCTAATAATTCAATTTTAGGGCATGTTTCAGAGATCTGCTTTTTGCAGCTGTATAGCTTACAAAATAAAAAGGGGAATAAAAGGTCTAGCTTTCACTTCCCTGTGCGTCGCAGGAATAAAATTCTGCTTGTTTTGTCTTGGCTTCTACAAGCACTGAGTCATTGTCCTCTCTTCCTCTCTGAACAGTTATCCATGAAGGAGGTTGGAGACGGGCTGCATGAACAGATGAACTGCATGATGGGTGCCCTGCAAGAGCTGAAACTCCTCCAGGTCCAGACAGCTTTGGAGCAGCTGGAGATTTCAGAAACTCGAAGCAAGGTTTCAGGCATTGGCCAGCACCAGTGCTGTCGAAACGGCAGAGAGGTGCCCAGAGCCAGTAGGCAGAACGAGAGGCTGCTGGGAAGGAGATCTTTGGAAGAGAGCAGCCCCACGGCATTTGCATGCTCCACGCAGGTGCCGCAAGCAGCCAACCTATTTGGGCCTATCACTTTACCAGACAGTAGCCACCAAAGACATGTGGCTTCCTCCTTCAGCAGTTTGTATAGCAAGGACTATTATCCTGCCAACAGACCTTCTTCAGCCCTGACCACAGCAGAGTTTTGCCCACCAAGGAAATTCGAGTCAGCCAGTGTGGGCACTATTGAGAACCAGCTGTACAGAGACACAACTAGTATCCCTCAGACTTTGGCCGGGAGTAGAGATTGCCAGATTTCTGATGAGGCCAATGACTGGACTTCCTCACTAATGTCTCAGGGCAGAAACCGGCAGCCTCTGGTCTTAGGGGATAACGTCTTTGCAGATTTGGTAGGGAACTGGTTGGATCTGCCAGAGCTGGATAAAAAGGGGGAAAAAAATGAGCAGTCCCTGTCCATTAGCAGGTCTCAGGAGTTCTGCAAGAAGTTTTCCCTCACAGCCAACATCTTCAAAAAGTTCTTGAGGAGCGTACGGCCGGACCGAGATAGGCTCCTCAAGGAAAAACCATGCTGGTTCCCGGCAGAAGACAGAGGGACTGAAATCTCAAAGAGATCCAAAAAGGTGAGCAAACAGAAGGGGACATTTTACTTCCCCTTCCATGGGAACTTACAGACTGCCCACAGCAAAATGGAGAGGTGCCCAAAGGCAGAAGCTAGCAGTGACGAATCCAAGCACTGTGCCAAGAAAATCCATGGTACCATAGACCACACGCAGTCTGGCTTTGATATTAATACAGCTGTGTGGGTCTAAGTTCCTATAAGCACTGTCTCCTCTGCCAGACTGCCCCCAAACTGCCCTGCTTCAAACCAGAAATGAACTGGAGCATATATATATATATGCCCAATGGGCTGAGAAACGAAGTGTGCTGTGCAGCAGCTACACAAGGCCAGTTTTGAAGAGATGACCATCTTCTGGGGAAGGACATCAGAGCAGCCGCTGAATGAGCCCTGTGTGCAGACGCTTTCCAGAGCTGGTGCTTAGAGGAATGACCAGAAGGCTCAACAGCTGCTTTCCAGGCAAGTAGTGCCTTGGATAGCCTGTGTACGAGCCTCCCTAATCATGGGGACTTCATGTTTGCCAAACCCATCCAGTTCATCTCGCTTCTGGATAGCTACAGTGCATAAAATTCACTGTGTGTGTGTGTGTTATGTATCTATGTTTTTAAAAATCCGCTCTCTCGTGTGCACTTAATGTTGGCTTATTAGCCAGGCAACTCAAAAGTTGATCTCAAAGCACTTGGTATTTAAATTTTTTTAAAAAGGGTATGAATTTATAAGACACTGCAATACTTGAACAGTTGCTGAAGGCAGGTGTGGCACACTATCCATCCCCTAGCATTTCAGCTTTTCCTTTCCTAACATGTACCTACTGTACACTCTTTGTCCTTTTCAACAGCAGTTTACTAAGTGGTAAGGAACAGGCCCATACAGGAATTTTCTGAGGTCTAGAAATTCTTCACCAGTTTAGCATTACCCTTCATGGCCTTAACCCCAGATGCCACGCTGAGCAGTTGCAACAGACTTTTTGTTCATTTGTTGTGTACGGCTTTAGTCTTGAGAAACCAGAGCTCTTCAATGTTCCACTCTGCAAGCGTTGCTAATAAATTGATGTCAGAGTCTTCCAGAGTGCGGCACTATAGTCTGTACACACGTGGTCTCTCTGAAACAGCCACTCTCCGCCCCGATTGCACTCCAGTTCCGCGTGGAAAGCAAAAGTCACAGGGGTGACATTCACAATTACAAACAAAAAGAGGCTACATTCTCAGTCGGTGTAAATTGTTGTGGCTCTGTTAGTCTGGCTTACCCTACCTGAGTTGGTGTGTGGGTTCCATGGGGTGGATTGCTTAGTTGGGGGAAAGCAGTCGGAGAGCAGACAAAAAAACTTTCTATTAAAAACAAAGTTATAAATCACCTAAACAGGAAGGGGTTCTGGCCGCACATTGACTGTGAGAGCTCCCCTGGCTTTGGAATTTGTTCCCAATTTGGTCTGTCTGCCAGGCACGTTGCAATTGCAAATTAAATGATTTTTTTCTCCTCCACATTGGAAAATCGGAGATGGAGGGGGAATTGTTTGGGTGAGAAATTGACCCAAAGGGAATTTGGGTCTGGAGTTGGTTGAACTCTCCCCCTGTGAAGCGTGCACTAGGTTTTACACCAAGGGCACCTCTGCACCCTCTGCAGTATTTCCAGAAATCCAAATACATCACTGAGCCCAGCAAACCTGGCTAGAGTGAAACCATGAACTTCCTCGTAAAGCAAACCTGGAAGGGACCTGCGCCCCCAACTTCGTAGAGTGGATAAGCTTTAGGCTAGGTCATCAGGCTGCACTGTATGTGGTGAAAGGCACCAGATTTACAGCCCTGGAGGGCAAAGCCTCACTCCACATGGGCAGGGGAAATACAAAGCCTCCCACAGTCCCCACATCTCTCCTGGAGAGGCCATTCAAAGAGAAGGTCAGATGTCTGGTGTTATTATTTTAGTCTGACCTCCATGCTGGGCATCCTCAGCCGTGCTCCCAACCTGAGGAGTGCCTGGGATTTCATCAGCTGTGGATCAGTATCTTCGATAGTGTTTGCTCTTGATGGCACTGTTTTCTACTTGCAATTCTTTTCCTGGTCTACCTTGCCAAGGCAAAGAGGGGGAACACACTTTTTTTTTGCAAGGGAATTAAATATAGGCACAAGGCAAGCATTGCTTTTGCCCATACAAGGAATGAAGAATTGGTTAGCATCTGGAATTTATGCTGGGCACCTTTTCAGGCGCCTCAGCAAGAAGCCAGCTTTCACTTCCCATCCTCCCCAGATCAGGGTTTGTTGTTTTTTCTCCCTCTCATTTCTTTGAATTTTAAGAGGCTGATTTTTGAATTCTGTTTTTATTGAACATCAGACCATGTGCACTGGCCTGATACCTCCCTAGAGGTTGTTTGGGGGAGGGGGGTCTTTGAAAATAAAATGGCCATAAACAGAAGCACAGGACATGTGTCACAGCAGACAGACACCCATCCTGCTCACCAGCTGTCTCCAGCACATGCAACTACAGACCCTGCCTTTGCTCCTCATATGCTAAGTTGTCACTTTGTCCTTCCCCCTTTAACACAAAAGACCTTTTCTCCCCTGCCCCCAGCACCACAGACAGCCGGAGGCTCAGCTCTTTTCCTCGGCTCAAACTGATTCGGTGCAGAGCTAATCCTGTTGTCCTAAATAGCATCACCCCAAAGCCAGTGCGAATCAGGCCCATTTCTCCCAGTGTGCCTCTGCTTCGTGAACAGCAGCCCCAGAGCTTGCTACAGCAAGACAGGCTGGTCTTTAGCTCCCACCTGGGCTGAACGTGTGGACGACACTAACAACGCCTGTCCAAGTGAACAGGCGAGAGCCGGGACTCTCATTGGTGCTGCTGAGCACTAAGCACTGCACCAGCAGCTACCCTCTCCTGCTTTTGTCTTGTCTTTGGGTTACATGCTGGCGAGTGGAGACCAGCGATACATCAGGGAAGTGAGGATTAGAGATGTGCTGAGCAGGACTCAATGCAATAGGGAAGGATCCTTGTGAGCCCCGCAAAGCTGCTTTAAAACTGTTAGTTAAAATCATAACCCACTGTGATGAATGCACTGTGTGGCAGACGCTGCACCCCAGAGTCAAAACACCACCCCGTCTTCTGTGAATGACATGTCAGGTGGGGGATTCCACCGCCGTGGCTAGGAGGGGGACTCTTCCACTATGCCAGGGCTTTGTTTTGTTTCTCAGTAGGTCCCTGCACGGGGATTTAAAACGCACAGCGCTGTCTGGCGCCAACAGGAACTCTGCACAGAAATCCGCTCCCAACCTAGGCAAAGGCAGGGCCAAATTCAGAGCCACGGGCTAAAGGGGACAGCGTTATTCAAGGAGCATGAGGCCCTGGGGGTGTAGGGCTGTTTAAAGAGGAGAGGGTGAAACCTGGAGTTTGAAATAAATGTGGGACATAAAGAAGGTAGCTTTTTCTGTGCTCTGCTTCTGGATTCCCTCTCTCTATGTGGTGTGACACACACACACACACACACACACACACACACACACACACACACACA